>CM021105.1:251321236-251921236 GCA_007115665.2 Sequoiadendron giganteum
TTTTATAAATTGTAAGGGGGTAAAAGGGAATTTTTTTTAGGGGTGCAAATTCATGTTGATACAACATTGATGAGCCTAGGGTTGTTAGAGAGACTCTGGGTATGAATGATGTCTATTCCTAGATGAAAGCCATGGATGAGGAAATGGCTACATTGAAGAAAAATAAGACTTTGGATTTTGTAATTTTTCCTATTGGATGAAAACCTATTGGTTAACCATGGGTTTTCAAGAAGAAGTGTGGTCCCAATGGAAGTGTAGAAAGAAGCATAAGGTGCAACTTGTTGCTAAGGGGTTTTCTCAAGTGGAGGGAATTAACTATGGTGAGATATTATCTCTTGTTGCAAAGTTGACATCTTTTTTATTTTTATTATCACTTATAGAAATGTATTCTTTGGAAGTGGAATAGATGGATGTGAAGGAAAAATTCCTTCATGGTGACTTGGAGGAAGATATTTACATGTCATATCCAAATCACTTAGTTGAAAAAGGTAAAGAAAATCTACTTTAGAAACTGAAGAATTCTTTGTATGGTTTAAGACAGTCTCATAGAATCTGGTACTAGAAGTTTGATACCCATGTGTTGCCATTGGGATTTATGAGATCTAAATCTAACCATTTTGTTTATTATAAATATAATAATGATTACATCCTAATTTTTGTTTTATATGTAGATGATATGTTATTTATTGGGAATGGTAAAAGTCTGATTCAAATTTAAAGTTTTAGTTGCCAATATAGTTTGAGATGAAAGACCTAGGTGTAGTAAGGTATAATCTAGGGATGGAGATTGGGAGAGATAAATCCAATAGAAATATTTTTCTAAGCCATAGAAACTATGTGAATTCAATGTTTTTAGAGATTCAACATGGAAGCTTGTAGGTAGTTGGTTGTTCTTGTGATGTAGTGGACAAAGATTTATGTGAATGATCATCCAAAATATCCTATTGAGATGGAGGAAATGACTGGAGTTCCATATTCTAGTGGTGTTGGAAGTTTGATGTATGCTATTGTGTGTACAAGACTAGAAATTTCCAAAGTAGTGAGAGTCCCTAGTCATTTTATGGCTAATCCTAGATAGATACATTGGGATGCAGTTAAGAGAGTGTTTAGATAGTTATGGGGTACTTCTGAGTATGCCATGTGGTTTTATGGTTATCCTACTAGACCTTAGCATTATGTGAGTATTCATCGATATGTGGATTCAGATTGGGTAGGTGAAAATCAAAATAAACGATCCACTAGTGTTATGTTTTTTGGTACTATCAACTAGATGAGTAAGCGATAGGATATAGTTTCTGTTGGAAATAAGCTACACTAGAGGGGGTGATTCAATGTTATTCAAAACTTAACTTTATTAACCTTTATCTTTAAAGAATTAGTAACATTCAACCATAATGCATAAACACAACAAATAAACACAACACCATAACACAAGGATTTTTACGCGGAAACCCTATTAGTGGAAAAACCATGATGGATGGCCAATCCTCAATATGATCTAAGTATACTCAAATTAATTTTACAATATGGGGAATGCACTTGCATTCAGGTACATTTCTTAGAGCTCACTGCTCAAGAGGGAAGGGTCACTGCCTTAGAAAATGTTCAGATTAAAACCATCTAAGAGATTTGAATTGAAGTACTATCATCTACATATGCTTGATTACAATTCTACCTAGGCTCAACAATCAATCTTCTGTCCTTCTGACTAATTCTTAACTTTTGTTCTTCTCTGCTCAAAATCGCATCACAAAATCCTTCATGCACAAGTGAAACTGTGCATAATCAACTCTTCTACTCTTCTGATATTCACAATTCGCATCAACACATCTTCTTCATATATCAAAATTATATGATAAATCACTTATATATATATCCGTGATCAAGAATTTAACTGAAATTTATTGGCATCAATAGAACACAAGAATAATTACAACTGTTGGCTCAAAACATGAGTAATATGTAATGCGTATCCACAACAATCAGCGACAACTTAGCTAGGAACCAAAAAAAGATGCTCGAACACAAACATACTTAAATAATTACTTTCCAAACATTTTTGACATGTTATATCCAAAAAGTCAGCTTCCATGCACTAATAAACAAAAATTTACTCAATCGGATCTTCAAACTCGCACATGGATCAATACGAGCCACTAAGAATCAATAGCAAAAAATATCATACACCAACCAAAATTCCCTAATATGCGCAACAAAAAATAATTACATAAAATCTCCATATGGATCGATGAACACTGAACTATCGGATGCCCTTTTCTTCCTTGACTATCTCCAATATTTCTATCAATATGATTGAATGATGATGTGCATATCGAATCATCAATTAGGTTTACCATCAATGACAACACCAAATGATATTAGTAGTATCTCTTTCCAATAGTTTATTTATGCATGATAGAAGTAGAGTACGTTGAATCCACTCATGCTTGTAAGGAAGCCATTTGGCTTAAGAGATTGTGTTCTCATATTGGATTAGATGCAAGATAGATTACTATTTGTTGTGATAGTCAAAGTGACATTTTCCTGGCAAAGCATCCTACCTTCCATGCCAAAAAAAAGCACATTAATGTTCAGTATCATTTTCTTCATGATATGGTAGAATATGGAAAGGTGAACTTGGAAAAGGTTGACACTTTGACAAATGTTGTAGATACACTAAAAAACAAGTGAGCATAGAGAATTTTTGGTGGTTTTTCAATTCTATGGGCCTTGGGGCCCTAATAAAATGATCTCATATGACTCTCGATAGGTCTTTGACAAGGGGGGGAATGTTGGTATTAAGGTGTCTAAATGTTAGAGTCCTAACATGATTAATTTTAATGTATTATTGCATTTATCTGTATTATTTAATTTCCTACAATGTCATGTCATCAATTGGGAGTAACCGACTTGGTGGAATCCCCATTGGAGGTGACTCGATAACACATCTTCATCCCAAGTGGAGGTAGGCATCCTACCTTTTAATCTCAAACTTTTGAAAGATTTTATGACATCTCATAAGGCATATTTGTGCATGGAGAAAGTTGGTGCCCAAGTTGGCTTATGATAGGTTGTAAGAGAACTAAATATTCTTAGTTAGTTATGAAAGATTCTCTTACAGTTGTGAGTTTTATAATTATGGTATATTTTATTATATAATTTATGACATATACTATGATAGTTGTAAGGTATCTATCATAGCCTATTATTAGCATATTTTGGGCACCCAAGCTTGAGGAGAAAGAATCAAACCTTATGAAAATTGTAGGATGTGTAAGGGAATATTATACATGTGACTAAATGTTGTGTATGGAATGAGAGATTGTGCCATGTGGATTTGGATTCCCATCATCTTCTATATGCTTCTCTTAGCTTCTATCTCTCTCTATATTGAATGCCTTGCATTTTAGAATGCATACTTTGTTTGTATGTAATGAATTGGTACCAGATTGACTCCAAAATATGTGTTTGTTTTGAAACACTTGTTGAAGAAGCTTTGTACTTGGATCTGCATTGTAATTTTTATTTAACATAATACAAAGGTACTATGCTTTTGGAGGCTCAGATGTTTTTACTTGAAAGGGTTTTCCCCATGTATATCTAGTGTTTTTTGTTTATGTGTACATTTTCTCCCATCTCTGTCTTTCTATGTGATTCTATTTTTGTAACTGTATAAGGTGTTATTAGAAAAAAATTGTAACTCTCCCCTTAATATATTAGGGTAGGAAGTTGTTTCCACTCCTTCGAATATCTTTCAGTTATATTAGCCCTACGATTAATTATATAACTCTCCTAGTAAATTTTTGACTTAAAATAATTGATGTTTTATTTCTCATAATTCTGATGTCAAACTAGTTTCATGTGAGTTTAGGTCATTTACGGATAAGCTCAATGAAGACAGTCCCATCAGTTATCCATAAATGTATTGAATTTCCATTTGAAGGAAAAAAACATATGATTTACCATAGTGTATTTAAGCCTTTGTCCTCTCATGGAAAATTTCATTAGATTACTTTTACCCTGAACTAACCCAACCTATTAAACATCATTAAGATTATTTATTTGTCATATCAAAATTTTAAAGATAAGTGTATAGCCCTATTATCCCTTGTTGTGATAGACAACACCATCTATAACTTTTTTAGTTATTTAATAAGTTGAATAATGTTAGATTAGTTAATTATTAATTAAACTTGAATTATCACAAAGAATAGAGATAGGTTCTTTGTACTCAATTTTGATATCCTTGAGTGTCTACTTCATCCATAGTACCCAAGTACAACATATTGCAATTGAAACATACTCTACCTCTACCATAGAAAGAGTCATTGATTCTTTCTTTTTACTCATCCAAGAAACAAGTTTGTTTCTCAAAAATAATGCTCTATGACTTGTGCTTCTTCTATCATTTTCACATCAAACCCAATCAACATCTATATATAGAGTTAAAGTGAAATCCTTGCTCCTAGCGTAACATAGTCCATAGTCAATAGTGTTTTTGATGTGCCTAAATATTCTCTATAATGTGTTGACTTGAGAGTCTTATGGAGTAGCCTAAAACCTTGCAACCATACACATTGCCTATATAATGTTTGGTCTTGATGCAGTTAAGTACAATAGGCTTCCAATCATAAAACTATACATTGTCTAATTTGCATCATCAAGAGACTCATCTGATTTACTCAATTTGCATTTAGTTATGATAGGGATACTAATTGTTCGACTATCCTCCATTCAAAACTTCTTAAGCATTTCCTTAGCATACTTGGTTTGAGATATGAATATCCCATCATCAGTTTGTACTATCTATAAACCAAGAAAAAATGATAACTCTCCTAGCATTGAAATTTCAAATTCATTTTACATTTGTGTAGAAAATACTTTAAACATCTTATCATTTCTGGCACCAAATATGAAGTCATCCAATTAAACTACAACATTAATCATGTGCTCACCTTTATACTTGAAGTAATTTTTTTTTTCTAAATTAATCCTTGTTGTAGATATTGATCTAATATTGAATGCCATGACCAAGGTGCTTTTTTGATACCATACAATTCTTTCCTTAGTCTCCAAAAATAATCATCTTCTTATGATAGCTAAAAACTTTCTAGTTGTTCTATGTATACTTCTTCTTCAAGCTTTCCATTCAAAACTGTAGATTTAACATCCATTTGCTAAAATTTAAACCCTTTGTATATTGGAAATGCAACAAACATTCTTATGGCTTCTATTCTTGCAACAGGTGCAAATTTTTCTTCAAAGTCTATGCCCTGCAAACCTCTTGCACACAAATCTTTCTTTTTTCCTCACAACAATACCATCTTCATTGAGCTTGTTTCTAAAAACCCATTTAGTTCCTATCACATTTTTCTTGGGGGTCTAGGAACCAATTCCCATGTTTTTAGCTTCTCAATCTAATTTAGATCTTCTTCCATGGCCATTATCCAATTCTCATCCTTGATGACCTCCATGTAACTTTTAGGTTCAATTTGAGACAAGAGGGAAAATTTTGCTTGTTCCTTGTTCTTTCGAATTTGTCTCATGGTTTGAAATCCTCCACTTTTATCACCAATGATTTGATTTGTAGGGTGATCCTTTTGCACATATTTGGGAAGTTCTCTTTCAACTTCTTCAACTTCTTCTTCTTCATTTTCAGCATCCTCTTCACAATCTAATTCTTCTTCAAAGTTCAAATTTTACATGTTTTATATCTTCATCAATTTTCACATTGATTCTTTCCAGAATCTTGTGTAGCCTCTTTTTATAGCACTTGTAATATTTTCTTTGAGTAGAATATCCTAGAAATATTACTTCATCACATCTAGAATCAAAGCTTCCCAAATTATCTTCTTCACGCTTAATGTAGAAATTTCTACCAAACACTTTAAAGTACTTAACTTTTGCAGCCTTACCATACCATAGTTCATAGGGTCTCTTATCACTATTTTCTCTTATTTGAACTCTAATTAAAATTTATATCATTGTATGAATTGTCTCTCTCCAAAAAATATCTAGTAACTTGACCTCATTCAACATTATTTTAGCCATATCCTTAACAACCTAGTTCTTTCTCTCAACTACTCCATTCTAATGTGGAGTTCTTGGTGTAGAGTATTATCTCTTAATTCCATGTTTCTCAAAATTCTCAATGAATTCACCTTATGTTAATTCTCCTCCTTAGCACAATCTTAATCATTTGATTCTTCTCTTAATCTCTTTCTCAACCATCTTTCTAAATATCTTGAATCTTTCAAATGATTATGAGTTATCCTTTAGAAAGGTTACCCATGTCATTCTAGAGTAGTCATTAATCAGAAACATGAAGTGTCTTTCACCTTTCAATAATCTTATCCTTTTAGGACCCCATAAATTAGTATGAACCAATTGTAAGGGTTTTGTGGTTGAATATTTTTTTTTTTTAAATTAACCCTTGTTTGTTTTTTCTATTGGATTTCTTTTCAAATGGTATTTCTGGGCTTAGTTATCTTAGGCATGTGTCTTACTAGACCTCTTGAGATTAATTTCACTAAGTTATCAAAATTAGCATGCCCCATTCTCCAATTCCACAACCAACTCTCATCATCTTGGCCTTTTAGACAAATATAAACTTTTCCTTCACATAGATTATAAAGGTTGTTGTCAGTTCTTACTCCTTGTGCAATTGTATTTCCATTTTTAATTATATTACATCCTTTTGAGTTAAATGTGACTTTATAACCATTTTCACACATCTCACTTACACTTAGAAAGTTTTTCTTTAATCCTTGAACATAATGGACATATTTAGTAGGATTTTTATAATCTAAGCTCAATATTCCTTTCCCATAGATCTTTATTGTAGTGTAATCACCCAAACTAACTAAACCTCCTTAACATTTCTTGAGTTGTATGAGTTTTCCCTTGTCACCAATCATATTTTTGGAGCAACCACTATGTATTACCCACAAGTTTTTCTTTTTGGCATGGAGTGTCATTTGTGTAATCATTTATTGTGTGGGATTCTTATCTTTTTCTTTCCACACCTTATTATGTTTCTTTTCCATATTCCCTTCCATCATCTTAGGAGCTTTAGGCTCCTTATCTACTCTTGATGGTGTTTTCTCTTTTCCCCATTCCATACATTTGGTCTTAGGATTTTTTTCTACAATTATTAGTAATATGGAAAAATTTATTGCAATTATATAATATTACATTCATATCTACTAAACGAGAAAATAGGTTATTGCTTACAAAATTTATACTCCTTTTAGGAACTACTCTACATTATCTAGACCTATGACCAGATTGGTTACATTTATAACAGTACCCATAGAAGTATGAAGAGTACCTAGTCATAGTGTTTCTTTGGGTAAGATGTGGGAGTCTTCTTTGACTTGGCTTCTTTAGATCTCTCACCCATGTGAATCCATCAACATCGGTTCTTCTTATGGTGTACCTCTTATTTTGATTATTAGGATATGATTGGTTATTCTTCTTGTCTACATCAGACTTCTTTTATTCTTCAAATTTCTTTGTCTCAGTAATATTATTTTCCTCTTTAGAGGTTTTCTCCTTGTAGGATTTATAACTATCTATACAATACTTTTTGCCTACTATAAATCTCTCATATAGTTTTGTGGAAGCACTAGGAAAGGTACTCTTTCCTTTCTCAAGATCTAAACCAGATTTTTCTTTGTTGAAGGTCTATTTTGTACTTAACAATCCATCAAGAATCTTTGAGCCTCCCTTAAGTTCCAGGCCTTTCTCTATTTGTTCTCTAGCCTTCTCCAAGTCTTTTCTTAATGTAAATATTTATGCCTCTAGTTGTATGCATTTTTTCACTTTAGACTATAGTTTGGATTTGAATACTTCTTTGATTCTCTTGGCTTACTCTACTTGTAGTCTCATACTCACCACCATCGAATTTGATTCTTCAAGTTTTTTAGTTAGCTTGTCATTCCACTTTAGGGAAATATTCTTTTAATGCTTATTCTCCTATTTCAATTTTTCAATCTCCTCTCTTAGATCATCAATCTCATCTAGGAAAGAGATAATTTCTCCTTCTAGGTCAACTTCTCCTTCCTTTTCACCTTGAATTTTTATTTTTCTATCTATTTTTTCTTTAGTTTATTTTTCCATGAAAATGAATTCATTTTCTTTCATCATGAAGGCACAATATAGTTCATCCTATGAACCATCATTGATATTAGATACACCACAATCCTCTTGAATGTACAAAATTTTCTTATTATTTTCAAAATTCTTTCTCTTAGGGAAATAGGGTTCCTTCATTTTACAATCTACTTCTTTTTCAGAATTATCCTTCTTATTTTAAGGGAATTTAGCAAAAAACTAGCCTACTTTACCATAGTCAAAACACTTGAAGGGTAACTTACCTCTATATTTTATAGAGCCTTTCTTTAATCTTCTAATGAAGTTTGCTTCTTCCTCAATAGTATCTTCATGATTGCATATAGATTCTTCCTCTTTGTATTTATTGGATACTTCAACCTTTTCTTTGTTGGGAGCCTTGAAACTAGCTTCTCCTTTGGTTGGTTTGTCATTTCCCATTCTTATCTTATAGGTAATGAATATTCCATGCAACTCATCAAGACTAAGTTTTTCAATTTATTTTGCTTCCTCTATTGCTAATATTTTGGGGCCATGCCTAGATGACATGGACCTTAAAAACTTCTACACAATGACTAAATATTTCACTTCTTATCTGAATCCTCTACTTGATTTCACTATTTTATCAACTCTGAGAAGATAACCTACAATATTGTATTCTTCATTCTTTCTAAGACTTTCAAACTTGGCTCTAAGAATATATAGTTTTGCAATTTTTACCTTATCATCTCCTTCATAAATGATTTTGAAATTATCCGAAACATCATGTGTAGTTTGACAGTTCATAACTTTTACAAACACTAAAATAGAAAAACCACAAAGAATGGCATGCTTTGCCTTTGCATTATTGTCATAGTATTTTCCTACAACATTAGTATGGGTTGTATTCAATGGTGTATATCCATTATTAATATACATCCAAACATAAAACCCTAATGATTCCAAATATGTCTCCATCATAATGCTCCATAAGGCATAATTTGATCCATCAAAATCAGGTTCCTTGTTGGTAGAAGAACCTTCTTAACTGGTCATTTTGTTTAGTTTTTCCATGATCTATTCAAGATGATTAAGCTTCTCCTACGGAACCAGGGCTATGATACCAATTGTTGGAACACAACAATTAATTAAGAGGGGGACAAATCACTAGATTATAAAAAATTTAACCCTTAAAGCCTTAGACTAATTAATTCATTTTAAATAATTTAGTGTAGATTGAGCTAAGTATATGGAGAGATAATAATTTACATAAAACTCATAACACAAGATATACATTAAAAACTCGGATGGAAAAAACCACGATCATAATAACTGTTATGATCTATTTTGCTAATCTAGCCTCACAATGAATATCTTTGAAATACAAGGTTTAAGGGCACCAACCCTCAAGAGAAAACAATCCAATGGTTTTAGGAGAACCCACTCCAAGGAAGAATCAACTCCCTACTCTGATCACCTACCTAGATATCTGATGTCACCCAACAATTAGATTTACAAAGAAGAAATTATAAATTATTCCAAAGAACATAGTTCAATGTTGCAATCATATTTGCAACTATTTAATTATTTATTTTTGTCAATGCAGCAAAATTATATTCTCTACACCTTTCCTTGTTCTACACTTGAATCTAAACCCTGATTAAGATCTTCTAATTTTTGTTTGGGTTCTACTCATTCATTGCACCTTTGCACTTTCCGCTTTTCATTTAATACATTCTTTATTCGACTCAAGAGCTCATAGATACACTACTCAGTTCTATTGTACCCTTATTTATTAGTGCATTCTCATTTAATGCACACCTTGTAAAATTCTCCCCCCTCTTCCTTTTTTTAGTCCATTCTTTGTCCACCTCAAGAAGCTCATAGATACAGTACTTAGTTCTATTGCACCCTTCTCTATTAGTGCATTCTTCATCCGGCTCAAGAGACCATGCACACCTTCTAAAATTATCTCTCCTCTTATTTTTAGTGCATGTAATATGTACACCTTAAGAATCTCACAATTCTATCTATAATATGCACCACTCTTTTTATTCACAAATTCAACACTAGCCAAATTTTGATGTTCCATTTTGTATATCTTTGCTGATCTGCATCAATTGCCTCAAGCTACACACTGTAAGTTCTAATTCCTTGGATCTCTCAAAAATGGTAACCTACAAACCCTAAACCTAATTTTCATTAAATTCCATAAACTTATGTATCTAATCCAATTATGTTCTTTGTCACCTTTGTCATCTGTGTTGTTGCTCTACAAATCCTAACACCAATCAAATTGGTCACATGAGTTAGTAAACCTATTAAATTCATGCACAATGTCAATTTACAGTTGAAATACTTGTTTGCACTATCATAGTTGTTAAGAATATTTAATTTTAAGTCTAAGCCATTGATCTATTGGTTTTTCACCATGATAAATCAATCCCAATTCATCACTCAAATTTAAAACACAGCCACTAGATTAAGGTCTTTTAAATAATCACGATTGATATTTAAATGAAATTATATACTTAGTGCAAGGTCCCACCAAGACAAATGTGCTTTCCAATATTCCCAAAATATAGAGTCAAGGGCCTAAAGTTTTCTAGCAAGCTGGCAAGATACTGCCCTCTATCACCTACATCATTACAAAATAATTAACAACACCAATGTGAATTGACTTATCAAGAAATAATTTATTTCCACTTGTATTCATTTTTCATCTTCCATACCATCAGCCATTTCTTTAATTTTTCCCACTGTACACTTTTCATTAGCCCAAAATCTTGTAGGGCGAGACAAGGACCCACCACACACATTGTAGGCTAGTGGGCACTGTCTGATCTTGCAAGGTGATCGCTACCATTGATCAAACTATGAAAAATATTTAATGCATGAATTAGGAGAAATTAAAGTTAATAAATATTTTCCAAGCTGGTAATCACTAGGTAAAGGGGTTGGTCACGAAACAACTTCAATGGCTTAAGTGATAACCTAAACAACCTACAATAGTTAATCACTAGTCAACACAAAAATAGAATTCATTATCAACACTTTGAATATAAATCCTTAGGGTTTATCTACCAAACCCTAAATGATCTGAAGGCATAAATAAATTATTCCTAATCTTCTTACACCTTCTCTAATTATGCGGACCACACCATTTGAACCTTCTTGAAAAACCCACATTGAATATGCTATCAAATCCCTCCATAAACCTCCAAATGAGACCACTGCAAAAACATGTCAATATTGCATGAAATTTTTTGTAATATTTTGAAAAAATTTAACATTGTAGAAACATGCTCTTCTCTCCATTATACTTCACCAAATCTTCTAGAATCTAATCCACCAACTCTTTGATCTTCCCTTTGACATTAATGACACTTTTGACATCAAAGACAACATTATGCCAAAAACCTTGACCAATACTATTTAAATATGAGATAATATTGGAATCATTGATGGGTAAATTGCGTAAATATCAACCTTTTATTCTCTTAGAAAATCATGTTAAAATGGGTGTGCATAATTAAGAAATTTATATATATCTAGGTTTTAAATATAGGAGATCAATGGTTGTACTCAACCAGATGGTTAATGTTATAATCATTAAATTTCCTAGTTTAAATGATTATTTTAGCAAATGTGTCTTACTAAATTTAATTCTTGTTTAGAATGTATGCAAGTAGCATGAGATGAAAAAATTTAAATTGGTATGACTAAAGGAATGATGTGTACCTTACTGAGTCCAAATGAGTTTCTAATGTGTTATATGTTGCTTGGAAAAGGATAATATTTGGGAATAAACTAAAACATTTGAAGATCATGATAAAATTCATAAAGTATTAATTGCCTCATGTCATCGATGGTAAATTAGGATAATTCTAATAGAAAAGTATACCTAAGGTGAGTTAATAAGGTAAGTTATGTGCATTAGATATCAAGTCACATAATGATATTTACTAATAAATGATTGTACAAAGATCCATTAAATAGTTTAGTTAAATAATAAACATTAGGATTTTGTTCTTGTTACAGATATATTTGAATTCCTATCCTACATCGAAGAAGGTAAAAAGTATACATATGGATACATTTTTATCAACTATCTATCTAATTGAACTTTATCAAAATTGTGAGCAGGTGATTACCATAATTTCTTGATTGATCATGTAATGATAAAATTACATAGGAGATAAGTGTCCATAAGAAGAAGGGAGAATCATTCAAACCCTTACTAATAATTCACTTGGTTGAAGTTCTTGGATGTGACCTTGTGTAATGAAATTGATTCAATGTGTTGGATATTATTAAGGGTCAAGTGAATATCATGTTTGCGGTTTATTTATTTTAAATTTATAAATGAGACCTTAAAAATTAGGAAATATTTTGAGAGCTAAAGAATATGGGTCATGTGTAATTATGGTTATGAGATAATTCTTATGAATATGTTTTCTTTGTGCTCTATATTTTAATTAATTTTAAAGTTATATGATTATGTGGCGTAAGTGGTGTTAAGGAGATGAGAATCTCAACTCTCTAAAATTCGGATTCACTCTTTATAGGGATTTTAAGAGGGCTTAAAAAAATTTTTTTAGGGTATAGTCATGTTTTTTAAGACCCTAGGGGGTGTACCTAGGGATTTGGTGCTCATTTAAGGTCATATCTTTGATAAAATCCAAGATATGACCCCTCATAGTTTCCCTTAAAGAAGAGTGGCGGATTTTGAGTCTTGGGAAAAGGGTAGAGTGTTGAGTCTTCTAACTCATTTATGAGAAATGAATCAAAGGGTGTGTTGTGTTGAAAAAAGTATCCCTTTACGTTTTCACACTTTATTTTGGAATAATTAATGATAAATTGAACTTAACATCACCTTGGTCTAATGTTGTGAGGTGTTTTAGACATCCACACTAGGTCCTGGGCCCTTTTTAAGCTAAATTAACTTAACTTTGCCTTAATTTAATGTTGTAAATTGTATTTATTTACACTTTCACATTAAATTTAGGAGGCTTGGAAAATAAATGGACCTAATCTAGTTTTGTAATGTGTTTTACACATTCACATTAGATTTGGGGCCCTTCTAAGCGAAATAGACTCAAATTTTCCTTAATTTAGTGTTGCAAAGTGTATTTATTTACACTTTTACATTATATTTTGGGCCCTCTTAGATTAATTACCTTTATATCATCATTAATAGGCCCCTATGACCCCATATTTTGGATCCCAGGGCATATTTTAACTAAAAATTTGACAATATCAATATATAAGCCTAATTCCTTGACTCCACAATTCTTTAGGACTAAAAATAACCCCTTGTGAAACCCATTCTCTACCTTGGGAAAATGAGTCTCATCCAAGTGGGACTCATTCACATAGGATGGAAAATGAGTCCCATTTAGTCTATTTTTAAGGTTTTGAGCGAGAAAAGTGGGGTTTTAATTCAAATTTCTTCTATGTCGGCCTTGGGGATCAAATAAACAGTCATTTGAGTGGCTTGCCTATATAAAAAAGCGTTAAATAATTATTTCATCATGAATTCATGTTATTAAATAAAGAATTCGAAAGTTAAGCATTCTAAGACTTTACAATATCATGTCTAAGGAATTCAAGGGAATAATTCTCCATCCATTATTTCAAAAATTCAAGATCCATCATCACATCAAGCATCTCAAGCATCAAGCATGTTATTGAGCTAGTGTTGTGATTTAGCATTAAAGGTCCAAGATCAAGATCTACATCCTTCATGGCCATTTCATGTTGAGTTGTAGATTTACAAGATATCATTCAAGGTATTGTTGTCTGTGATTAATGTTATTTGTTTCATGTTTCATTCCTTCATTTCATTGTCTCATCATTTGGTTTAATTGCCTACAAGGGATTTGACCAAGGCAAATCCCTATTCCCTAGCAATCAACACTTTTCCACTCTCTTTCTTTGTGTGATTAAATATCTAGGTGCTTTGAAGACTCGAAGATCATTGAAGATCATATCACAATATTTTTGAAGATTTCTCCCTATTTGCAAGGTCATAATATTCACTAAAAGGTCATGTGTAGCCTCGAAATTGGAGTTTCAGATCCGAGAACCCAGAGAAGCATAAAGAGAAGTTCAAGAGGTGGAGATTAGAACTTTTAATTTCTAGAAAATCCATACTAGAATAATTTTCCACAAGTGGAGAATGAATCCCACTATAGATTTTTTTCAAAGATATTTGTAGATTTGGGTACCCATTTTCCTGAAACTTGCTCTTGTGCAAAAATCCAGAAATGGGATTCATTCACCCAGAATGGGTGAATGAGTCCCAATAGAATTTTTTTTAGGATTAGCAACATTGCCAGTCTTCATGCAAGTCTCCACAAGTTTCCAGGTGCACACTTTCTATTTTATAGTTTTCTGTTGTATTTCACTTATCTTTCTAGGTCATTTAGAGTTAGTTTTCATTGAGCTAGGGTTTAGTGTTGCATCTTTCATTTCATTATATTTTCCAAGTTTAAACTTGGTGGTGAACCCCTCATTCATCCTTAATTAATCTCTAAACATATCCTAAGATACCCTATTGTTAGATCTCTTCTTTTATCCTTCATTGGGTTGAGGTCTCTAGGGAATCTTCGAATGTTAGTTGGAGAAAAGTAATTTTCTATGTCGTAAACCATAAAGCATTCATTTTTCCACTAATCAAGGTGAAGTGTTCAAATTTCACCCACCTCCTCTTAATGGTGAGAGGAATTTCTTGTTGGAGTGAAGCACACTCCAAGCCCTCTCATATCTTCCGAAAGAACTAAAACTCAAGTGTGAACATGTAAGGATTTGAGCTTGATGGATGAATGAGAGAGAGAGACACTTTTCATCCTCTCATTCAAGGGGTTCAAACATGAAATACCTATTAATATCTCATTGGAAGAATGGGAAAGGGATTTTTCATTTTTCTATTTTAGAAGTCTTGATTGTTTTGGGGAGAGGAATTTGTTTTGGATTTATCTTTATTTTGATATGCTTGTTTGGGAGAAAACATTGAGAGATTGGTAGAGAGAAAGGATGTTGTATTAAAGAATAGAGTATCATGGAGAAATATGCTACATATCTACAATGATGTAGAGAGCTAAGTCCTCCTTCCTTGATTTTTCTTGTAATTGATGTTCTAGTAGTATGGAGGATTCTTTGAGTGAAAATTATTTTGGAAATGAGTGTGCTTAAATGTTCCATTAATCTTGTTGTTTTGTTGTGTTAATGAATCTTGAAAATGATAGAGTTACTATAATATTTTACCTTCTATATTTGAGTTGTAAAAATATTGAGTTTTGTCTTACAACCTTTGCATGTGGGTTTGAAATGGTTCTCTTGCTTAGGGGAATGGCTAGAGTCCTAATAGGTTCAATGATGCCATTTATGGTAGGGTAGAGATAATTTTTCCTCTCATTAGAATATCATCATTGTTCCTTTTAATTCTTAATTAGAGATGCATGTTAAAGTAAATTTCTTTCTTTCTTTTTAGCCCTTTTGCCAAGGAGATACAAAAATATTTTGTACTCCATTTTTTTGATAAAAAAAAATAATAATGTACTAGTTATATGTGTAAATAACGAAGATATATTTCCCATTGTAAATTATGTAAGAAAGAGATGTATTGGATTGTTGACATGCTTATTTTTTAGAGCCAATCTTGTTTAGTGTGAAAATCAAGGTAAAAAATTTTATAGTTCATTTTGTTGTAGAAAAATGTTTCCAAGTTATTTTAAATGTGAATATAATCCTTTTGTATTGATTATATGTGCAAAATATGTGGATGATATATTCTTTTCCATTTAAAAATAAATAATAAAAATGGATGTGTATGTTAACATAAATAAATAAATACTCCCTTACCTTCCTTTAACTTCATCTTATAGTTAAAACATATAGAAGAGAAATTAAAATTGATACTTTAGATTAAAAAAATTAATATGTAAGTATACACTTATTTTTGTAAATCCTCTCAATCATATATATATTGTTGAACAACCAAAATACTAAGAGGGGGGTGAATTAGTATTGACTGAAATTCATTGAATTCATCAGTTTAAACATCCATTCAAAGAATCATATTAAAATTGCAATAATAGAAAGGAACATATAAAGAATGCATCACATCAAGGAATATAAGAACACCATATTTACATTGAAAACCCTAGAAAGAGAAAAACCACATTGAGGATTATCTCACAATATATTATAATTAGTTATAATGGAGATTACAAAATGGTGGACTCACTGTTCATGGACACACTATCATGAAAGAAAGAATGGTTCAATGTTGATGTACCACTATCTATAATAGAAAATAATAAAAGAAAGTGTGGATCATTACCAATATTAATTGCTAATAATGCATCTACAACGCAATGAAGATATAATTCCAATTAAGCTCTAAAAACTAACTTAACAAGCTTCGTACATCACCACTACACCTTTCAAACTTCACACTACATTAAATTTGCATACACACTCATACACCTACTTCAAATGATGAATCAACCTTGAATATATATCACAACAAACAAAAAAATCAATTAGGTCATCTTGATTATATGAACCCTGTACCACATAACCTGCCAGCTTAAAACTTCAATATATACACCTAGAAGAATAGACAAAAGCTTTTAAACTTCCAAAAATAGGCTGCAATGACCTATAATCACTCCCATAAATCTAATCCTTACATACTTCAACTCTACACAACCAAAAAAATCCTTGAGTCGACACCATATAGGAAAATTGGTGAAGCAATAATTGAATGAACCAATTATTCATTCACAAATCGACACATGGACTACAAGGAAAGAAAAGTGTGGAATACACCTTCCTAATGCTAATAATCAAGAGAGAGATACACATTTTGTACAAAAAATTACAATTAAATTTCATTTAAGATGCACATATCAATAATAGAATAGAAAATAAAACATCAATATAGAATGAACACTAGATTTTATGTGGGAAAACCCTTACGAGAAAAACCCACACACCAAAGAAGAGATCTTCTCGTATCATAGTAAAATGAATATTACATACAAGATACAAATCAATGCTCTTTCAGGTGTTAATACCAAATACCAATTTAGCATAAATTCAATTAAGTTTTTCTTCGATCAACTCTTCACTATCACAATAATCCTCACACTATTACAATTTATTACAACATACAATGTAGATTATCATTGAAAATTTACAATAATCTATATCATTCAATTCATAATTTTCTCACATTATAAGGAGAAAATTCTCTTCAACTTCCAAAACGAATGACCACAAAATAGTTTAACCATCAATATTCACTGCCCTACCAAAGCCATATCAAAACATCAAGGAGACACAAAACCTTGTCCCTTTGAACTATTATTGTCACATAGATACACATATTATTCATACTATTGGGAAATTAAGGGGATGAAACAACACCTCCCTTTGATATAAAGAGATCTTCCTTAGGAAGCTTATAGCATTTAACTAAGGGGTCCCCATCACCTATGTAGCATCTATGTCACCACCAATGTCCAACTGAAATCATCGGTCTTTGGTCCCACCCTATTGGCTCATCGAAAGGACTATAATTGATGTTTCGGTGAAGTCTCCCACTCCCAGGAAAAAAGAGCCTAAGAATTTCGTCGGGTTATCACTGGGAGAAGATTCGAGGTCCCAGCGATAACATGTCACCTCAACACCACCCCATAAGAATATCAAGGGGAGGGTGTGATGACTCCCTCTAACATATGATTGTCTCATCAATGATGGTTCTTTGTTTATGAAAACACTTCAAATACATCAAGTGCTTATCGAGGATACTTTAAAATTCATCCCACTGATATGTTACTACCAGTATGATGGAGTTAAACACCAACCCATAGAGAGATTGTCACACCAATAAGTTGAGGATTTTTTCTAAACATTCCCCCACTTGGCAAAGAACTTACTGGCTCCTTTCAATGCTCTAAGTCACGAAATATCATATGCCCCAAGGCCCATCAAACTGGTGCACCATTTGAAATTATCGATGCCCATAGGCTTCATCAATGCATCAACAACATTTACCATAGTATCAACCTTTTCTAGATTAACCTTTCCATCCTCCACCATATCACGAACAAAGTGGTAAAAAACGTCAATATGTTTCATCCTGGCATGGAAAGTTGGATTTTTTTCAAAGAAAAATATACTTTGATTGTCACAACAAATAACAATCTTCCTTACATCAAAACCAACATTATAACATAGTCTTGTAAGAGAAATAGCTTCTTTACAAGCATGATTTTTTGCCATGTGCTCATCCTCCATAGTGGATAAAGCAGCTACAACTTGTCTCTTGGTCATCCAGCTAACTACACCACCAAACAATGTGAATACATATCCACTGATGGATATTCTACTATGAATGTCCCCTACCCAATCAGAATCCACATATCCTTGAATGCTAACTAAAATCTTAGATCTAGTAGAGTAACCATGGTAACACAAGGCATACTCAAAGGTACCCTTCAAATACCTGAAAAATATTTTCACAACATCCCAATGCAACCTTTCTAGATTAGCCATAAAATGACTAAGCACTCCCACTACCTGGGAAATCTCTAGTCTAGTACAAACCATTACATACATTAAAATACAGATTGCACTTGCATAACACCCTGGTCATGTCCTCCATCTTAGTAGGATATTTTGGATAATCTTCAACAAAAAATTTCATTCCTTGCAACACTGTAAAAACTAACTGCTTGCAATCTGTCATATTAAATATCTCTAGCACACCATTTATATTCTTTCTCTGATTGGAACAAAGTTTTCTATTTCCCCTATCACTTCTAATTTCCATCCCCAAAATATACCTAGTTAAACCTAGATCTTTCATTTCAAACCGTGCTGACAATTGAGATTTTAATTCAGAAATCATACCCTTACTATTCCCAATGAACAACATGTCATCCACATACAAGGCAATAATAACAAGACAACCATTTTCAATCTTAAAGTAAACACAATGATCATACTTTAATCTCACAAATCCCAAAGACAAAAAATAGGTGTCAAATTTTTGGTACCACATTCTAGGTGACTATTTCAAACCATACAAAGATTTCTTTAGTTTGCAAACTAGATTTTCCTTACCTTTTTTAAAAAAATGCTTTGGTTGGGACATGTAAATTTTTTCCTTAAAATCACCTTGAAGAAAAATTGTCTTCACATCCATCTACTCAATCTCTAAATCATATGTTGTTGCAAGTGACAATAGAAATTTGATACATGTCAACTTAGCTACATTATAAAATATTTCTCCATAGTCAATCATCTCCACCTGGGAATATAATTTTGTGACCAAACTCACTTTATGCTTCTCAAAACTGCCATCTAGACCGATCTTCTTAAACACCCATTTGCATCCAACAAGCTTTCAACCTTCAAGAAAATGTATCACATCCCAAGTTCCATTGTTCTTCAATGACACCATTTCTTCATTCATGGTTTCTAGCCAAGAATCTAAATCAGACATTCCTAGAGCCTCTCTAATAGTCCTAGGCTCATTAGTGTTAGAAATCAAAGCATAGGCACAATCAAAATCCAACATAGAATAAACAAACCTTTTAGGTTGTCTCTTAGTATGCATAGACCTCCTCACATGTTGAGGCTGAGGTTCTTCATCTTGATCAAAACTTTTAGAAATTATTGAGCTCTCCTCACTTATAGGTCCACCAAGAGTACATATTTCATCCTTATTTGGCATAAGAGGAATTTCAACTACCTCCTTTTTAGCTTCTTTCTCCCTAGCTAGAGATTGACTGTGGAAGGTTTCAGCTCATGGAGGATCATGCTTCTATTATACAACACATTCTCTATAACTAGATTCCAAATCTTATACCCTTTTACACCAATGCCATAATCGATGAAGCTACATTTTACAACATTGTTCTCCAATTTTGATCTTTTTTCAGTGGGAAAATAAGCATATGCCTCACAAAAAAAGACTCTAATGTGTCTCAAAGAGGGCTTCTTACTAGGCCACACTTCCGTAGGTGCCTTATCCATGAGTGCCAAAGTGTGAGATTTTTTAATTAGATAACATGTATTAGCCTAGAATTTTTGTTCTAGACCAATGCTACTCAACATACTTCCCACCCTTTCCATCAACATTCTAGTCATCCTTTTTGCAACTCCATTTTCTTGTGGAGTGTAGGGAGTGATTTTATGCCTTTTAGTTTTGTGTTCCTTGCAAAAATTATCTAAATTTGCTTAATAGAATTCACTACCATTATTTGTCCTCAAAAAAAAAAAAATTCTACTGGACTAATTTTCTACCAAGGTTTTAAATTCCTTAAATCAACTAAAAACATGAGTTTTACTTCAGAGGAAATAGAAAAATTTCCTCGACTAGTCATCTATGAATGAAATAAAGTATATAGATTTTGGTAACGAAGGTAAATTAACTAGACCAAACACATCATCATGAATATAGTCTAGAATTCAAAAGATTTATGAGGACTAGAATAAAATGAAACACAATGTTTCTTTCCATATATACAATGCTCACAAAAATAAAACTCAAGATTATAATCATCAAGCCCTTCAATAAGAATTTTAAGCCTTTTTCACCAATGTGGTTGAGCCTTTCATGTTACAACATTGATTTTTTGTTGGGAGCTTCACCTTCAAGGAATTAGCACCCATAAGAAAAACACCCCCCTTCTCTACTTGGTCAGATTTACTTGACTTTACATAAACACTTTTACATTGCACTACACATGTGTCTATCTTGTAGAGAGTTCCAATTCATGTACCCTTAGCTAGCACCATAGAGCCTCTATTCATTTTGAAAACACCATTTGAGAAAGATACTTGCACACCAACATCATTAAGTTTACTAAAAACCAGTAAGTTTTGAGCCAGACCTGGTATATGCATTACATCATTGATTCCATTTACTCTTCCATCATGAAATTGAATTCTGACTCTTCCACAACCAACAATTTCTAGGTGAGAATCATGTCCCAAACACACCCTTCCACCAGCATACTTTTCATATTTTGTGAACCACTCTCTATGAGAGGTCATGTGAAAGGACATGCCTAAGTCACTAATGAAGCTATGAAGGCATCTACATAGATCTAGGAAGATTCATTATTCGAAGAATTGTTCTTCTTTTTCTTCTTCTTCTCCTCTTTGCAATCTTTCCAGATGTGTCCTATCTACCCACAGTTCTAGCTATTCACCTTGGTTTTTTTACCAGGAGACTTTGATCTCTCCTCTAACTTATATTTTTACTTCTTTTCTTACTTCACACTTTTCTCCTTTGATTTTCCTTGAATAGTAAGGACCTCCTTGGCAATATCAGAATATTTCCTTCACATTTCTTCTGATAGCAACAAAGCAACCACATCTTCCATCTTGAAAGTAGTTTTTGTACTACCAAAAGCCATTACTAGGTGATCCCATGTGTTAGGAAATGAACACAATAGGAGCATACAATGATCCTCATCATCTATCTTCACACCAACATGCACCAAATAATCAATGATCATATTAAAAACATTTAGATGATGTACAACATAGCCTCCTTCCTCCATCTTCAAAGAGTATAACTTCTTTCTCAAGAATAACTTATTCACTAGAGATTTTCCCTAATAAATGTTTCCAAGCTTCTTCTAGAGAATTTTTGTTGTATTCTCTTCATGGATGTTCAAGAGAATTGAATCGACAAAGAACAATCTAATCCGACCCTTGGCATTTCAGTCCTTTGCATCCTAGTCACCTTATGAGGTTGTTGGTGGTTTGTTACTAGATACCACATCCCACAACTCTTGATCTACAAGAAAATATTCCATTTTGAGTTTCGACAACTCAAAATTATTGCAATTTAATTTCACAATTTCTATTCTTCTGGATGTTCTCACCATCTTAAATCTGTAATAAGTTTACTACTAGATTTCTTTGAAAAACTTGCACTGAATAAGATTAGAAAAAAAAATCATCTTAGCCACAAGAACAACAAAGATGGCCAAGCTCTTATACCAACTTTAAGGAAAGAAAAGTGTGGAATACGCCTTCCTAAAGATAATCCTTAGGAGAGAGATACAATTTTTTTACAAAACTTTACAATTATAGTTCATTTTAGATGCACATAATATTAAAAAAATATAAAATAAAACATCAATACAGAATGGACATTAAATTTTACGTGGGAAAACCTTTATGAGAAAAAATCCACACACCAAAGAAAAGACCTTCTTGTATTATATTAAAATGAATATTACATACAAGATCCAAACTAACACTCTTTCAGGTGTCAATACACAATACCAATTCAACAACAATTCGATTATAGTTTTCTTTGATCAACTCTTTTGGTGTTTATTCCTGCTAGACCTTGGACTTCTCTAAAGGGATGCCATACCTTATATTCAATAAATTCCTAGGCTATGAGGCCAACATAATGAGTATATATTCTAAGGCCTTTACTCATACTCCTTAAGCTCTATGAGACCAAGGAGGGTCTCCCTTATTGTGTTAATACGATATTAAAAACCTCAAGAAAACCTCCACACATAGATTTGTCCCTACTGACTGCAAATAGATATTATTAATCAAAGGTTTGGCTAACCTTCAAACAAATAACCGCTAGGTTACTAGGCACACTACGATATATGAGATTTACATCTCAACATGGATAAGATTTGAATTAAGTAGTGTTCCAACCTTGAATCCATAGATAGGTATTTTTTGATTTTATTAAACTATAAGAATCTGAAATAAATAAGCTAGTGCCTCATAAAATTGGGCAGGAGTCAAACATGAAATATTCATTAATACATAATATTCAACCCTGAATTAAGTGAATTATTTTCACAATGCATTACATCATAAGACTTCACAATACTTAAAGTATTACTTCTTACCAAATCCTTAGCATATTAACACAGACCTAAGACTCTATATCAAGCATTTGATTAACTATTTGAGTTGAGGCAAAAAATAGAATCATACATTCAAGTGAACCATTGGAGATAAATGGAACTACACTTGAAAATTTCATTTATAATTTATTATAAAAATACATAGGAGAGCACATTCTTTAATTTTTTTATTTGTTTCAATATCATTAATTGCATAAGACCATTTAAGACTATTTCATACATAAAACCTACTCAAGACAATTAGTGGCAGATTCATCAAGAATTTTGCATTGTGTGCATTCACTATACCCTACCTAGACCTTAATAGATTCAAAAATCTGATCTCTGTATTGAGCCTTGAAATATCCTTTACAACACAAGAGAGAAAGAAGCATTGGGCTCATTACAGTCACATTTCAACATAATTTCATTCACATTTCAAAATCCCAGATGGTTAGATGCAATCATGTACCACATAGGGGAATCAAAACTTGTAACAACCAACTGGTGTTATCCAACCTATTGAAAAATGTCGTTAAGGCCCCAATGTCCATATCCACATTGAACCAAAAAGGGACCCAACACACATCATGACCAAAAACTAGAAAAACCATCACCATCACCATCAGATCAAACCAACACTAGGGCCATGGTACTTGCACCCACTTCACATCCTCGCCACAGCAAGAGGTGAAACCATCACTCTTTCCTCATCATCAGCACATTTCACAACACCAGAACTATTAAGATCACATGGTGCCACTGTGGAAATTGGAGGGTATTGCGAAGACCTATTCATTGACACTAGGCATCTCAATCAGCGTCACTGAGAATTTTCCATAGTCGGAGTCAGTCTCTATGTTTCTATTACCAGAGCTATCAAAAATATCAATAGGTGAATTTTTGCTACCCAAATAACCATGACCATACCTTACTTTGGCTTTTGATCTTCACTTGAACTTCACAAATCCTTCCTCCTATCCACACACTGCCTCTTCTGTAATTGCAACCTGGCCTTTTAGTTGAGAGATGCATCTAGTAACCCCTGAGATGGGATTTGTGCAATTCATCTTCAGGCTAAGAGAGCCTTGAAGAATACTCTATTCATGTGATATCATGTCATCACCTGACCTTCAAACATTAACTCTGGCTGACCTATGCACAAATGATGGAGAAGTGCTCGATTGACTCGTCTTGCACTGATAAACAAAAATTCACAAAAGCAATTACTAACCATAGAAAATTCAAACTCCCATTTATTGTGATGGAAATGATGAGCCTTCATCCATATTTATGACCCAATTGATGATGTCGATCATCAATGCTCCAAAGAGCATGAGGGAGTGAGTGATTATTCACTAGTGTCTATTTCATCACCGTTAATTCCCAAGTACATGGAAATCGGCGTACCATTCATCATAATTTCTAAGAATTGGTTCTTCACATGCATGAAGATGAGGTTAATATCTTCTGAAGAGCATACATCATTAATTCTCTCTATTTGTAGCATCCAAATGACGATCACATGGCTAATTTTGTACTTTGAATATGAGCCATCAATCAATCACAGAAATGGAACTTTGAATGACTTAGATCAAGTCAAATATATTTGAAAATTCCATGTTCGCATGGCTAGTCCACCGACCAATCGTGTCAGTCCTAGTTATAAAATATATCCATCAGTTGCGGGCCCCATCCAACTTTCATATGTTACCATAAGAATCCATGTGTCACCATCGCGTAGACCACGAATGACGTTAGCTAACATTATTTAGTTTTTCGCATGACACACGCTCTACAACTCAGATTTGATCAGACAGTACATTGGAACCATTAATTTACTGCTAGCTAAGAGCATGCCAGTAGTGGGGATTGGGTCCCACTTGAACTAGAGGATGCATGGCACAATCGTGTGGCCCAACCAAAATACATTTCTAAAATATTGTTTGTTATGTGCGTAAGGGATCAAATTAAATCCAATGTCTCAAAATTTATGCACATGCACATATTTTCTTGTTTGTAAGGAAAGGGCCATGAGCTTGGCAATGAACAATGACCCCTTGATAAAAATTAAAGACTTAAGACATAAGTCTTTAAAAGGTGAAATATTTGAGGTCGACCATTACAATTTGATCAAAATGAGATGATCAACAAGCTTAGGAAAAAGGGGTCGGTAATGACAATGGACCAAATGACATAGGTTGTTACTAAAATAGTCGATAACTTGGTGAAGGGTTCAATGAAGAGACATAATGTGAGGGTTTACAGCCCAATAAATTTGAAAAGTGTGAAACAAGGGAAATAGACCTTAAAACCCTAGGTCAAACCATCAACAAAATAGGTGAAAAAATCATGAAAAATGTCAAGGAATAAACCTAAAAAATTTCAAAATTTTGAAGTTCTATTAGGGGCTCTAGCTTGGGGATGCATACCCCTGGTGGGTATGGAAAGAATCTAGATCTCGAGTAGAAGCATACTAACAAAAACAAAAACTAGGAACTTGTATGGACAAGACAAGTAGACACAATAGGAAAGAGACAAACCACACCTATCTATAATGATTTACATAACTGTACAAGGTTTCCTCTATTAGGAGAATTCATCCAATTCCACTAGCTTCAATCTGGTCTATCAAGGGTTTCCAAGCTCTGGATCCAAACCTTTCCTTTATCAAAGGCCTTCTTTACACACATCTACACTGGATGAGAACTCATAGTAGACAACTCCCAACACTCTGCATTATAATGATGGATACCAATGATCCCCAATGTCTCAGCACTACCTTTCTTACCAATCTCAGGCTTGTCAGGTTGAAGTAGAAAGAGGAAACATCCATATTCAACTTGATCACAATCACCCTACATATTAAATTTAAAACCTTCAAGGACACAATGCATAAAAACAAGACCACCATCTTTTGAAGCACTAGATAAGAGAGTTACAGATTCTAAAACTTCTTCACCCTATTCTACATAAATGCCATTCTTTTTTAATGGAAATAAATTCATAATAATACCCAAAAGGTGAGGAGCATCAGCAAAAAATTCAACCACAAATTCATGTTGGTTGATATCATACCCAACATTTTTTAGTTGCCCAAAAGGTAGGGAAAATTTCCATTCATCAGTGATGAGTCCTATAGCTAATGCAAAATATTTGTGTTCATCAAAGTATATAGTTCTAGCATTAATTTTTGTGGATCTTTCTTCATTAGTGCACACATCAAGTGTGAAGTATTTTCCTTTAGATTCAACATTTACATAGTGAAAAGTGACACCAATGTTCTCACATCCTTCATCACCTCTAACTTCAAAGTGCTTCTCTCCTTGTAACTGGAGTGCTTTCAAGTCATTTTCACAAAATGAATTGTACTTATGGGATAAACATTAGAGACCCCAATTTCCTCTTGGTTTCCAAATTCATTCTCCACAGTAGTACCGAATGTGAAAGCTTCATAAGAATTATCATTAATAAAAATTCTAGTGCACTACTCAAATCCATTCCTCAACCATATACTGAAAGCAATATCAGAATCCTCAAAAAGAGCATTGTTCTTGCACCAACCATAAAACTCATTTTTAACAACTAGCATAGATGAATTTTCATTAAAAATAGGGTTTTCTATTACATTTATTTTTGTCTAGGAAACTTTTGCCTCTTTTATATGAGAGTGTAGCCTTTGTAGCCTATCATCACTCATAGAATTCTTGCAAAATTTTGAAAGAGGGTCTCCCTTCATTTGGTAGGGACATTCATAGTCATTAAAAGAGACACATGACTCTGTATCATTATAACCACCACAACATGAGAATTCATCAATAGTGGGGCTACATTAAGAACCCTCAAACTGGATATCATAATATCCATGATCAATATCTTGATCAATAGAAAAATGCTGATCACTATCAACATTAAAATCGTTTCTATTGATCACATCACTTGATGCTACACCCATTCAGACCTCATTCAACTCTTCATCCTTTATTACCTCCCAAGAGCCTAATGTAGATACATCACACCCTTTGTCACAACACGGGTCATCATCCCCATCACTGTAATGATAAAATGTCCACATAACATTAGTGAATTGGTTGCAATCATCCTATTCTGACTAACTTTCTTCATTAGTGTGTACTACCTTGTACTTCTCCCTAGTAGGATTAGTATCACTATTTCCTAGAAGAATCTGATGATGTGCATGGTTTCTCCTAATTTCTTATGCCAATTGTATCCAGTCAACTATTTGGCCTAAAATTTTAGGCTTTAATTCCTTTGGCAATAGGTTTCTTCTTGACTAGTATATTTCACAAAACAAGTCAATACACATTGACTCTTTAGGCCTGACACTCTTTGGTATTTCCAACAACACATCCATAAATCTATAGAATAGGTCATGGGGAAACTCACCTTGACCTCTCCTTATATCACATAATATTCTAACTTGAGAAACATGATCAACCTTTCTTAAAACTGGAGGGCCCCTCTCTTGGGTCTCACTATGATCAACACAATGTGGTGATGGAGAAAATAGTACAACAAGAACTATATCTTCTTGGCATGATTCTTCAATTTTTGATTTATCTATATTTGTATAATATGTGCTTGAATGACTAGTATTAGTAGCTAGACACCCCTTCATTATTGAATACTTGAGTTTTATTTCAATGTCCATAGCACTGTGATATGCTTGGCATACTGTTGTAGGCTCTTTATCTCTCAATAGATAGCCCATCTTTTTTTCAAAAGAACCTAGATATACAACCAAACACTCTCCATAATTTGGTCTTATGATTTCTAGAATATCCCTTAATTCCTTTGTAAATCTAAGATTGAAAGCAAGGACCAATTCATCTTCATTTCTATGGATTTCCATTAAGATTTTCATTAGAATACCTGGATTTATCCTTTCACCAAACTGTTTTGCAAAATCTACCTTAAATTGATTCTATTAAACTATAGAACATGCTAGTAAATATGAAAACCAATATCTAGCATCATCCTTCGAAGATAAAAAAAATGTTTCATGAAAAATCTCCATGATTTACCTCATAATCTCCCATCAAATCCATAAATGTAAGAAAATGCTTAGAAGTTGATTCATAATTCTTCCCTGTGAACTTGGGAAAATATTTTATAACATTTTTAGGAATCAGTTTCAAAAAACCTTTAATACCACTAAAATCCAATGGAATATACCTTTTAATAACAAAATCCCTTTTAGGGCATGATAAAAACCATTTTCCTTGCATACTTCTACTTGATATTTCATAGGGAAAAAGACACAAGAGTAAAATTCAAATACTTCTCATATCATTACTAATATTACACATTAGACCATCAGAAGAATGAAAAAAAAAATACCATTCCCTTTCTTGATGCAATTTCATCCAATAGGGAATCATTTATCATCTCAAGTCTTGAAGATTTCACAAACTAATCTCAGACAAAATAATGCTTTCTTTAGATTTATAAGAATACCTAGAAATTTGCAACAGTTGTCAATGTTTCATCCCAACAACGAATTTCACAGCTCTAGGAATTTTCTTCACTTCTTCAACAAGTTTTGTAGACAGATTGAAGGTTGCTTGAAGATCTTGCAAGTGTTAATTTTCACAATCACAATCACATGAAATATATTACTAATCACCACCTCCTTTATAGAGGACTAAAGTTCAATGAAACATGAAGTCCCTCCATAAGTAAATTTTTTTCTGGGTTTTCTCCACCAACAAAGTCATTCATAAATTTTCAAAGTCTTGCTGCAATCAAAACCTCTCTAGGTTCTCAAACCTTCAATTTGTGAACATAATATTCAAACCCACCAAATGCTTGAATATGTGGTACTAACATCTGCGCCTAGTATTATTTCTTTTATAAATTTTATAGATTTCTCCCCAATGGAGTCACCATTTATGTTGGTGTTTCTCCCCGCTAGACCCTTGACTTCTCTAAAGGGATTCCATGCCTTATATTCAAGAAATTCCTAGGCTAGGAAGCCAACATAATGGGTAAATATTCTAAGGCCTTTACTCCTACTCTTTAGTCTCTATGAGACCAAGGAGGGTGTCCCTTATTATGTTCATATGATATTCAAAACCTCAAGAAAACTTTCACACATATTTTTACCTACTAAGTGCAAATAGATATTATTCATCAAAGGTTTGGTAGACCTTCAAACAAATAACCACTAAATTTCTCGAAAAATTGGTATATATGAGATTTACATCTCATCATGGATAATATTTGAATTAAGTAGTGTTCCAACCTTGAATCCATAGATGGGTATTTTATGATTTTATTAAACTATAAGAATCCCAAATGAATAAGCGAGTGCCTCATCAAATTGGGTAGGAGTCAAGCATGAAATATTTAGTCATATGCAATATTCAACCCTGAATTGAGTGAAAGATTTTCACAATGCATTACATCATAAAACTTCACAGTACTAAAAGTATCACTTCTTACCAAATCCTTAGCACATTAACATAGATCTACGACTCTATCTCAAGCAATTAATTAACTCTGAGTTGAGGAAAAAAATAGAATCATACATTCAAATGAACCATTGAAGACAAATGAAACTACACTTGATACTTTCATTTATAGTCTATAATAAGAATAAATAGGAGAGCACATAATTTAATTCTTTTATTTATTTCGATATTAGTAATTGCATAAGACCATTTAAGACTATTTCATACATAAAACCTACTCAAGACAATTGGTGGTAGATTCATCAAGAATTTTGCACTATGTGCATTCACTATACCCTACCTAGACCTTACTGGATTCAAAATCCAACCTCTATAATGAGCCTTGAAATATATTTTATAACACAAGAGTGCAACAAGCATCGGGCTCATTATAGTCAAATTTCAGCATAATTTCATTTCAAAACAAAATTTCATTCGCATTTCAAAATTCAAGACAATTAGATGCAATCATGTACCACATAGGGGAATCAAAACTTGTAAAAACCATCCAGTTTTACCTCACCTATTGAAAAATTTCATTAAGGCCTCGCTATCCATATCCATGTTGAACCAAAAAGGGACGCTACACACATCATGAGAAAAAACTAGAAAAAACATCACCATTAGACTGAACCAGCACTAGGGCCATGGTACTTGTGCCCACTTCACATCCTCACCACAATAGGAGGTAAAACCAACACTCCTTCGTCATCATCAACATATTTATCAGCACAAAAACTAGTAGCATCATATGGTGACACTGTGGAAATTGGAGAAACCGTGAGGACCTCTTCATTCACACTAGCCATCTCAGTCAACACCACCATGAATTTTCCATAGTCAGAGTTGGTCTTTGTGTTGCTATTACCAGAGTTATCAGAAATATATATAGTAAAATTATACCTACCCAGAGAACCACAACCATACCTTAATTTTCCTTTCAATCTTCACTTGAACTTTGTAGACCATTCCTCTTGGCCACGCATGACCTCTTATATAATTGCAGCCTAGCCTTTCAGTTGAGAGCTACAACTAGTAACCCCTGAGACGAGCCTTATGCTTTTCATCTTTAGGATGAGAGAGCCTTGAAGACTACTCTATTCATGTGATAGCATTTCATCACCCAACCTTCAAACATTAATTCTGGTTGACCTATGCACATATGATGGAGAAGTTCTCAACCAACTCATCTTGCACTGATAAACAAAACTTCACAAAAGCATTCACTAACCACATAAATTTTAGACTCCCATTTTTTGTAACAAAAATGATGAGCCTCCATCCATATTTATGATCCAATTGATGATGTTGATCATCAATGCTCAAAAGGAGCATGAGTGAGTGAGTGATTATTTGTTGACGTCTGTTTCATCACCATTATTTCCCAAGTACATGGAAATCAATGTACCATTCATCAAAATTTTGAAGAAGCGGTTCTTGGCATGCATGGATATCAACCTAATATCCTCTAAAGAGCATAAACCATTAATGCTTTCTATTTTTAGCATCCAAACGACTATCACATGGCCAGTTTTTTACTTTGAATATGAGACATAAATCAATCACTGAAATGGCACTTTAAATGACTCAGATCAAGTCAAATATATTTGAAAATTACATGTTGTCACATGGCCAGTCCACCGATCAATGGTATCACTCCTAGTCAGAAAAAATGTCCATCATGCATTGGCCCCATCCAACTTTCATATGCCACCAAGAAAATCCACGTGTCACAATCACGCAGACCATGCATAACATTAGGTGATATTATTTAATATTCTATGTGGCACATGCTCTATGGCTTAAATTTGATCAGATGGTATGTTAGAGCCATCAGTTTACTACTAGCTAAAACAATGGAAATAGTGGGGATTGGGTCCCACTTGAACTGGAGGACATCATGCAATCCAGCCAAAATACATTTTTTAAATACTATGCGATGTGCACGCAAGGGCTCAAATTAAATCCGATAGCTCAAAATTTATGCATGTTTATATATTTTCTTGTTTGTACGGAAATGGCCATGAGCTAGGTGATGAGAAACAACCCCTCAATAAAAATTAAAGACCTTAGACATAATTCTTTAAAAGGTGAAATATTATAGGTTGACGATTAAAATTTGATAAAAACCTGATGACTAACAAGCTTAGGCAAAAGGGGTCAGTAATGACAATGGGACCATGACATAGGTTGTTACTATAACAACCAAAAACCTAGTGAAGGGGTCAACAAAGAGACATAACACAAGGGTTTAAAGCCCAATAAATTTGAAAAGTTTGAAACAAGGGCATTAGACCTTAAAACCCTAGGTCTAACCATCAACACAATAGGTGAAAAAATCATGAAAAATGTTAAGGAACCAACCTAAAAAATTTCAAAATTGTGAAGTTCTATCAAACTCTTCACTATCATAGTAATCCTCGAATTGTCACAATGCATTACAACATACAATGCAAATTATCATCAAACAGTTACCATACTCTATCTCGTTCAGTTCAAACTTCACTCACATTACAAGGAGAACATTTTCCTCAACTTCCACAATAAATGGCCACAAAAAAGTTTAACCTTCAATATTCATTGCCTCACCAAAGCCATATTGGAACATCAAGGAGACCAAAAACCTCATCCCTTTGAACTATTACCATCACATCAATATGCATATTTTTAATAATATCAATATGTCGAGGGGGAACACAACACCTCCTTTCGATACAAATATATCTCACCGATAAAGCTTATAAAATTTAACCGAGTGGTCCTCATCACCTATGTAGCATCCATGTCACCACCAATATATAGCTAACATCACCAGTGTTTGATTCCACCCTATCAACTCATCAAAGGGACTATAATTGATGTCCTGGTAAAGTCCACTACTCCCACTAATCAAGAGCCTAAGCCTTCCATCGGTTTATCAATGGGACAAGATTCAAGGTCTCAACAATAACAACACGTCACCTCAACACTTCCCCATCAAAATATTGAGGGGATGGTGTGATGACTCCCTCCAACATATTATTTTCCCATCAATGATTCTTCTCTATTAATGAAATCAATTTAAATACACCAATTTCTTATCGAGGACACTATTAACTTCATCCCATCGATATGTTACTATCAATCCAATGAAGAAGTCAAACACCAACCTGTGGAGAGCTTGTCATGATAGTAATTTTGAGGCATTTTTATTAACACGAACCACCAAAAAAATTGCCACTTGGAGCACACATACTTCTGACATCTATAAACACTTCCTCAAAACTACACAATGGAATACTAATTTTTAGTGGAATGTGGAGCTTTCCAATATGCACTTTGTACCAGTAACACTGCTATTACAAAGCCCGATACTCTATCAACATTACATTAAACTACGAAAGACATACAGCCTTGAAACTTTGGATATGAACACCTTCAATACATATCATAAATACCTCAAAACCAAATGGAAATATATTACATAGTGGAGAAATGTGGACCACAAAATTGGTTCACTATAATACTGAAATTACATTCTAAGACTTATCCAATTATCCACACCATTTGGTCTTCTCTAGACCAATGGTTTTGTATTTCTACAATTGGTGGACATCAATGAAAATAAAATACACCATCCATCCATGATAATTCTCATCTTAATATCAATATTACCCTTTTTCATTGATGGTAACACACTCTCACTCTCCAAAAAAAACTCAAATTACTCTCTCTTTGACATCAAGGGAAAAAGGTGCACTAAATCACTCCCCCTAATTGATTTGTATACATGAGAGTATCTCAACTTTTCTAATTCTCTCCTATTCTCAACACACCTCCAAAAAGAAAATTATCTCCCCCCTAACAATATTATTTACCATTTGAAAATGACCAAAAATGTATTGTAGCACCATCAACTACTTCCGTATATATACATCGAAATCAAAAAGTTGCATATACAAAATATAGATGTGCACCTTTAACTATAAGAGAGTAAAATACCCTTGTAAGACACCTTCATTTTGGAAAGGCATGCCTCCCAATATCTCTTAGCTACCTCACAATCCTTCTTAGCAAAGGAAAGCAAGGAATTTTGACTTTCATACTACACATGGAGGTATTCTACTTATTTAAGAGAAATAGACACCAAATAATTTTGTGTCACCTTCTCTACACTAGTTAAAACTATAGTTAAGGATGTAATCCTTGAACTTACCAAATATCTGAGCTGACTCTAATATATTATGATCTTCTCTTTTTGTTCTTGCAATAGGAAGAATTGACTTGTGCAGATTTTCAATAACTGCCCTTGTTGCACCATCTTCATAATTTACTGGATCATGTGCACCAAAGGCCTAATAAAATTGTTACTCAATTGATTCCATTTTATATTTTATTCTCCTTGTAGAGATACACCATTTCAAGAAAAAATGAAACAATACTTTAGCTTCTTCCAAGCGGATATGTGCAAGATCATGATGGGCCAAAAAGTGGTGATATCTAAGTGATATGATGGCCTATGTGGCTGACGACTTTTTTTAACCAGAAATTGATGAAACAAAAAAATGGTTTTTAAAGGATATTCTTAGCTTTCCACCAATATATATTATTCTTTACTTTGTATTTAATAAATAATTATTATTCATTTCTTATTTGAATTACAACTAAAGTCATGATTGATAAGCTAATTGAAAAACATCTATAGCTTTCAAATGATATCACATTTTTTGAATCCAAAACATGTGTCACATTCTATGCTTCACAAACTATAGGATTAAAAAATGAAATTTAATTTCATGAATTTTTGACTAAGTTAAGGTGGTTAGACATACGAGTTTTTTTATATTTTTTAAAATTTGTAATAAAAAAATCATAATTAATTATTTACTTGGAAAAACATTACAAAAAAATATGCATCACATCGGGACATGAGTCCCCTACTTATATCTAAAATATTCTAAAAATATATTATCATTTTATTGTCATTAAGGTGGTCAGACACACACCTACTTTTTCTTTTTTCCTTGAAATTTAAGTACTACTGCATTGAAATTTCAAATTTTCACCAAATAGATTTTAAAAAAAAAAAACTAAACCTAGTATTTTAGAAACTAAATTCAATTTTCTACAGATTCTATTCTTACATATTTTTGAAATAATATAGATAACTTATTCAAATTTTATCGTCAAGTTGCCTAACTTTGATTTTCTGAATTTTATTGCCACTTAAGGGCCTATTTTTTCCATGATGATCTTGCACATAACCAAGCATTTTTGTACTTCCTTCAACTTACCTTGTAACTTGTGATTTGTTGCAATGTATTTCTTAGAAATCTAAGTCAATATCTCATCATTTCAACCTTATTTTCCATTTCCTTCTCCAATTTTTATTCTAAACCAGTATAATATTACCTAAAGGAATCTAAAAACAAATTCAAATTTTATACACCAAACAAGGAATCATCAATAGTTTCTATGGGAATGTTTTTCTGAAATACCTTTACTACTTCTTCTAGCATTTCTACACTCTTTTGGTGTGTGTTTGAATTATTTCCTTCCTTGCAAAGGCATGGAAAGAATCACAAGCTATAAATTATGTAGGGCAGAAATATTATCCATATCCACTTATTCTTGTTGAATTGGAATCTAAAGGAGCTATGTAGAAACCACCTGTTCAAACTCTAGTTTCATTTCAAATAAATCTTTCAAAGAATCTACAAAATCTTTGAAGGATTCACTAATATTTTTATCACATTCTCCTTCTTTCTTCTAACTCTTAGATCCTCTTTTCCACTAGCAGAACATTCTTCAATATTCTTTTCTTCTTTTGTAGACTTCTTGAACCATCTAGAGGAGGCAATTTTTCTTCTTTTTGTGAATCTATTTTCTTTGGGACTTCTTATTTATCTTATTCTATCTACTCAATATCTTTCTCCATATCTCAAGGGGGAAAATTATGATCGTTTTGAGGTTCATCTTTCTTTGGAACACTCTATTAGTCCTCTTCCTTTTTTCCTTCAAAAATATTTTCCATATCCGTAGGGGTATCATCTATTACCATTTTCTCTTATACATTCTCATCCTCAAGCAAATAGTCATGTTGTTCATTAATAAGCTCATTGTTTTATAGAATTAATGTGTCATGCTACATTTGATATTCACTATTGAGAGATATTCCCAACTCTTTTGCAAGATCTTCAACATTCAATAGAGTCTCATTTTTTAGTCATTTTATTGTCTTCCTTATCTCTACTCATTAGAGTGCTATCTCTTTTCTTTATTCTATGTTTCTTATTGTACAGTTGAGAAAATTTAACTCTATATCCATGTGTCATATAAGAACCAATCTTCTCCAAGGAAAATTCCTTTATGTGTCTGTTATTTGCACCATTTGCATTCAAAAATATTTCAGAAATTTACTTCAACAAGATAAACTTTGAAATTTTGTTGAACAAAGAATCCAACTTCATTGAAATCTGCTCCCTAACCATAGGAGTCTTCTTTTTATTTTTTCCCTTATCTTTAGGATATTTTTCTTTAGAAATATTTGTATGAATTAATGGTTTCATTTCATTCCTCAACACTTAACTTATCAATCCAAGGTGGTTTCCATGGTTGTATGAAAAAGAGAATGTAGAAAAGTTGCTTGACAATCTATTCAAAAATCAAACTTGCAGAAATAAAACCTATTCTAGAGCACACTTGCATCAAAGGAAAGTTTCATGAAAGGAAACTAATATAAGACACACTTTTCTAGAAATGAAAATATTTCTTGAATTCAAATTTACTCTAAAAATTCTGGAAATACATTGCTTGAAATGAAACTAGAAACTATCCTATTTCCTCAAGACAAAAAAGGTCTTTCTAATTCCCCCACCTTTGATCAACTTATTACATTGTATATATAATTCAAATATTCTATATCTAACCAACCAATACACTAAGAATGTGGATCCAATATCCTATTTTGGAGGGGTCATTCATTAAACATGGAACATTCTAGAGTAGCTACTTTTAATCTCACCACCTTTATCTCAGTCATTTTTTGTCACCTACTAGTCCTTCCTTGATGCAAATAATACCAAATGATCAAAAGGGTTTTTATCCCTTCTAAACTAATTTTCAGATCATTTTGGATTTTTGAATTTATTTGAGCAACGAGGGACATATCATTGTTTTACTGAGACTTCATTTTTGACAATTTTTGGGCACCTAATTTTTAGGGAACCTTCAGTTCTCCACATGAATCAAGGGATTTTTCTTCAATTTTCTTGAACAAGTATTTGTTGATTATCTTGAAGAACATTCCACTATCATTAATGACACTTAATTTATTTGATAAGTTGAGTTATTGAAAGATAATGTGGCAGAAGAGATCTCTTGAGCTCTCATGAACTACATGCTTAGCCACCAATTCATGAGATTGATATTCATTAATTTTGCAAACATATTGGAATATGTTGGAATTCTTGAGGAGTCTTCTTTATCTTCCCATAATGTCTTCAAATCCTTGTTTGGAGTTGATTTCTAGAGCTCTTATTTGCAAGTGTTTGTAGCTTCTTCTTACCATGAGTTATTTAATAACTCATTTATCTACATTATATCATTTTAAATTTTTTATAGAGACATATTAGAGGCAATTTGGATCACATTTAATTACTAAAAATAAATCAAATATTCACTTTACATTCTACCTTAAACAACTAAAGAACTTGAAATTATTACTCAAATCCTCTTTTAACACTAATGCATTAGGAAGAAATATATGATCTTATTTGATTAAATATGAGATCACTTATGGTCTCATCATCTCCCCCACACATAACATGTTGTAGGTCCCCTTCCAATTCATAATGATCCTCATAGAGTGGATAAATTCTATTTTTTTACATTTGCTTCAGACAACTCCTGACAACTCTTGATTAGTATTATCTTCATCTTCTTCCTTTTTTGTATTTTTGAGTGGATTGAGTAAAATAAAATAACTTTAAGGTGAATGAGTAAAATAATAAATTAAATACATTATTTAATCTTAGTTTTTTATGCAACCATCATGCATGAGTTGTATTTCACTTTCTCCATGCTACATGCAAATAATTTCTTCAAATTTTGAGAGTTGCAACTTCATCTCTTACATTGAATACCAACTTAGATTGCTTCATCATTATTTTTTCTGCACTAAGAAATCATCGATAATTCAAAAACATAAATTTTAATAGAAAAGTACATGCTTACAGCCTTAGGGAAGAGGAAATAGCATGTGCAAAGTACTTATTTGCGAAAATCCCACATACCCTAACTTACTCTACTTAATGATGTAGATATGTTACACATAACCACTAACTGGTTCTAGAAACTATCCTCCCTTTCTCAAAGTATGTTTCCATGCATTCAATTTTTTGAGAGAAGAGAATGACAAGAAGATGTTTTTTTTTTGAAACTCAATGTTTCACCTTCCTTTGAAGTGGAAACCTTCTCCATGATTTATAATTCTAGAAAATACATAGGTTGATTGGAGGTATCTTGCAATCCTTCCTTCTGATCAGTTGCATGCATGATTGGAAATAGTTCCTTGTTATTCAAATATCTAACTAGGAATCCCTCCTTTGACTTCAAAACTCTGATTGGGCATCCATTCTTGGATTTTTAAGGTCTCCAGATAAGTCTATTTTTTGTAAGATTTTGTGATGAAGATAAGACCTCTTCATTGTATTTTGCACCTCTTGCAAGCAATAATCTATCAATTCTTTCCTTAAATAAATATCCTTTGTTAGGATTTGGAGTGATGGTCCTCCAACAAAAGGATATTTTGAAAAAAATAGCAATTTTTCCCCTTAGATCTGGAATTTTGGGGGGCTTTTGAAAGACAAATCCTTCTTGAAGAACTTCTAAATCTAAAAAGTTGCCAAACTAGTTTTCCTGATTCCTTAATGACATATTTCCTCAAAAATGGTTCCAAAAATGATGGGTGCATTGCAATCCTCATCGTTTAACTTATAAATCCAAGGTGGTTTCCATGGCTATATGCAAAATAGAATGAAGAAAACTTTCTTGATAGTCTATTGAACAATCAAACTTGGAAAAATCAAACCTATTCTAGAGCACACTTGGATAAAAGGAAATTTTCATGAAATGAAACTAATATAAGGCACACTTGCATGTATTGAAAATGATAAACTACTTCACACTTTTTTGGAAATGAAAACCTTTCTTGAATTCAAATTTACTCTAAAAATTCTAGAAATACATTGCTTGAAATGAAACTAGAAACTATCCTATTTCCTCAGGCCAAAATAAGCCTTTATAATTCCAACCCCCTTTGATCGAATCATTACATTGTATTTTTAGAATTAATACTCCATATATACCCAACCAATCCACTAATAATGTGGATCCAATATCCTATTTTGGAGGGGTCATTCATTAAACCTGGAATATTCTAGAGTGGTTACTTTTAATCTCACCACCTTTATCTCAGTCATTTTTTGTCACATACTAGTCCTTACCCAATGCAAATCATGCCAAATTCCCAAAATTATTTTTAGCCCTTCCAATCTACTTTCTATATCATTTTGAATTTTTTATTTTCATTGAGAAATGAGGGAGATATCACTGTTTTACTAAGATTGCATTTTTGACAATTTTTGGGTGCTTGATTTTTAGGGAACTTTCATTTCTCCACGTGAATGAAGGGATTGTTCTTCATTTTTCTTGAAAAAATATTTGTTGATGATATTGAAGAACATTCCACTATCATTAATGAAACTTAATGTCTTTGATAAGTTGAGTTATTGAAGGATAATGTGGCAGAAGAGATCTCTTGAGTTTTCATGAACTACATGCTTAGCCACCAATTTAGGAGTTTGTTGGAACTCATTAATTTTGCAAAAATATTGGAATGTGTTGGAACTCTTGAGGAGTATTATTTATATTCCCATAATGTATTCAAATTATTGTCTATATTTGATATCTAGAGCTCTTAGCTGCAAGTGTTTGTAGCTTCTTCTTACCATGAGTTATTTTTTAACTCATTTATCTGCACTATTTAATTTTAAACACTTCATGGAGACATATTAGAGGAAATTTGGATAAAATTTAATTACTAAAATATAAATCAAATATTCAATTTAGATTTTACCTTAAACAACTAAAGAAATTTTAATAATTACTCAAATATTTTTTAAACACTGATGCATTAGGAAGAAATATATGCTTTTATTTGATTAAATATGAGATCACTTATGGTCTCATCAGGAATCTATTGCATAGAGGAGCTATATATTTATTTCTTCTTTGAAATTATTGCAAGATATGTTTTAGAAGACTTAGGAACAATAGCAGAGGGGGAAGGGGTCCTAACTGACCTTCCTATACTTGGATTACCTTGTAGAAAAATTGTAGTGGCTTTAGATTTATCCACAAAACCCTTGGGTGTATTCACCATATCCTCCAACTGCTTTTTCAACTTCTTAACATTATCCTCAATATCTTTCTTCTTTTCTAGATTCACCTAACTAGATTTCTCTGATATGTGCCAAATCTATCCACAGATGGATCTTTTGGTTTTCTCAACACAACTTCTACAAAACTAGTAAGCTCTGCTTCAGTTACCTCATATCCAAGCTCTTAAACCCAAATTGTTCTAGGATCAATTGCTTCCATGAAACAATATCTCTAATAACCATGATGGTTATGTCACTCTTATAGTTTTCAACTACACTTGTTATAATTATCTACCTCTCTTTTATTTTGCTCTAAAATGCCTTAAGGAAACCCCATAACATAGACTTTTGGGTTTCTAGGTTTCCTAAATTTCTGAAATATTCTCTTATTTGAATAGAAACTAGAATGTTATCTAACCATACAATTTTCTTTACTCTAGTAACTTCTCTAAGAAATTAAAATACTAAAAATATAACTAGGGTACCATATGGGTAAGTACAAGAAGTTGGGTCCACGAAGAGGGGAATTTTTGGCCCAAAAAAATTATCGCACGAAACACATACGCATTATGGATCAGGTACTCAATCCTAAATCCATAATGCGTACGCATTATGATTTGGGTACACGAACCTAAAATGTGTACTCGTTATGAAACGCGTACGCATTCATAATGCGTATGGCTTATAAAAATGCATATGCGTTCATAACACGTACGGGTTATAAAAACACGTACGGGTTATAGAAACACGTACACATTCATAACACATATGGGTTATAAAACGTGTATGCGTACGGGTTATAAAATGCATACGTGTTCATAACGTATACGGGTTATACAATGCATACGCACTCATAACGCGTACGGGTTATAAAATGCGTACGCACTCATAACATGTACAGGTTATGAAATTCGTACACGTTCATAATGCGTATGGGTTATAAAACGTGTATGCACTCATAACACGTATGGGTTATAAAACGTGTATGTGTTCATAATGGTACGGGTTATAAAACACGTACGCGTTCATAACACGTACGGGTTATAAAACGCGTACACGTTCATAACACGTACGAGTTATAAAACGCGTACGCGTTCATAACACGTACGGGTTATAAAACGCGTACACGTTCATAACACGTACGCGTTCATAACACGTACGGGTTATAAAACGCGTACGCGTCCATAACACGTACGGGTTATAAAACGCGTACGCGTCCATAACACGTACGGGTTATAAAACGCGTACGCGTCCATAACACGTACGGGTTATAAAAAGCCTACATGTTCATAATGCGTACACGTTTCTAAAAACTATTTAATTTTTTAAATAAGAAACTGTGAAAATCATTTTCACAATTGAGTTTTGTGGGCTAGAGAGAGAAGCAGATCGCGTACACATTTTGGAGGGTTGGATTTCTCCAAATTTTCACTACCATCTCCTCCCATCGACACACTTGACCTCAGTGACCTCTAGGTTGGTTGAATTCTATAATATTTTTGTATTATAATTTCTATTTAGTTATTTTTATTTTATAATTTCTATTTAGTTATTTTTGTTTTACAATTGCTATTTAGTTATTTTTGTTTAGTTTGTTTTAATTTAATATTTAATATTTTTTAAACTACATTTAAGTAACCAAAAATATCAATGAAACAAACAACACAAAATTCTAAATCGAAAACCAAAAAAAAAAACCTAAATTCAACATATTTAATTTTGAAATTTGAAAACCCTAAACCATAGGTTCTAAAAAGCATTGTTCCTAAAAAACTAATTTACCCAAACTGTTAATCCTTGGACCTAAACCCTAGAAAATGTAAACTAAAACCCTATTTGTAGGTTTAAATTAGGTTAAAGCTAGGGTACAATTAGGGTTTGGGTTAAACTTTAATAGATATTATAGTGTTAAACATATTTAGGTACAATCTTATCTTTAAATTCTTTAATAAATGCATGCACAGTAAATTTTTCCATAATTATCTCACAAAGTTTTCCAGTTTTTCCATGTTTTAAAGAATACTCAACATTTAAAAATAAATTACATATACTAATTGTTGTCCAGATTCATTTAAACTACTTTCATGCATACATTCTCCTAATAATGAAAATTTAGCACATCTATCACATTCTCCAAAAATACATGATTTTAAATAAAATAATTTTTCGTTAGAGGGTTCACAAAACAAATCTGATGTAAAATCTTTGATTCTTTCAGGTGGCATATTAATACCACAAATGTCCTGCATAATTTGGTTACCATGCAAAGTGCATTGTATATATCAAAAACTATCATAATAATAATGAAATTGTACATGAGTCTTACAACAAAAAGAGATTCATTGCTTATTAATTCTAACATACCAAGGTTTACACTTTTCGAATGATCTTTGACTTATTTTAATATTCAATGGTAAGATTGAAGCATCTAATTTTTTTTTATATAATTCAGTTTGAGTCATATCAAAGAGATTCTTTGGATGAGGTACATGAATTTTGGAACCCGCCCTTAATTTTAAGACATATCTAATGTTAGGTGATACTCTTGTATCATGCTAAAATTTATCGATTAAAGATTTAATTTCATTAGTTAATTTCATGTCTGATCTTGGGAGTCTACCGCTAAAACTCCAACATTGATTAATTGGATCCTTTTCAATATTTTCTCTTCTTTTATCAACTCTAATCAAAGTTTTATAATTTACTTTTATACATTTACTAATCTATCTTAAAATTCTTTTATTTGAAGTTGCTTTATCAACTAAAGTAGTTGTTATTGCATGACGAGCCACATTTTTATCTTTAGATCAACTTTTCTTACCTATAAAATCAATAGCATTAGCAACACTAGAAATGACTTGTTCTACTGAATCATCTTTCTTTTTTGGTTTTACAAAAATACCTAATTTTTTCATCACTTTTCTCATTTTCCACATTCTCATCAATTGCACCATGAGTTGACATTGGAATCCTAATTTCTTTCTATAAAAAAGTATTTTATATATTTTATTTTCCATAAGCTCTAATTTTTCACCAAGAAACTTTACCATGAAGGTTATCTAACACATCTTTTTCACTTGTAAAAAAACTATTTTCACCTTCATCCATACAAGGGGTTTCATTTTCATTCACACAAGGGGTTCCATTTTCATTTTCAAATGTAAAAAGGATTGCATTCTCATTTTCATCAATATGAGGGATTTGATTAACATTTTCATTCTCATAAGATATATTTTCATCATTTTTTGGTTTTTGCATTCTTTCAACCCTAGAATTATTGATATCATCAATGGTGTATCCAGCTTCATCTAAACAAGCAAAATCAGTATTATCAAGACTTGGGTTTGAAAAAATACCTAGAGAGATTGTTTGAATAGGTACATTTTCCATATCATTGGGAGGTGGATTCGAAGACATACCCGAAGTTGTTTGCATGGGTACTATTTCCATATCATTTAAAGTTGAAGTTGAAGAAATAGTTGAGTTTGTCTCCATAATTGCATTTTCTTCTATATTCACCATCTCCACATTTGCATAATCTACATTCATTTCATCATTCATGGCTATCTCTTCAACATTCATTGAAATAGATGCTTCCAAAGTTTTCATTTGACAAATTCTTTCTCTTCTATCCTTTTGTCTTTTTGCCTCCATATCTTTATTTGCTTGAATTTCTTCGCGTGTCATTGACTTTCTACACTTTTTTCTTTGTCTTTGCTTTGATCCAATGGTTACCAAACCCTCTTTGATGAAAAAAAAAATGATTTACTTGTAACCAATTTTCAAATTTTCATCTCCTTCAAATATTCAAATAACACTTTTACTATGAAAATCTTTTCTTCTTTGAACTTTGAAGTACAAAAACATCATGAATACATCCAAAAACTCTCTTTTTTGAATCTTCTTGTAAATTATTCTTGTACTTGATTCCACTTCAAAAAATTCAACCTGCACTTGACTTTTCAACCAATTTGCAATAGAATATGCCTTGCATAAGACAAATTTGCAATAAAAAAATGTAAAAAATGGAGCTTTCGGACCGTACTGCAGAAAAAGAATGTTCCAGGAAAAATATGTTGTACCAAAAAATTTCAAATCAGGGAAAAAATGTTATATCAGAAACACGTAAGCATTATGAAATGCGTATGCATTCTAAAAATAGAACGTGTACGTATTTCATAACGTGTACACATTATCTTTACTGAATGGGTAAAAACATAATGCATACATGTTTCATTTAAATAAAATGTACATGTTTTAGTAACTGTAAGGCCCCACCATGTGTGTGATTCATTCTACTCTATTTTCTTACGTACAATCCATTAACCAAATTGTTAGATAGATTCAAAGTAAAAATAAAAGAAAATAAAAGTAAAGTGGATGTGTTGTCATATAGGGGATCCAATAGTAACTATATAGAAATTGTCAGTTTTAGTATTATTATTATTTTGGGAAAAATAATAACAAAATCATATTTAAATTTTACCTATGATAATAAATATTACAATGGATAATAATGTTAACATTAATATAGAGGTTCATGTTTTCTCTATTGGGGGAAGGGATAATATGTCAAGATCAAAAGAAACATTTGGGACAATATTGGCATTGGAATTAAATAAAATATTTAGGAGTAATAGCGTTCTTATTATTATAGTTAAATAATGACAACAATATTAATGTTGAAGATTGGTTAGATAAGAATATCATTATGTTGATTAATTAAAAGAAATGACAATAAGATGTATTGCAATAATGTTGTCATTGATGATGAAAATCGAGATTTATTATATATTCTAAATATCATGGTTCAATAATAATTTTATTACTTGCTAACATTGTGAAACTATTATTCCATAGGAATAACCTAATCCACTAGGGTGCTTGCTATCAACTTATTCATTAATGAATACCCTTGATATTAATACTACCTCCCCTAAAGTAATGTTAATGATAATAATACAAGCGCTAATAGTAAATATCATGATGGTATTAATTCTAAGACAAAAGGATAATATATTTTAAATTATGAAATTAATAGCGAATACAATAGTATTAAACCAATTTAGTGAGCTATTAATAATTGGATCATATATGATGTCAATGTCAATGTGGAGAGGGTAGTCTATTACCAACATAACTATTTCTAGTGGATGGATTGTTATTATTAATAATGGAATGAAGGGAACGATTAGGTGGTTGGGCCTATTCCATTAAGAGGCATGGTGTTCCATCTCCAAGACTTGACTAGAAAACAAATGCTTTAATGACTGGTTCAAGCATCATTTATGGAGAGGTATGGATGGTGGTGTGTAAAAGGGGCAAAGAGAAATGAATGGGGACCAATCAAGTCTTGTTAGCATTGGGGAAAGATTTTATTTGCTCTATTTTTTGCCTCATTTGGCAAAGGGAGTGGAGTAGTAATGGTGTTCGATGGTTACCTAGTCGACAAGGGGAGATTGCAAAAAACTCAAGAAGTAGGGAGGATGCATTCTTATAGTGTGGGAGACAAAAAGAAATGGAGAGAAGGTTGCCAGAGAGTTGGTAAGAAAACCAAAAGAGAATGGAGGATTAGGCAATAGGAAGAGAAGGAGAGTTATGCTGATGATCTGGGGAGAGCATTGCATAGGTATGTAGGAATATTTTTCCTCTCTTCTATCAACATACATTCCTTTCCATTATCATTTGAAATGGTACTTGCAATTCTCTTGGATTAATTTTGGGTTCAACCTGCTTCTCTACCTCATCGATGCTTTCACTATGCGTAATGCCTTTCCTTATCCTATCTGCACCATGTAAGCATGATGGTGGTATTGCAATAATGGTTTTAATTTGAGTGTTTTCAAACTAGAGCTTGAATAAAATTCGAAGGAGAAATCTATAGTGGCTATGGTTGGTGCTTCCACATTTCACATGCATACCTGTGTTATTTCTCCGACTTCAGTCAACTTTGCATGATAAATATGAATATATGTGTGTTCTAGGCCTATGTTGTAATTTTTGGAAACTTTAATTGCCCCTGAGCCAGCCGTTCCCTCACCTACCTGTCAGGAGCACTCTTTGCCAGTTTTGGGAAACCTCCCTGCAGCTCTTGACAACTCCGAAATTTATTAAGGTAGCTGTTTTTGAACTCAACATTTATTGAGGTAGGTGATTTCAAAATTTAGGAGGGAATTTTTTTTTAGACAAAATGAATTGAAGGAAAATTATTCTGTAAGTTGGAAGAAGTCAGTTGGAGAAAAAGAGTTGGGAAAAGTTGAGAGAAGAAGTCAGAGGAAAAAGGTTGCAGCAGCAGACTGTGAGAAGAACATTCTCTATGTTCTCCCAGCAACTCCAGAACAACAACAACTGTTAGTTATTTTGTAAGAGCAGTGATTGCTCTTGATCATTACTAGTTTGGTTGAGCAGCTTATGATTTCTCCCAAAGGTTGTAATAGTTTATTGTTCTTAGCTTTTTTCTATTTTGTTATTTCCAGTTGATTAATAGTGAATCAAAGTTGCATGTCTCCTTGTTGTTTCCACATTTGAGATTTGGGTATTTCTACCTTGACTGGAAAATAGAGTAGCAGCTCTGTGTTTTGTGTTTACATTTGGTTTTTTGAATCTTGACATGATATCAGAGCCATAGGCCCCATTTCCTTATGAGTTTGGGAATTTGTATTTTTTGGGTGTTGAGTTTTTTGTTGTAGGAGACATGGCTGGAGATGAAGCAAAGAGTTGGTAGTAGCCACCATCCTTTAATGGACAAAACTATGATATTTGGGCCAAGAAGATGAAAACCATCATGGTGGCCAATGATTTGTGGGATTTTCTTATAAATGGGTTTGTGGATATCACTAACCCAGCTGCATTTGTAGCTCTCACAAATAACCAGAAGACCTAGCTAAAGGAGTAGAGAAAGAAGGATGCAAAAGCTTTGAGTTTGATCGAAGTAGCCTTGATAGAGGCTATATTTCCCATAATAGCAGTAGTTGAGTATGCAAAAGAAGCTTGGGAAATCCTTGAGACTAGTTACAAAGGGACCGATAAAGTCAGAGGTGTGAAGCTCTAGCTACTTTGAAGAGAGTTCAAAGTTATTGAGATGAAAGAAAGTGAGTCTATTGCAGACTTTCAAACAAGGTTCTCTGGTTTGTTGAACTAGCTGAGAGCAAATGGAGATGTGTTAGAGGAGCTGAAGATTGTTGAAAAACTTCTTCGATGTCTACCCATGAGGTATGATCCTCTTGTAATTGCTATTGAAGCAATGACAGACCTTTCTACTTTGACAGTGGATGAGTTAGTGGGTTCTCTCCATACCCATGAGCAGCGTTTAAAAAGGTCTGCTAGTACTTCCCATTAGCAAACTTTCAAAGCTCAGTCGAATGCAAGAGGCAGAGGAAGAGGTAGAAATGGCTCCCGAAAAAGTAGAGGCAGATTCAATCAAGGAAATGCTAGTGGAGAAAGCTCGGGACGAGCAAGCAGCCAAGAGGGAGCAAGCACCTATCAAAACAAATCCTGAAGAGGCACAAAGAACAATAGTTCGAGTGGAAGAAGTGACAAGAGCAACATTGAGTGCTACTACTATCACAAGTTTGGACACTATGCTAGTGAGTGTTGGAAGAAGCATGGTAATCAACAAAGACAAAATGCTAATGTTGTTGATTCAAATGTGGTTGAAGGCAATTAGTCCATAGTCTTCATCATGTGCAATGTTGGTGAAGAAGGCAGCCCTGAGATCTAGAATTTGGATAGTCGTTGCAGTAACCACATGAGTGGAAATGAAAGTCTTTTTTCTTTCATTGACAAAAATATTAAATCAGAAATTAGAATGGGGAACAATGGAGTTGTTCTTGTGAAGGGAAAAGGATCTATCATGATCCACACCAAGCAAGGTGAAGAGAAGGAGGTTCAAAATGTGCTCTTTGCACCAGGGTTAAAGCATAACCTCATGACTGTAGGACAGTTGATCCAGAATGGATACAAAGTGCTGATGGAGAAGGGAAAATGTGTCATTTATGACAAGAATGAGAGAACAAAGGTGTTTGCAGCAATACAAATGACAAAGAACTGGATGTTTCCGTTGAGGATTGACATGTGCTTCTCATCTCAATCTGTTGCAGCACCTCTCATGGATGAAAAATATATAGTAGTACAACTTGCAGCCCTCAGGAGCACCATTGAAGACCCCTCCAAGCTATGGCATCTCAGGTATGGACATCTAGGCTATGCTAGTTTAAGTATTTTGTCCAAAAGCAAGATGGTTGATGGTTTGCCAAGAATAGTAGAGCCTAATGTTAGATGCGAGGCTTGCATTTTGGGTAAGCAACATAGGCAGCTCTTTCAATCAGGCAACTCTACAAGGGCAAGAACACCATTGGAGTTGGTGCACACGGATTTGGTAGGCCCTATGCAAATCACTTCCATAGGTAATAGCAGATTTTTTATGACCTTTATTGATGATTACAACCGTAAGACATGGGTTTATTTTTTGCAGCACAATTTTAATGCATTTAATAAGTTTCTATTGTTTAAAGCCTAGGCTGAAAAAGAGAGTGGACATTTTATTGAAGTCCTAAGGTCAAATAGAGGAGGAGAGTATACCTCCAATTGTTTTGTGATTTTTTGTAGGCAAAATGGCATAAAAAAGGAGCTTATAGCTCACTACACTCCACAACAAAATGGAGTGGCTGAAAGGAAAAATAGGACCATCGTGGAGATTGCAAGAAGCATGCTTAAAGCTAAAGGACTCCCTACAAAATATTGGGGAGAAGTTGTTGCAACAACCGTGCATTTGATTAATAGAAGTCCAACTAAGGTAGTCCGTGACAAGATACCTCAAGAGGCATGGACAAAAATAAGATGGATGGTTGAACACTTGAGAATGTCTGGATGTGTGGCTTATGCACACGTGCCTAAAGAACAAAGGAAAAAATTGGATGACAAGGGTGAAATGTGCATTTTCATGGGCTACAGTGAAGAGTCCAAAGCCTATAGGTTGTACAATCCGGTCACCAAAAAAATTATCATTAGTAGAGATGTGGAGTTCTTAGAAGATCAGTCATGGGATGGCACAACAGAAAATGATAGCTCCCAACAGCTCCCGACAACTCAGATTGATGAAGAAGATGAAAAAGAAGATCTAGAAAATTCTAGAGCAGCAGAAAATGATGGCTCTTGATGAGCACTTGACAATTTCAGTCGAGGTCTTGACAGCTCCCGATGAGCTCTTGAAAGTTTTGGACGAGCTCATAACAGCTCCCAACGATCTCCTGACAACTCCCGATCGCTTCAATTTCAGCCTGTTCAGCAAAACAACAACAACACTGAAAATTCAGACCCCACTCTTGCCTCCCTAATGCCAAGAAAGATCAAGAGTCTAAGGGATATCTACCAAAATGAAAGGTATGATGATGAATTTGATGAGAGTGTGATTTTTGCACTATTTTCTCACAATGATCCAATTTATTTTGAAGAGGCTGTGAAAGAGGAAAAAATGGTGTGAAGCCATGGATGAGGAAATAGATGCATTAGAAAGAAACAATACATGGGAGCTGATTGAATTGCCTCCAAGCAAGCAAGCTATTGGAGTAAAATGGGTCTATAAGACCAAAAGCAATGCCGAAGGAAGAATAGACCAGCACAAGGCAAGATTAGTTGTTAAGGGGTACAAATAGCAGTTTGGAAGAGACTATGATGAGACATTTGCCCCTATTGCTAGGATGGAGATTGTGAGGATAGTAATAGCTATTGCTGCTCAACACAAATGGAACGTATTTCAAATGGATGTGAAGTCCACCTTCCTTAATGGAGTATTGAAAGAAGAGGTTTATGTGGAGCAGCCTTTTGGATATGAAGTTCTAGGCAAGGAACACAAGGTGTATAGGTGTAAGAAGGCTCTTTATGGGCTGAAGCAAGCTCCACAGGCATGGTACAATAGGATTGACTCATATTTGATGAGCAATGATTTTAGCAAAAGCGATGGTGAGCCCACTCTCTACATCAAGGCAGTAAAAGGTAACATTTTAATTATTGTCTTGTATGTAGATGATTTAGTTTTTACTGGGGATGATTATTTCCTCATTGGTGATTTTAAAGAGCCCATGAAAAGAGAATTTGAAATGATAGATTTAGGTCTCTTGAGTTATTTTCTAGGCATAGAAGTAAAACAAATGCATGATTGTATTTTTATCTCTAAAGAGAAGTATGCAAATGAAATCTTGAAGAGGTTTAGAATGCTTGAGAGAAAGCCTACCCCAACACCAACAACCGTAGGTCTTAAATTGAGCAAAGAAGATTGCAGTAGCAGTGTGGATCCGACCATGTACAAAAGCTTGGTTGGAAGCTTGATGTATTTGATAGCAACTAGGCCAGATATAATGCATGGAGTGAGTCTGATTTCCTGATTCATGGAGACTCCAAGAGACACCCATTGGAAAGCAGGCAAGAGAATCCTATGGTATGTGAATGGTACCAAAGGATATGGCGTGTTGTACATAGCAGCAAAATAATATGGGCTGGTTGGTTACATTAACAGTGATTGGGTAGGAAGTTTGGATGATAGGAAGAGCACTTCAGACTATGTATTTCATTTGGGTTCGAGTGTTATCTCTTGGGCTTCCAAGAAGAAACCTATTGTTTCCCTATCAATAGCTGAAGCTGAGTATATAGTAGCAAATGTAGCAACATGTCAAACTATTTGGCTAAGAAAAATCTTGGCAGATTTGAAAGAAGAACAAAAGGATGGAATAGTGATCTATTGTGACAATGTTTCATCGATAAATTTTATGAAAAATCTTGTGTTTCATGGAAGAAGTAAGAACATTGAAATTAGGTATCATTTCATTTGTGAATTGGTTGAAAATGGTAAAATTAAAATGGAGTTTTGCAGGTCTGAGCAGCAGCTAGCAGACATTTTCACCAAGCCCTTGAGTGTTGACAATTTTGTGTGCCTAAGAGGAAGATTGGGCATTGTTATTTTAGATCAGGATTGATCTTGTTGTTTTGTTGGCTCAGGACCAAGGGGGAGTGTTGGAAACTTTAATTGCCCCTGAGCCAGCCATTCCCTCACCTACCTATCAGGAGTAGTCTTTGCCAGTTTTGGGGAACCTCCCTGCAGCTCATGACAAATCCAAAATTTATTAAGGTAGCTGTTTTTTAACTCAACATTTATTGAGGTAGGTGATTTCAAAATTTAGGAGGGAATGTTGTTTTAGACTAAATGAATTGAAGGCAGATTATTCTATAAGTTGGAAGAAGTCAATTGGAGAAAAAGAGTTGGGAAAAGTTGAGAGAAGAAGTCAAAGGAAAAAGGTTGCAGCAGTAGACTGTGAGAAGAACATTCTCTCTGTTCTCCCAGCAACTCCAGAACAGCAGCAATTGTTAGTTATTTTGTAAGAGCAGTGATTGCTCTTGATCATTACCAGTTTGGTTGAGTAGCTTCTGATTGCTCCCAAAGGTTGTAATAGTTTATTGTTCTTAGTTTGTTTTCTGTTTTGTTATTTCCAGCTGATTAATAGTGAATCAAAGTTGCATGTCTCCTTGTTGTTTCCATATTTGAGATTTGGGTATTTCCAGCTTGACTGGAAAATAGAGCAGCAGCTCTGTGTTTTGTGTTTGCATTTGGTTTTTCGAATCTTAACAATAATTGTGCTTGTAATGGCTTTTCCAGTGCCTTATTAACCATAGGAATCAATTCCATGCCTTTGATGTATATGTTTTATTTTTAGAGTGATTTCATATAGTACCGGTTAGTTTTCAAACCAATTGTTCTCATTCCTTATGCAAATTCCATTGATGCAATTTCAGATACATAGTTATTCTCATTTTATTTTTTCTCTTTTTTAGACTCTATGGATTCCATTTACCTTTATTCTAGGTTGTAACTCTCAAAATTCATAGCTAATCTTGCAAATTATGTTGGAATATTGCTTGGTTTAAACTGCCAATATTTATAGCTCACTACCTTAGTTGGTGAGCTAAAGGGATTCATCAATATAATTGTGCACCTTAAGCATACATATTTGGACAATGTCTAACACTGATTATGGCACAACTCTTAACCTTTGTCACTCTTTTATTTGAGGCAGTCTCTACTACAACTTGTGTTAAATGCCCTTTTTCTTTCTCTATTATAGCATATCATGTTAGTCGTTCAAGTTTGTTTCAGCATGTTATGTAGTGCTTTTTCATAGCCTTTATCTCTTATTTTGATCACCATACACAAGCAAACTGAATACTTGTCCATAGGTTAGTATTTATATCTGTGAGTTTATATGTATAGAGTGTGGGTCAGTCTGAGGTATGTTGTCAACTGCAGTGTTGACATAATTTTACAAGTGCATTGTCTTTCTGTCTAGGAATCTCTTTCCTAACGTAAGTAGTCATGCAATTGACATGATAGGAAAGGACCACCCCCTTATGACTATTTTGGACTTACCAAATTTCTAAGAAAGAGCTAGAATCTTCTATACAAAATCTAGCTAGTTAAATACTGATATTTTATGTGGGGAATCTCGTGGTTCTTTGGTTAAGTTGTGGGTTTCATTTATCTTGTCGAGTATCCCCATGAAACCATGAAAGATCGAACTTTGAGCATACCCTACAATCATGGCATTCCATGAGACCACTTTTTTTTTGGGGGGCATTTTGGCAAATAGTTAAGCTAGTTCTAATGTCCAATTTGAAAGCCTTCATCGATGGTTGGTTGTTGCAACTTCACCCATATTTAATGCATCTTATTCTAGGAAGGAGATAACCCACATTAGCAACTACGAAAGTGCAATTTGCATGCAACTGAATGGTAGGGTAGTTAATGAAAGGAAAAAAGGGAAATTGTACTCTCTCACACAATAGTCACAGTGCATGGTCGCATGTAATTTAGAATGTTGTGAATAGATTTCAACAATCAATAGTTAGTCGACTTACATGATGTTTTCCCTTGGATATTTTAGTAAATCTCAATTCTTTCTTCTCCCTTAGTTCATTTAATCATTTCTTTATTGCTTTATATTATGCTAGTTGGCTAACTACGATTCAATAATTATACACGGTTGTACTTGATGCTTGTGCCATTTTAATTTTGAAAATACTTCCGACTTAGAGAGATCTTTGGTGGTGTCCAATATTTTCAACTATGGTGGCCATATTCCTTTCCATCACATTTGTGCTTGCATTTGTTTGATAGGTATCCACCGTAGTAAAATCGTTCCATGCTCAATCAAATCAATGGCAATGGTAGGAGAGTCATGCAATTTGGTTCCACTCTCATTTGAATAATTAGTCACATATTTAGAGTCATTTTAAAACTTGACAGTAATAAATTTCAATCAAATATCTTACTCTAAATATTTTTCCTTGTTGATTGGAGATCAAGTTTTGATGATCCAAGCCATTGGACATTGCCCATTTTGGACTTTCGGTTAAAATTATCTAAGTATAGGTTCTTTTCTTATTCAAAATAGGTTAGTGGGTAAAGAACATTTACAATAGAGATATAGGGGTTTGTGCCTTAAATTATATAGATAAAAGGTATTGTGGTTTCAATATTTAATATTAACAAGTGGAGAAGATTATGTGTTTTGGAAATTATTATGTTTTGTTGTTTGGCATTTCATTGATACACATGAAAACTATAGGTTGTTATGATGTAATGAATTCTCCACATACAACAATTATCCTCACCCTCTTTTAGCTAACCGATAGATAAAAATAAATGAATCACTAAATAACAAATAAATAAACATTAACAAGTGGATGAGGGAATGTATAAAGATGGCAAGTGGATTAGGGAATGTATTAAGAACTCATACATGTTTAGGGGTCCTCATGAAGATAATATTCATGATGGCCATTCATATGAAATATTTTAGAATAAAAGGAGTGGAATTGTTACTTCCAAATATCCTTTCAAAACTATCCATAACATTTTAGGATGGGTGTATTGTTAAAAAGAGAAAATGATAAGAATTCTAGTTAAAAATATTGTTGTAAATATTATAACTTATTTTGGTTCATATCATTTTGGTAATTAATACGTCCTAATATGCATACCATGTTTAGTCAATAAAAATAAAATAAAAATCTTATATCAATAATTTTGCATGATGTTCCGTTTATAGAGAATTTTATATATTTTTTGATAACTTAAACGTTAAAGTACCCATTAAGGAGGAAAGTGAAATATGTACAATGCTAGTTAATTTATGGTTATATGTTTGTTTATTGTCAATTTTGTTTGAGAGGTTATAATATGATATAGATGCTAATTTCTGGTCTTGAGTTACTAAAATTGGATTATCTGATGTAATTTATTTTATTACTTGGTTCTATTTATTAATGCAAAGGAATATATATTAGCGGTATGCATTGATTATTATAAACTATTATGGAATGTGGGGGTTCTTTTGGCACCTTCGTGCACTGAGTCAAGCTAAAATGAGGGAAATCATCCCAATGGTTCATGATAGTTGTGTGCGTCATCTGATTCTAGCCATATTTTTAACCTTGAACTATTTTCTTTCCATTGTCATAGTATGGACGAATGACACTAGGAATATGTTTAATCCTCCAATCAGGGAACTATTGATTTAACAGTTCTTCAATGAAAATTGTTACCATTATCAATGTTGTCATATTTTAACTATATTATTAGGCATTCATAGTATGGTGAAGTGTTAGAGGATTATGTTTTAAGCTAAGGACCTATCATCTTTCGAACCTTGTGTTTTATCCCTTTGTCATCCAACCAAGTGTGTGATGGTTGAAGTCCAAGTGTCGAACTACGATGCCTCTGCGAATTATATACATAGGCAAGGCCATCTGAGACGAGCCCTTGAGGACTAGGTCTAGCCCTTAGGATTTGTTCTCTTATTATTCTTGTGATTACTGCTGATATATATATATATATATATAATATTGTTCGCATGTAACCTATATAATGTTCAAATTAACTTGGGATTGGTTAAACTATTTAAATGTACCTCGGTGATGTGGAATCCACGTCTCCTCTTGAATTGACCATGATGGTCTAAGAAATTTAGTTACCTAACTAAAAGAATTAAATTTTATGTCTTGTCAAAAGTTTTTGGCCTTCTTATAGTGCCTATGTTGGTAGCAAACATTGAGATTTTTGCAAGAGTATGTCATCAAAATTCAAAATTTGTGTTTTTCCCTTAATTGTAATTTAGTGTAATATTTTGGGCATTACAGTAATGCGTATGCATTATTAAAAAACTGGTTTCCCAACCCACTTGCAGCCTTGGTTTTAGGCTTGGGAAAGGCTTGGCAATCCGATCCTTGGCCTTTGACTTGCAACTAAAAAACTAAGGCAGATTGAAGAAGAATGTTCAACTTTGACAATATGGCTGATAAATTTTTTTCTGAATCAATCTATAAAATTAAAATCCATAACAGAACATGATGTCTAGTTTTTAAATATATAATTTTTATTAATATTGGATTATATTTTCTATTTTTTAATTAATTTCAAAGAAAAATAGTCCTCAAACTTGAAATATCAGACTTTTTTTGTTTTTTAATAACTTTTTTTTAGTTATGGTTTTTGTAAAAAAAATTATATGACATCAATCTTCAAACAATTATCTACACAATGAAAAAAAAAGTTTCAAAAAATGTTTAGTTTAGGTCAAATTATGTTGTTCGTACACATTGATTTTTAAAAACAACAATTAAGGCCAATAAAGTTTTAGTAAAAAATAAATTTCAACAAAAAAATACAAAAAAAATTCTCATCAATCTTCATGTTGTTAGCTCTCTTTCCCCAAAATGAGTTATAAAAATACTTTTATTTGAGTCAAAAAGTGTTCTCCATACACGTGCATGGTATGGTAAAAAAACAGGGACTTTTAAAAAGTGGTTTTTATAGATCCTTATCAAAATTTAATTTCTACAATCTCGGTATTTGAATAATTTACATATTTAGAAACTAGATTAAAATTAAAAATTTCATATTACTGACTTTTTTAAAAATTCATTGTGTAGGTGCCTCAAATTTTCAGTCCAAGTGTGACCAATTCTGAAAAACAGCAAAAATACTTCCACTTTTTGAGCTTTTTGTGGACCCAACTTCTTGCATCAACCCATACTAGAAGGGGTACCTTGATTCTTTGGTCTTTTGTAGGTTTTCCATAAACTGTTGTTTTAGGATCTCACACAAATGAATGTCTAGTCCTTCCTTCACCATCTGATGAGTTGTGTGGATTACGGTGGTTGACACATAGCTATCTTTGTTTGTACCCAATCATCATAGACACATACTACAGCGTCAGATCATCTATATCATTAACTATTAGGGCTCATATTTAAAAATTCACTCTAATGAGCTTCATTACCACATCATTCTTTATGGCCTCTAGTGATGAAATTGGTCCATTTGAGAACAACCCAATAATTGTCCTAATATATTTCCTCTTTATCATGTGAGACATATCCAACCACATGAATTTGGCTCAACACATATTTGACCTACTCATCCTCATAGAAAAAATTAGGAAAGTTATTCCATACATCCAATTTCTTCTCCATTAATCTCTCATATTCGGGTCTTAGTTCAAAGTAATTTCTCTAGTTGTGTCACCAAAAAATGTCTTCCTTTGAAGAAAAGGACAATTTTGTGCCTAATTTGCTCATAATTTAGACACCCTTGCATTAATCACCCTCCTAAAAAAACATTTATATGCCCCTAAGACTTGTTATATTTGACTTTGAGGCCTATTTTACCTAATAAATCATATAAGTCTTGAAAAACAACATCAAAATCATTCAAATATCATAAATCCCACCTCGGAAACCCTTGGTGGGACTAAGTTTCCCAAGGTGGAAACTTAGTCCTTTTTAGGGTTATTTACATTTTTTAGCAAGAAAATGCCCGACTTGATAAAAACTCTCGATGGGTGTCAGCCTCTTACATCAAAATAACTGACAATTAGTTATTGTCACTTATAAATACATGTTTTTAGGTCATTTTTAGGATCCTTTAGTCATTTTTCACAAGAAAACTAAAAAATCAAGTAATGATATCAATATTTCTCTCCTTGAGCTATTTCATCCTGATGATGGATCATAGAGTGTGATCCAAAAATCTCTCACACATTCTAATCCACAAATCGCTACAACATCAAATAAAAATTCAATTGTTGAACATCTTCCATTAGAAGATTCATCTCTCTTTCTATAGCAAAGTTGAAGCTTAGGGTAGAAAACAAGGGTTTTTGCAAGTCTTCAAGCTCACTTCTCACTCAAAGGTATCACATTGCAAAGGATTGATCATGCATGTCTATGGAGAATCATGGATAAATATATGTTGAGGAGATGCAACTAGCCATCAAATCACACCTACATACTTGTTTTCAAAGTGATTCCATATTCCATTTTCTCTCTATCTTCAGATTTAAGGCTTGAATTCCATTTGCATTCACTTTTAATGTTGTAGGGTTTCTTGGATTGAAGTGTTGCATCACTCAAATCTCACTTATGCATCTTATTCTATCACATTAGAATAGGGTTTTGCCTTACTTTATATTTTCCTAGTCTTAGACACACTTAGGGCTAGGGTATACGCAAATTTCTTATCTTTCAAAGTTTAAATACCAACTAGGGGTTTGACATAGGCAAAACCCACATTAGAATCCAAAACATATTCTATTTTGTAGGTGATTTTTTAGATTTGAACTCAATTTTTTGTGAAAAAGCATATTGGAGACTACAGGCTTCCAATTCCACTTTCAGATTTCTTGAAAGGCTGGAATGGACTAGGTCGCCACTATAAATGGACTAGGTCACCAATAGTGGCAACTTAGTCCCACTTCATGATTCTATCAAGGATTTTTTGGAGATTTGGGTACCCAGTTGGCTAGAACAGAGCCTAGAAAAGTTTGTTGGGATTGGGACTATGTCGTCCAAATTGGCGTAAGTGTCCCAGCTGGCATAAAAATTAGATTTTCCAAATTTTTAGAGGATTCTCCAATCTCCACTTTAGTCTCCATCAGTTTCTAGGTGCACTTGTTTTATTTTTTATGTTATCTTGCCTTCTATAGTCTTTATTCTATCCTTTTTTTATAACACCATCTGTTTTAAAACAATGTAGATTTCATTAGCTTGCATTCAATAGTTGGTTTCATTTATCATATTATTGTATTTAGACTAATTCATATAGGTATCTCAATCACATTCAACCCCTAATATTGAATGAAACCCAAGTTTTAGGTGCATGAAAGAGACCCCCATCCTTCTAGGTGAAAACCCTAGAAAGCCTTGGGGAACCCTCCTTTCCCACATAGAATTTGTGGTTCATTTTGGTGAACCTACATTTCAAAACATCTTACTTCTGATCTAGCCTACATTTACATTGTAGGAACCTTTTCTATTAACCATGCATTACTTTTTGCATTGTTTACATTTTCATCCTAGGGTTTCATACTTTGTATTAGTGAAAATTTCATCTTTGCATCTTATTTACTTGCATGCTAGATAAAATCTACATGTACACTTTTGATATGCACTTTACAGTCCAAAATACATCAGTTTTCATTAGAAAAATAAATAAAAGTCAAAAATACCCCTACTGGGACTAATTCACCACCTTGGGCAACTTAGTCCCAATGCTCAATTTGCATTAGTAATTTTTGTATTTAGTTGCCAGTTTCTGAAGTTTTATTTGCTCCAATTGCCTCTCTACTTACATTCAGTTAATTTTCATTATATGGTTATAATTAGCATAAGCATCTTTTACTTTGATGAAATTATTGAATAGAATTAGATGTTCGCAAGTTTCATTTTCAAGATTAGTTCCTAGTTCGTTTAAATAAAATTCATTAGAACATGATGAAAAAACCTTAGAAAAATTACAAGAAACAATGTAGACACTTCTTCACTATAGGAAAACCATATCATCTAAACCTTTTAGTAGTGATGACTTGGATAAGTTAGACGAAACTCTATAAGGCTTCCTCTCACTAAGTTCATCCACTAGGTTTTGTGATGACAAACCCAAACCAACCACCGATAACCTATCACCCAAATTTTTTAGTTGTGATGATATGGGTATGTTAGATGAAGCTATTCGAGACTTGATCTCACCTAACTCATTCACTAAGTTTTGATGTTAGCAACCTAAAAAATAATATTTCAATGTAATTCAACCTCAGCTTGTTATCTACTCAACTTCCCATAAACCTCAAACTACATCCAAACCTTAATTTACCCTTCACCCACCCCAAAACAATGTAGTTTCCCACACTCATTACACTTTAAATAAACTACACACCGAACAGGACACCTCAACACCCTTACCATTACCCAACCCAATCTTACCTATGGCCCCTCGTTTAAACTCCCAACTTAGGGAGTATGATCTCGTTGAACAACTTAATAATACTCCCACCAAGATATCCCATTAGGATCTTCTGCAAAACTCCCCTAACTACCATTCTATGCTTCATAAAAAATTGCAATAGATAGTGGTCCCTCCCAGTATGAATGCTAATGATGTGGCAACTCTAATACAATAAATGCATACAATCAATTTAGACATTACCTTCTACCAACATGAGCTCCCTCCATTAAAGAAAAATGAATATTTATGATAATAGCCCAATATAATTGGATAGGAATCAAGCAGACCCTCATTGACATTAGCTCTACCCTTAATGTGGGTATTGTAAGGCTTCTTGATAGGTTATGTGTGGATAAATCTCAAATCAAATCTGATTCCTTATCCATTAGAGGATTAGACAATGTTACAAAGCAACCACTTGGCATCATTACTTTGCTTATTACCATCAAAATGGTTATGATAGAAAATCCTATTCATGTCATGCCCTATGACCTTTCCTATAATATCCTCTTGGGAAGAACATGGATCCATGAGATGCATGTGGTACCCTCGACTCTTCATCAAAAAATGAAATATGTCTATAATATTTTTTTTTATCAAATTGGCATAGACCTCGATCCTGAAAGTTGCTTGCAACTTGAAAAAGGAAAAACAAGTCCTATCAAAAAATTAATTCCCACCTCTAATATATCACCTCTTGAGATGAAACACCAAGAAGAAGAATCAAGGTTTAACTTACTTGGTGATGATTAGGGATAATTAGAATGTACAACTTAATTTATGGGTGAGTACATTATCTCCCAAAAAGAGGATGACAAAGAAGAACAACAAACAATCCTCTCCATGCACAATGAATAAAAAACCTCCCACACCTCTTCCTCATCTCCTTTGGAGAAAAATGAAACGTATACAACAAATTTTGATGAGATAGATTACCAACAACCACCTTACCAAAAGGAAATGGAAAGAATTTATGGATGCGGTTATGATCTTGTGACGAAATTAAGCTACAATGGTAAAGGATGTGGAAATAATGAGAAAGGAATTTGAGTTCCTATTGAACCTAATATACAAGAGACTAAGATTGGTTTAGGGTTTCCTTTTCTTAAGCTACAAAATAAAATCAATGACCATCACTAAACATTAACACTATCACATGTACACCAATAACCAAGCTTACGTGCAAACATCCTGAATTCCTTGATAGGGATTCCCCACCATTCAAGTATGTTAATGGCGATGAAGCTTTGAAACACCTATTCATTGCTTCAAATAATACTACTATCTCCAAGAGAAATGACTCTTATACTATGATAAGTTTTGAACTAAACATTATTGAGATTAATTAAACTCCCACAAGCATGGAACCACATGATCTGGAATTTCCTAAGTCAAATGCACTCCCCTTGGGGGATACCATTGACATACCAATGGATATAGATGACAAAGATAAAGTCATTAAGATTGGGAAGTGCCCTGATGATGAAGAACAAGAGGATCTTGCATCCTTGTTTCACGCATTTCTTGAACTATTCGCTTTGAAATATTTTGATATGCCAAGAATAGATTTGAAGATAGTCACTCATAACATTGTTCTTACTAAAAATGCTAAGCCCATTCTCCAAAAGATACGAAAGATGAACCCTAAGATAGCCTTGCATGTTAAAGGAGAAATTAAAAAAATTCTTGATGTAAGTTTCATTTGACCTATCAATTATTCTCCTTGGATATCAAACATTGTCAATGTTGCTAAACTTGGTAATCGTGTTAGGATATGCATGAATTTTTGAGACTTGAACAAATCCTCTTTAAAGGATGACTTTCCTCTTCCTAACATTGACATGACCATGGATTCAACTGCTTGACATTCTTTGTTCTCCTTTATGGATGGATTCTTTGGATATAATCAAATCTTCATCAGCCCACAAGATCAATACAATATGGCCTTTACATCCACTTGGGGAACATTTTTTTGGATTATGATGCCATTTGGATTAAATAACATAGGTGCTACCTATCAATGAGAAATGACATTAATATTTCATGATTATATACATAAAATCTTGGAAGATTATGTTGATTACATTCTATCCAAATACCTAACCCAACAAGATAATGTGAATTTTCTTCGACAAATATTTGAGTGAATGCATAAGTATAAAATGTGCTTAAATAAAAAAAAGTGTCTCTGGAGTAGATAGTGATAAAATTTTAGGGTTTATCATATCTCACAGAGGCATTGAGGTGGATATGAATAAAATTGACACTATAATTAACATTCCACCTCCTCACAACATTTCCCAGTTACACACATTACAAGGAAGGATTCAAGCCATCCATTGTTTTGTCACTTCTTTATCTGATTGAACATTACCTTTTACACACGTCAAAAAGGATGTGAATTTTGATCGGAATGACAATTGTAAATAGGCCTTCGAGATTTTGAAAGAGCATATTATAACTCCGCCCATTTTACAACCCGCTATACCAAACAAACCATTCATCCTATAAATCGTCACTTATGCTCACAGTCTTGTTGCAATGTTGGCCCAACAAGACAAAAATAGAAAAGAGCATCATGTTTATTACATTAGTCATGATCTCATAGATTATGAAACTCGCTACACAATAATTAAAAAATAATGTTTGGCTCTTGTATTCGGTACTAGTAAATTGCAACATTATTTACTAAATGCAAAAGTACAAGTGATGACCAAATTTGATCCTCTCAAATATCTTTTCAATAAAATAGACCTTTTAGGATGTCTTGCTAAATGGGTAATGTTGTTGACCAAATTTGACCTTAAGTTTGTCTCCTAGAAAGCAATCAAAGGCCAAGCCTTAACTAACCACTTAGCCAATGCTCCTTCTCCTTTAGCATTACCTACCAATGACTCTTTTCCCGATGATAGTGTGTTAACCATTGAGCTTCCTACATGAGAATTGTACTTTGATTGATCCAAGTTTTGAACAAACTCTGGTGTTGGACTTATATTAATTCCATGTGTAGGAAATCCTATTCCCTTGTCATATTTCTTAAAATTCATATGTATGAATACCATAGATGAGTACAAAGCATTAATTACTGGATTGCATGTTGCTTTAGCCATGGGAATCTCATATATTAAGATCTATGGTGGTTCGCAATTAGTGATCAAACAAATCAACAGTATCTATCAAACTAAACATGATAAATTATAACAAAATAAGGATCTCGTATTTAATTTGTTAGAATAGTTTTAATTGTTCACCATTGATAACATCCCTCAAAAAGATAATCAACATGCGAATGAAATGGCTAGTGTGGCTTCTCTCATATCCCCCTCAGAATTTTCTAAAAACATCATTTTTACCATCCACCCAATCATGAAACCTTCCACCAGTGAAAAATCTAATGATATCCTCTCGACATTCCTAGGTAATTCATGTGAATGGTATGATTCCATATATAACTATTTAAAAGATGGTACCATTCCTGAACCTACAACCTAAAACACCCACATTCAATTAAAAAAGCTAGCCCCTAAGTGCATAATCATTGTTGATATGTTGTATAGAAGATCCTTGGATGGAATTCTCTTGTGATGTCTCAAGGATTATGAAACTCATATTACCCTCGAACAAGCCCATTCCAACACTTGTGGAGGTCATTTTTAAGGAAAAACCTTAGTGGAAAAACTCCTTTGTATGGGTTACTACTGGAAAAATATGGAAAAATATTGCTATGCATATGTTAATCAGTGTAAGAAATGCCAAGAAAATAGAAATTTTATTCATGCTCCTTCTTCTAATCTCCATGCCCAAATCCCTATTTGGTCATTCTCTATGTGAGGATTGGATTTAATTGGAAAACAAATGCCACCTTCTTCCACTAGACTTCCTTCTACATTCATTTTAGACAATGGAACACAATTTTAAAATAATGATGTGAAGAAGTTCCTAGAGACCTTTCATATCCAACATTTCTTTTCAAAACCTTACTACCCACAATCTAATGGTCAAGTTGAAGCTCTAATAAAAATTGCCACCTTCTTCTATGGGACTTCCTTCCACATTCATATAAGACAATGGAACACAATTTTAAAATAATGATGTGAATAAGTTCCTAGAAACCTTTCATATCTAGCATTTATTTTCAAAACCTTACTACCCACAATCTAATGGTTAGGTTGAAGCTCTAATAAAATCCTCAAAAAAATCCTCAAGAAAATTGTTAATCTCAATCAAAAATATTGGCAGACACAATTTCAATATGTGTTATGGGCCTATGACACAAGTGTTCGCTCCTCTATGAGCAATAAAACTTTCGACCTTGTCTATGGTACTGAGGCTATCATACCTTTAGATTTAGAAATCCCAACATTGTGGATTTCTCTCCAAGGTCATGTTGATAATTACACCTATACACAACAACGATTACATCATCTTGAAATGATTGATGAATAGCGCATCAAATCTCTTTATTATCTTCAATATTACACTAATATTTTACAACACAAGCATGATATTGTTGTTATCCCTCGGACATTCAATAAGGGTGCTTTATTTTTATATGAAAATTAATGAAACACTACTGTTGATTACACTGAAATAGACAAGTTCAGTCCTAATTGGTTAGGACCCTATGTAGTCAATACCAATTATGGATCTTGGTGCTTACATATTAATAGAGAGAGATGGAACTCCTCTTAAGAACCCAATTAATGTTGCACATCTGTGTCGGTATTATGTCTAATATCAATTTGAATGATATGAATTATAAAGTAGTGTTGTTAGAGCTATTGGACTATATCCTATATGCTTTCCAATTGCTTCCTTCTTGAAAAAATAGTTATGTATATGTCTCAAACACTAAAGTGATTATTTAATTCATTTTATAATTGCTTTAGGTTTCATACTATTCAAATTTCCTTTTGTGTGTTATGTTGCTTTAAAATAATAAGTTCATAACATATTCACTCTTCATGTTGTATCTAAAATAATCTCTAATAAGTTTTAATTAGATCACAAAAAGTTTTGTTAAATCATGAAGACATTGATTAAGTAATCTTAAAAAGGCTATTTCATTAATCAAATTATTATTTAACATTCAAACATTAAAACACAACATATAACATCAAAACAATTCTATATATATATCAAAAGTTTTTTGTACATGTCGTGAAAATATACAATGTTACTAACAACTGTGACTACTAGATCCTTCAGGATCTAGTACTCACGCTACATTAGTAGTCAGACGTTAAGAGATAGTCATGTGTGATCATGATTATGACCTACCAAATCTGATCACAAAATCTAACCCCTCCATTCGGGCAAGAGCCACCCAATTCTCTCATACTATGTGATCCCTCGCTTTCTATAGTCGTGTCACCTCTCTCTCTAGTATCTCAAAATCTATTGGATTCCTTGATGCTTGTACCTATGATGCAGTCCCAACTCAGTGTAATTGTCTCCTCAAGCTCACATATGTTTCCCATAGTCTCGTAAATGGTATAAGTTCAACTCTAGATCTCGCTCCACAATAGGTAGGGGAACATAGTCCGATTCCATCTCCTCCTCATTGATAGAAACTGGAACTAACTTTATAGTTTCCTGATGGTAGAGATCCCACCAATCCTCTGTGGGCCTTGCAAGATAGAAATAAAACATTATCAGTACCCATCATGATATATATATATGCATAAAGTAATACAAAAAAGCACAAAGTACATGCATCAAATTAAATATCATCACCTATATTTTTAGTAGGATGAGCAGTATCAACCTCATCCTATGCAGGGGGCATGGATTTTGTGCTAACCTCTCCTTGACTGTGCATACTAGTGCTTGTTGCTACTGTTGCTCGGGATCTAGTCGTATGAATGGGTGAGGTATCTCCCCACTCATGTCAATCCTCAATTTCTGCCTCATCACTCTCACTCAAGTGTGGGTCCTCATCCTCATCCTCCTTTTCTCCCTCCCATCCATCATAGTTGGGATCTGCATCTTCATCATACTCCTCATCAATAATGTCATTAAATATGTCTGTAGACCTATACCATGTCTCCTTGGCTCTATCCTCTCTCTCATCTCTCTCATTTGGAAATGGTCTTGCATATCCTATAATCTCATTAATAAAAAAAATGGGAGATGGTCATGATACTATCCACCACTCCTCATGATCCCATGTGGCATCAACGTCGTCTACATTAGAGACCGATGACTGATCGTGATCAGAATAATTGGAGTCACTCTATATGAGATCATCTAGCATGAATTGTGTTGTATCACCAGGTCTCTAGACACTTTGCAGTGACCTCTTGAAAGATGACTATGCCCTGTGTGGTCTACAAATTTATCCAAACTATCACATGACTCAACCATAGTAGAAAGGACATACTATATAATCATGCCGACCAACCAAAAATATATCCAACTAAAGTCTCCTCATATTTCTTGTGTAGTCTGGTAATTGTAGAGTAATATGATAAGGTCTCCATAACATCTTGTCCTCCTCTAGTCAGTCAAACCTCACTCTCCAAAAGTTAAAATCTCCATACTGCCATAACCACCGATGAGGATAGTCGAAGGCCTAAGGATACCCAACTGTTGTAGGACATGGGAAGCCAATAGGCTTAGTGCAAGTCATATGCTCTAGGTACCAAACCTATAGAATCATACAAAGCACCATACTGTATACCTCCTAAAACACAAACCACCCCAACTCATAGTACAAGTGTGCAAGGATGCAGCGTCCCCAGACATATATGATCTTGTACTCTGCCATCCCCCATATCAGATTCAATATCCCATCCTCAAGGTGTGTTTCACATCCATTTGGAAGTAATACCAATGCAATGGTATGCATCATAATCCATCTCACCACTAGCGTTTGTGAATAAAGTAATAGTGCTAGGTCAATCCATCCTGACACCCTCTCATCATGAATTGATCCATCAAGGTAGTACCGCATATCTTCCCATTTCTCATGAATAGTACAGTCTCTCTAGAGGTGCACTCACTCCCCTTGAATAGGAAATCAGAGTATCTAGTGCACATTCTCTAGCGTGATTGTCATCTCTCTAGTAGATAGGTGAAATGTAAACACATTTGCATTCCACCACTCACACAATGCCATCAACATACCATCATGGTACCTCATGGGGGCATCAGGTATGCCCAATAGATCCCCACCTCCTTCACATTATTTTTGTCTAGCACTGACAAAGCGGGGGCTATATCTCTTAAAAATATCAGCTACCTCCCACCTACACGTTGTCACGATTGGGTGGGTACCTATTGAAAACATCAAAATATGCTCTATAAATTATCCAATATCTTAAATTTTACTCTAATTCATCATGAAAGTGTAATAATATTGTTCTAGTGTGATTTATCTAAGGCCCTAGACACTTTAGAACCCTCTTGGGACACTTTGTGAAGAAATGAGAAACTTTATGAAAAAAGGGACACTTTGCAAAAAAAAGGGACACTTTGTGAACTTTTTCCAAGATCCTGAATTAACCTAAATATGCATATAAACCATTCTATCATTGAAAATTTTAAAAAAAAGGTAGTAGAATTGACTCACCTCGTGGTGCCGCTCACCACATGCCACTTGGTCTCGCAGCTCATCCAATCTCGCAGGTGTAAAATCTCATCTTCTTGGCATATTTCCCTATCTACTCGTCACTCTCAAGCTACAAAAAGGTAAAGTGAACAAGTGACAAAATACTCCATTTTTTATTCTTTTTACTCTTTCTCATACCCATGTAAGCACATTTTTACTTCTACTATCTTAGACCTATTAGACTACTTTTCATTCAAAATAATATGATAGGTGCTAGTGAACTCTATTTTTGATGTCCTTTGTTGTGTTAGAATCATGTTTCCACAACCTACATCATCAATCACCTATCATTACGTGGCATGCTACTTGGAAATTCCCTCCAATACGCATGTCCTCATTTGATGTGGCTAGATTGCTACCTTGATTCCAAGTTTGTAAAGTAAGTGGAATCAAGGGGGGCCTTACATCTATCCTCAAATTTTATTTCTAGGATTTAGATAAGAGGATTTTTGGACTACGAATGAGTTTGTTTTGTAGGATGTGATTCTTAACATTATGGTTTTTTAGGAAACTACACTAGGGGCTTAATTCTCCCACCTTTGAATGAGTGTCCTTTTATAAGAAAAGTGCATAATTTAGAGTCCTTTACCTTACATATGCATGTAGAGTCATATAGGCACTAATGTGGGGGCCAAATTTGTCACCAAATATTATGTTCCTTTGAAGAAAAGGACAATTTTGTGCCTTATTTGGTCCTACTTTAGATACCCTTGATTCAATCACCCTCCTAAAACAACATTTATAGGCCCCTAAGACTCGTTATTTTTTACTTTGAGGCCTATTTCACCTAAGAAATCATACAAGTCCCAAAAAACAACATCAAAATCATTCAAATATTATAAATCCCACCTTAAAATGCCCTGGTGGGACTAAGTCGCCCAAGGTGGCGACTTAGTCCCTTTTAGGGTAATTTGCATTTTTGAGTGGGAAAATGTCTGACTTAATAAAAATTATCGATGGGTGTTGGTCTCTTAGTTCAAATTAACTGACAATTAGGTATTTTTTCTTATAAATACATGTTCTTAGGTCATTTTAAGGACCATTTAGTCATTTTTCACAAGAAAATTCAAAAATCAAGTGTTGAACATCTTCCACAAGAAGATTCATCTCTCTTTCTATAACAAAGTTGAAGCTTAGGGCAACAAACTAGGGTTTTTGCAAGTCTTCAAGCTCACTTCACACTCAAGATATCACATTGCAAACGATTTATCATGGATTTCTATGGAGAATCATGGAGAAATCTAGGTTGAAGAGATGCAAATAGCCATCAAATCACACCTAAAGACTTGTCTTCAAAGTGATGTCATCTTCCATTTTATCTCTATCTTTAGATTTAAGGCTTTTATTCAATTTTCATTCATTTGTAATGTTTTAGGGTTTTTTGGATTGAAGTCTTGCATCATTCAAATATCACTTATGCATCTTATTCGAGGACATTAGAATAAGGTTTTTCTTTACTTCAAATTTTCCTAGTCTTAGACATACATAGGGATAGGGTTTATGCAGATTTATTATCTCTTTCAAATTTTAAAAACCTACTAGGGGTTTGACCAAGACAAGCCCCACATTAGAATCCAAAACATATTATATTTTACAAGTGATTTTCCAGATCTAAACCCAAATTTTGTTGAAAATGTAGATTGAAGACTATAGGCTTCTGATTCCACTTTCATATTTTGCAAAAGGCTGAAATGGTCTAAGTCACCAATACTCGTGACTTAGTCCCTCTGAATGATTATGTCAGGGATTTTTGGAGATTTGGGTACCCAGTTGGTTGGAAGAAAGCCTAGAGCAATTTGCGAGGACTGGGACTAAGTCACCCAGTGTGGCGTAAGTGTCCCAGCTAGCATAAAAATAATATTTTTGATGCAAGTACATAGGATTCACAACTCAACACAATAGGAACATACTTCATAATAATGGGTTCAACTCATTCAGCCATCCTACAAAGCAACTTTCTTCACAATTTTCTTGATTCAGAACACCAAAATAGAGATAAGGCACAAAATCTCTTGTAGAATCAATAAAAATATTTAAGCATCACCATAATGATTGGTTCAATCCAAAATACCAACCCATAGATCTCAGACATTAGAACTTTCACACATTGACAACCCAAATCAGTAATTAGGCCTATTTAGGCCACACCAAATTAGCAACTCCATAATACAGAGCCAATTCCTCCTTCCTAAGACCTTAAACATGTGAAAATATACCTGAAAAAACTAAATAAACCTTATCCCATGCATATTTCAAGTTATTTCAACAAAACACTACTTCAAACCACCATTTCCTTACTTTAATTCACTAAAAACACCCTAGGATAGCCTAGGGCTTACTCAAGAAGGCATAAGAACATATTTTTTTCCCTGAAACTTTGATAATATTTTATAATATGTACTCACATACCTTCACACCAATTGTTATAATATTATATTGGATAAATTAAGAGATTGAATTTTAATTGCCTGTTGCCCTCTTAAAATCTGAACTTAACCACTTGGAGTAAATTTGTGATATTTGGAGCAAAACTTAATTAAATTGAATGATAGAAAAAACAAAATTCTCTAGATTCATGAAACCATCAAATAAAATTACTTTCCCTCAAGAATATTACCATACAAGGCCATACAAATCTCTGCAACTTCATATTTCTCAAAAAAATATAGAAAAAATGGAGATCTTATTTTGATATTTAATGACAAATATTCAAATAAAATTCCTCCCCTCCTTACATCAAAGAAAAGGAGGCTTATATATTCCTAAAAAAATATAAAAAATATCCAACCAATTGACCAAAACTAACTTCTCACCTACTTGACCCTTAAACTTCCCAATTTTTCCCTTTTTGCCATTTTAACAATATTGCATATTTTGAAACTTGAGCCTCATAGGACCCAAAATTACATTGAATATTTTAATTAACAACCTTACACATTCCTTTTACATAAATTTTACCTTTCATATTATTTTACAAGCAATTTTGCATCTTTTTAATACTTTTTGCAAATATGACAAAATTTGACAAAGTGACAACAATGACCACTCCACCTATGAAAACACCTATAAAATGGCATAAAAAAATCAAAATGGTCTTGAGAGACCTTATTCAATGACCCCCTAACACTCCTAAATCAATTATTTACAAATAGGCCTCATGGAGGCTTGAAAGAAACAAGGTTCTCTTGCACCAATTTTCTAGATTTTCAAAGGCTTCTAAAATATCCACTCTAGTCCTCATCAGTTTCTAGGTGAAATGTTGTTAGCTGTTATGTTATCTTTCCTTCTATATTATTTATTCTATCCTTTTTTCATAACACCATGGTGTTTTCAAACAAAATATATTTCATTATCTTGCATTCAATAGTTGCTTTTAGTTATCATATTATTTCATTTAGAATACTTCATATAGGTATCTCAAACACATTCAACCCATAATATTTAATGAAACCCCAAGTTTTAGGTGCATGAAAGATACCCCCATCCTTCTAGGTGAAAACCCTAGAAAGCCTTGGGGAACCCTCCTTTCCCACATAAAATTTGTGGTTCACTAGTCAAATCCTCCTAATACTCTGTCATCTTCAAATAATCACACTCTTCCATTTTATTATGAATGTACATAGACACATCCTCTATATGTATTACACCATATGGAACCCTAAAAAATGCACCTTTAGGATATTATTTCATAGATTTGAATGGGTTCTTCTTAAATTTAGTTCTTGGTCACTCTAGAAGATCAATTACTTTAAGAGTAAATATCTTAAATCTTGACAAAGCTAGGTTTTGTAAGAAAAAGATAAATACGTTGTAGAATCTTCACCAACATGGTTTCAGATGGTACTTCAGAATTGCTTCAAATCACTTTTTATCTACTCTCCACTTCAATTTATCAATTTATAAATGAATTTATCATATGTGAAATTACATATAAATTATATTCCAATGACCTAATATGCATTGATTGTATCAAATAAAGTTATGTCAAAAAGGCTAGCAAACTTTCATTGTGTCATCATAGGCACCTTCAATCACTACAAATCTTCACAATAGGATATTTCACATTAAATATACCATCAACAGATCAACCATGTCAATCTACACATGTAATAGTATATTGAAGGCATCAACACCACATCTTTGCTAGAGGAATTAATTTTTTTTGGTTAAAACTCCCCCTGAGCGAAATATTTTTATCTAGTTTTCAGAGGAAACATCTACACAAGGGGCTAGCACAAACTCACTCTTCACCTTATTATCTTCCTTTATCTTCCATGTCTTTTTCATTTCATTCTTCATCTCAACCAGATCAACCTTATTTATTAGATCACTCTTCTTCTATGAAACAAAGGGTTGCACATTCTTGCTTCTAAGAAACTTAGTTGTGTCCTAGTTTATTGCATTTTTGACATATCACACTCTTTTTATTTTTGCATTTTAGATCTACATTCAAAAGTCTTATTCCCAAATCCATTACATGCATAACAATAAACATTGAATTATTGGAACATCATACCATTATTGTAACCATTCATCATCTAAATTTTTCATTCACTAGCTTTATGACATGATCTATTGCATCTAATACACTAACCAAAAGGTGATTGAACATTTTGATTCATTCTTCTTCTACACTCTACTACTCCATGTCCAAATTTATTGCAAGAGTAATAGTAACCATTAGAAGTTGATTAAATTTGTGTAGTAGGTTTCTTGATAGGAGGTCTTTTGAAATCTTTTGATGGTTCTGGACATATTTGGCATTTCCCTTCTTATCATTCCTCTTTTCAACATTGTTTGAATTTTGATTTTTATTTTAAATTTATCCTTTCTCAAACCCTAATCCTTCTTTGTCCTTAGTACTCTTTTTATTTACAATCATTTCATCAAGCAAGGTGGGGCACTTCTTTAATCTTTTCTCTATCCAATTTTGATCTCAAAGTCACAATTTCATGTTCCATCTTTGAATATTCTTTATATTTATCTTTCAATTTGGCATTCAAGAAATATTCAACTCTTTTTCCTTCTTCAACTTGTACTTTTAGACTAGTGATTGTCTCATTTTATTTCTTGAGTTTCTTATTTGTTTCCTTGAAAAATTCTTTAGCTTTCTTGTGTTTTTCCCTCAATTTTTTGATACACTCGTATGTATCCTTAATACTATCTTTCAATTCTTTTTTCTCACATTTTTCTTTATCTATATCATTAAGAGATGATTTGAGTTCTCCTTCCATACCAACTTCACAATCTTCTTCAGTGAACCCTTTAGGGATAATATCTTCTAGAGGAATAGGATAATTCCTTGTAGCCATGTGTTAAACTTCCAACATCTACCTCAAAAATCAAGTCAATAGAAGGAAACAAGCTCTGATACCAACTGTTGAAAACCCAAAATACTGAGAACGGAATGAATTAGTATTCACTAAAATTCATTGACTTCATCAATTTAAACATTCATTCAAAGAATCACATTAAATTTTAAATAATAGAAATGAACATATAAAGAATGCATCACATCAAGGAACACAAGAACACTAGATTTATATGGAAAACCATAGAAAGGGGAAAGCCATAGTGAGGATTAGCTTATAATATATTATAATCAGTTACAATGGATATTACAGTTCTATAGTGGACTCAATGTCTAAGGAATCATTGTCTAGAAAGAGAGAATGGCTCACTACACATAATAGAAAAATATTAAAGAAAGGATGGCTCATTACCAAAATGAACTATTAATAATGCATCTAGAATATATCAAATATATAGTTTCATTTAAGCTTTAAAAACTAACTTAACATACATCATAATTCACTACTACACCTTTCACACTTCACACTACATTAGATTTTACATACACACTCTACACACACTCATACACCTAGTTCACACAATGAATCAACCTTGGATATATATTGCAACCAACTAAACCATCAATTAGGCTAGTCTAATTACATGAGCTGTGTACCACATAACATGTCGGCTTAAAATTTCAACATACACACCTTGCAGAATAAACCAAAACTTGTACACTTCCAAAATAGGTCAAAATGACATATAATCAATCCTATAAATCCACTCCTTACATACTTTGACTCTGCACAACCCCAAATTCCTTAGGTTGGCACTATATAGTAAATATGGTGAAGCAATAATGGAATGAACCAAGTTTTTACTCACAATTGCCACACAAACCATCAAAACACTTGCCACTTGGAGAGGACATACTTCTGACATCTACATAATTTCCTCAAAACTACATAGCATAATACTCATCCATGGTGGAATGTGGAGAATTGCAATATACACTTTGTACCAATAGAATTTCCATTACAAAGTTTGATACTCTATCAACATTCTCTTCAACTACAGAAGACATAAAACCTTGAAACTTTGGATCTAAACACCTTCAATACACATCATTGACACTTCAAAGCCACATGACAAGATATTGCGTAATGAAGCAATGCAAACCACAAAACCGGTTCACTATAACATTGAAATTTCATTCTAAGACTTAGCGAATTATCCACACCATGTCATCTTCTCTGGATAAACACTTTTGTATTTATACAATGGTTTTAAATAAATGGAAACACCATACACCATCAATGAACCATCATTCTCCTCTTACAAACATATATGTGTGTGTGTGTGTGTGTGTGTGTGTACACTTGAGGTTAAATGAAGATTGAATAATATATCCCTATTATGCAAATGTATAATGTATAAGTTACTAAATACATATTAAGTACAATAAATAATAAATAATCAACTACATATTTTTTTAAAAAATATTTATTACAATATATATATGCAATGTATAAGGAAAAAGGTTGTGTGGATTTCCCTCAAATCCAAAAATGTATTTGATACCCACCACCAACTCTATACAAGTATTAATATTCATTACCATATTGCTAATGCTTACCATAACAACTAAATAAATCTATATTTCCTCAATATCTTAAACATTCCTTTAACAAGTGTAGGATAGATGTTGTTTGTTTCAACATTTTTTATGGGCTTGTATTAATATTTTTGAGAAATGATCTTTTATACCAAAAACAAGTTCCTCCTACCTCACAACCATGTAATAATAAAAATAAAAATGTTGGATCAAATTCCCTACAAATAGATTAATTAAAATAGGTGCAAGAAAACATAAATTGATTGACTAAAATTACTCATCTTGCAACTAGGAAATAAAAATATAAAACAAACAAATAAATAAATAAAATTATATATATATATATATATATATATATATATATATATATGAGATATTTAAATTATATTGTTTAAAAATATTTGTATCATTGAGAATTTTTACCCTTGAAAATTTGAGACTAGTTTTTTCTCTCGCATATGTGCTTGGACCTAATTATGTGTTTAATATTTTTCCTTTGACACTTTTGATCTCAAAAAAGAAAGAATCTATTCTAGGGCAACTACACCTTAGACAAACAATTTTGGCTCCAAATCTGAATATGCCATTTTATTTAATTTATTATTTGAGTTTCCAATTTCATTTGTCAATCATCGATATTTATTTTTTAAGATATTATAAGAATTGCACATAAATACTAGTCTTTTTCATCATTCGAAATCCTAAGGAGAGATATAAAATCTATTGAGAAAAATTGAAGTTTCTAAAATTAGTCAAGAGCAATCAAGATCGGAATTATCAACACTATTACAACACTTACAACAATCAAGTTTAATTTTGCAAGACATCAAGAAGAGTGGAGCACTTTATGTGTAAGGATCTATTATGATCAATCATGCCAAATCATGAAGATTTATTGAGTTATCTTCTTCATGTTAGCTTCAACAATCTATTATGTATGTGAATTAACCTTTAAAAGTCTATTAAGAAATAAAGGCATACATTAATCAAATTGTGTGGAAAATTATGTGACATCGCGTCATCAAGGGTTTTCACATCAAGGTAACATTATCAAATATCATTTATCAATTTCATTCAATCATTATTGATTTTTCCTTTGGCCAGCCTAGGGCATGCCCTCTTGATTATCAACAATAATTATATATGGAGGTAGAAATACCAACATGGGGTTTGAATTAGGAAAATCCCTATACAACACAACCTTTTCCCCTATTTTTATGTGTCCAAGTCAGATCTAGAGGTTTTAGTAAAAGACAACCTAGGAAAATAAAATGCAAACCCTTAATCCAAATCTCTAAACATTTAAATCCAAAAGGAAAGAGTCTATTATAGGGCACATTGCACCCTAGACTAGTCAATTCATGCTAAAATTTATAGTACAAGTTCTTTATTATTATCAGTTCTTAGATCAAGGTCATTTATGTAACTTTCCATTTTTATCTATTTTCTAAATTGTATTTTTAGATCTAGGGTTGTATGTCAAATAGGCTTGTTAAACAATAAATCAAAATTATCATTCTCACATCTCAAAAAAAAAACATGAATCCTAGGAGGTTAGTTCTCCCTTGTAGCAGCAAGCTAATCAAAAAACCCTACTCAACTTATGTTTAAATGTTGAGTCACATGAAAAGGAGATAATCTTAGTTATCCTAATTGTATCTAGGATCACTTTTCCTACTCAACAATATTATTAAATAAAAATAAAAGTAAAGATAAAAAAAGAGATCTTCCCCCATGGTGGCTTGGCCTAGCAACAAGGGTGGCATTCCATTCCTTATGGTAGTGGGGCCTCCATAGGCCACCACATACCATAAAATGAGTCTCAAACCTCTTGAGCTACTCATTTTGAGATATATATTTTTCCTAATACAAAATAAAATCTATTTCTAGTTGACAATAATATTCTATAAATAAGTGTAGCCTATTTATATATGGAAAGCATAAATAATGATTACATTGGATGAATTCCAAATCTCCTCCAACTTTTGATGATAATATTTACTACTCTCATTTACTTAGAAACTTCTTGACCATCGATTACACCAAAAAATAATTTTGCATTTAATCTTAACACTACTTCATCGACTACCTCTATTATTATAATGGTGTAATTTGATGGCAGTTATAAAATATTTAAAATTTTAGTGTTTAAAATTTTCAACACTAACTAAGCAATAAATTAATTTCCCTTGGGCCATAGGCTAAAAAAAATGTGGCAAGAGTTTTAGAGGAATTTAAGGAGTTTCTTTTAAATTTTATAAAATTGATAAACAAAATAGATTCCAAGCAATAGTATTATCTAATGAACAATAAGGAAAACTAAAGATAAGTAAAATAAAAAGAGATAGAGAGTAAATCATGGGAGTTACAAGAATCTAGTTATACTGAGAAGGATCCATTATAATTCTCCCCTCCTTTAATGCCTTGAATCACCTTCTGTGACACCTCAAGTAAATTAAAATAAATTCTTAGGCATTGCCTCTACTCCCATTCTCTTGCAAATTCAAAGTGAAGATGGTTTCATTTATTTTAGTTATTTCAGGGTTTCTTTTTTAGCATCACATACAATAATTTATAATTTGGGGGATTAATATCTTTAAAACAATAATAATAGTAGAAAAAAGGTGCATTAAGGGTAAACTAAAAAAAATTGTGCAATAAAATTTAATTTTGAACATGGTAGGTTCCTTCTCTATGTCTATTCAATATTAAAATATTAAATCTTGGTTACCACATTTAAATTAAAAAAAATCATGTGTTATTGCCATAAATTGGTTGATTGAAAAAGAAAATAATTCTTTCAAGTGAACTTTCCATGTAGTTACTATAATTGGTTTATATGTAGCATAAATTAAATTATTTAGAATAATATTTATGTGCCTATTTATAATATATATATATATATATTTAATCAAAACTAATGATCAACAATATTAGAAATAATAGAATAAATTTTATGCATAGAAATAAATCCACAAAATTATTAATTAAAATTGAATGAAATAAATAATGTAACAATTTTTAATTTTAATGATTGTATAATTTAAATTATGTTATATTTTGGGATTGAAATAATGATATGTATAGATATATAGTTAAATAATTAAAATTAAGTATTATTTTGTTAGTATAGGGGATTCGTACTCTGGTAGTTGTTCATCATTCGATAGGCATGAATTAGTGACCTCTTAATTTTTGTAACCTTCAATATTTTTCTCTTGTAGGTACAACCCACTCTAATGGGGTAAGAAAAATCTTGTGTCAGAAGGGATACCCTTATTGTAGTAATGAGTAAATGGGGTTGTCAATGTGTTTTTCAGATCAAATAAGTATGGTTTGTGTGTCATGTCAAGCTAGTGAGCAAAAAAAATTATAATGTGTGAACTCTTGCATATTATGCTTGATGTTATAGTCATATATTACACACTCAAGATACTATTTATACTTAAATTAATATTATAAAAAATTAAGTTTTCTTAGTGAAAGCTTTGGCCATGACATTTACCAAAATTTCCTCTGAGCCTTTTAGTCTCAACTAGCTAAGATGGTTACTCTGCCTACTCCTTGGGTAGTGAAGAAACCTTGGACCAAACCATGTATTCTTCCTTGACCTTCTAGCATATATGTTTTAGTTTCCCCTCGACCATCCTATAAAGGATGACAATACAATCGTTCAGTGAGGCCTTTGGGGATAAAATTTGTGCCTCCTAAGGAAAATATTTTTTTTGTGTAAAAACCTAAAATAATATGGTTTCTCAATCTTTGAAAGCTCCTTTGGTTCCTTATACAAAGGAATAATAGGGAATTCATCAATTCCTCCTTCACAATTTGAAACTCATGCAATAATAAATTGAATTGCATAAGAACACAAGTAGATATGTTTAACTATAACTCATAAAATTGTAAAATATAATAAATTCTTACCTATTAATCATCCATCCATATAACCAAATTCTAATGAGATACCTCCCACCCATCTATCCTCATCATCACCTAACTCAACTATGCCACCCTCACCAAACCATGAAGCTAAACCTTACTTGTTCCAACCAAAAAAAAATCTCAATAATTAAAAATATGAATGTTAGTGCTTATAATAATGTCGATAACACTAATATGCAACCTATTATGATACATGTTGATAGTGATTTAAAATATAAGATATTAGAACAAGAAGATCATAATGAATTATCTCATATGTTTACAAAATTCATGAATTTAAATGGTGGATGACCAATGTTGATCCTCCTAATGTGAGTGACCCACCATGTGTTGAACTTGGTACTTCTTGTATTGCACTCATTGTAGCTCCTTTAGCATATTTTCACTTTTCATTTACGATGAAAAATATTAGGATGTAAATGAGTTCCATTAGATTAACTCACATGTGTAGTAACCTTTTGTGTCTTTTTTCTTTTTCTTGCATGTAATATGATCTCCTTGTAATGTGTTTCCTGGTGTGTCTTGTTTTTGGTTAGGTTTCTTTTGATGGCCCTTGTTGTCCTTGTTGGAACAAGGATACAAATCAAATATTTTTTTCTTGAAATTCATCTATTTGTATCTTCATTCATCTTTATGTTCTGAACATATATTCTTTGTTCCTTTTGGGAAGAATGACAAGTTTTGAGACATTTAGGTCTCTTCCATGTTGAACCAAAAATATTTTTTGTTGTCTTAATGTGTCATTCTTTTCTTTTATTTTTAGATCCCCAAGCATTTGATGAATGATTTAAATTGTTAGCATGATCATATTATACATTACGTCTCATCTATATTGACCCTAAATATATGGATCCCTTATGTTTTATTTTGTCTTTTCAATTATATGGATTTGTTTTGGGGGAAATCAGCTGTCATTAGTCAACATTTTGAGAACATATTATTTGGCATATGGTTTTTCAACAAGCCCTTGTGGCCTTTCATTTTTTTTAAATATCATTCTAACCTTAAAGGAAATTTCTCCTTATTGACATCTAAAATTAATTTAAGGTGGGGCCCTACATCCCATTATGTGCTTCACTTTTCTCACATGCATTTAACTTAGTGATACTTATATGGTATATAAATCATATTTTGTAGTGCCTTATCAAAATTATTTTGCAAAAAATGATCTTATAATAATTCTTGGTATGGTTGACATGAAAACTCACCTAGTGAATATTGGACTTCACTAGTCCTTAGGTGTTTTTATTTGATACTATTACAAAAACTCACCTAGTGAATATCAAACTTCACCAATGTTGTTTTGCTTCTTATCAATCTCACCTAGTGAATATCATAATTCACTAGCTTGTGATACTTTTATTCATGGGTCACATAGAAAATACTAGAATTTTCTAGCCTTATGATTTATATATGCCTTAGGTATGGATCCTACCAATATTTTTGTGGAGATTTCTATTTTTTTATCGAATTTCCTCTTTTCATGTTTGCATTGTGTTTGATCGATCCTTTCATTGGGTTTGCATTAGGTTCATGTTATATTAATTTTTATCTTCATTGTGTATGCTTCATGTTTTTCATGTTTCATTGTACCTCATGAGTGCATGTGCCTTTCTATTTAAATTGTTTTTCCATAGGATCTTGAGCCTTAGAGCTATCATATCACCTAGATTCGATGTCATCCAACCTCTCCAATGTTTGGATAAAAGAACACTTAAAGTGGATTATCCTTACTTTAATGTGAGCATGAGAATAATTTCACGCTCTCATTAAAGTGGGGGATAAATTTATGGTTGTAAATTGTCACCCCTAAAAATTTCACCCTATGTTTAGCTCCCCCTATGTGCTTGGACCTAATTATGATAGATTCAATTTCTTATTTTTATGGTCATTTTTGAGAAATAAAAATAAGAATCGGAATAAAATTTGATATTTATTTAATGATAGAAAAATATCAAAAATGGTCTTGGACTAGGGCACCACTTCCTTTGTCCAATATATCTTTTCCCAATTTAAGATATTTTATTGTCAACATTTTAACGTTCACAAATTTAAATTCATTTGTCAGCTTTTGATAATTAATTTTGTGGGAAATGAGGTAAATGCATATAAATACAAGTCTTTTTCACCATGTTTGAAAGAATAAGTAATTTGAATAACAATTGACCATCTTGAAAAAATGATCAAGAGAAAACAAACAAAATTATAACACTTATTATTAGTCAAGATTCATGTTTGCATTGTATCAAGTTCATATGTGAGTTTGTTCATGTTTTATGTTTATTTGTTTTGTGAGTACTAACACTTGTAGGAACTTAAATGAAGAAACCGGTTCTCTTTGTGTGAGCTGATTAAAATGACTATATTTCATTAAGGAAAGAAGACCTGATTGGTAAGTTTCAACACTTGTAAATTTATGACTTGTGTTTATCTATTTCCCTTTGCTCAACTGAGGGTAAGCACTCTTTACATCATCATAGGCATTGTGGAGGTAGAAACACCCAAATGGGGTTTGAATTAGGTAGTCCCCTATATGGCGCAAACCTTTCTCCCCTCTCTTTTATGCAAATGACATATTTGAAGTAGATTTGGGAGAATATTGAAGACCTAATTGCAAGATCAAGCATTCAAGCCTCCTAATTTAACAAATTAGATCAAGTGGAATTAATCATCAACATAAAAAATTATGAAGTTGATCCCAAGAAGGAAGAACCTATAAAATATGACCATCTGAGACCTATTCATATATTCTTGAGATCTACATTCTCTAGACTAGGGTGTCATCACCCTATTCAAGTAATTTGAACCGTAATTTAAATGTCAAGTTCCTCTATCTCTACACTTTGTTGTTCTATGATTTATTTTTATTTTTCAATTATGTAATTGTCTATATTTGCATCACTTTAATATAGCTTCATAGTTGAACTAGATATACATTTTTATAATCAAATGAAATTAACTCGTAATAAATAAAGTCAGCATAATCCCCTCCAAAGAAGAACCAAAATATTAGTCCAGAATTCTAACTCTTTCATTCAGGTTAGTAGCCAAGTGGGTGTATGTGATGGGTGATCATACAATAGTTCTTTAAAATTTTTGGCCAAGCTTGACATTAAACTATTTTTTTTAACTAAATCTTCACTTTTAGCAACCTATAGTTGATAAACCATCAAGAATTTGAAGACTATGCAAACTAGTGATTTATGACTTTTTTTTATAGATTTTAAATATATTTTTTAAAAAATTTGGAATCAGATTGCATTTCTTTTTCCATCTCCTTCAAAAACTAGTTTTTAATAGTAAACACCATTTATTAAAAGTGATGTTCATCGTAAACAACATAAATTTTTGTATATGAGGGATAAAATTCTATTTTTTTCAAATTTAGATTTATAACTATGATATCTAGCATGTTCATTTGGTTTCATAGTGTTTTATTGAATAATTTTTTTCTTAATTAAGTTTTGAAGTCAAGCCAATTAGAATTTAGACATAGGAGTACCATATACAACATAATTTTATTTATATGTATTGAAATTCTATCTTTATTTTGTTGTTGGATCCGACATCAATACCTAACATAAATATATTTTTCAGAATTTTTTTTGGTAATCTACTATTTTTCCACATGTGCAAAAGAGAGAGCTATATTTTTGGTGAAAAACCTACATTCACAAGAAATCAAAAATAAATACAATAATCAAATTAAATATATTTAAAATTATACTTTTTGGGAAGCTTATAATAAGGAGTACATAATTTATAAAAAAAATTAAATGAATTCATTTGATTCCACAAAAGATAAATCAAAAGTGGTTTTTTATCAACATTTTGATAGGTGTAAAGGCGACTTTGTTATAGGTATGGTTTAAAACTAGTGGGGTTCTATCCAAGGGGGTTTGATCAAACCCTCTTCAATTGGAATCCTTTAAATAGAACTTTTCATGGCTTAAATCATAATATTTTATAAAAATATGTGATTTCAGCAAAAATCAGGATGTCCCAAAAATTGTAAACCACTATTATGGGATCACCCTGACCAATTTTGGTTTTCACTAATTTAATGTATGAGAAAGTGTGATTTAGACCCTAGATCCATTTACCACACATCACAACAACAAAGCTCTAAATAGTGAAGCTCCTCTTTCAATACTATATTTAGTGGTCAATTCTCTTATTATTGGCAATCCTTTTAAATTCAAAACTTGTATTGCTATTCTGCACTTTTCTATTGGTGGAACTTTATATCTGGAGGAAAATTCCATTTTGAACTAATTTTTTATCCTAATAAACCTTTTGAAGAGGACCTGCATGGAATTCCTCTCTTTCTGCCACCTTTTGATCTTGCAAGCTCAAGTGAGATCACTTTATACTCATGTGTGTTTCATTGCAATGTTTTGTAAATCATAATATGTAGTTTATAGATTCTTTTATAAGCCTTTTTATCATCATGTACTTATACAATGTAAATTTTTGTTTTTTGTAGTGGCTCTGCAACTTTTATTTAAAAAAGAATCTTTTTATTTAATGTTTTATTATAGATTTATCTTTTTTTTTTCAAGTGTATATATAGTATGTACATATAATATATAAAATGTACATGTAAATATGTAATCTATACATTATATAATGTTAATATTATGAGGTGATTGAAAAATACTAAGATTTGCATCCAAATTTCATTATATAGTCTAAAATTTTTCTTTAACCATTTATCTTTATTTTTTATTTTACTTTTTGCACACATGATAATAGAGTTTTGGGTAAGCCAACCCCCACTATGCTAAGTTTCTTGTATTAAAGGGGTTGTGGCTCTCATAGTGGGGTGAGGTTGAAATCCCATGATCAATAGACCTATGGGCTTATAAGGAGTGAGATCTTCACACTTGATGGCTATTATTTTCGCCTTGTTACCGCTCCCACTATTTTTATTTGTTTTAAAATTTTTAATCTGACATTTATATAAATATATACATATACACATTGGTATATATATTTTATTAATCATAAAATAATTTTATTTATACTTGATATAATTACAAGAAGTTTTCTCAAACACAACTTATCTCATAAGGATAGACTATCAACAAAATCTAAAATATAATATAATCTCAATATATTGAGCAATAGTTAAATGCAACCTCTTTGAGCACACATTTTATTTTAAATGGTTTCATGTTATTATTCTTATTTAAATGAGGAGGTGATACATGTGTCCCAATCACCATTTCACCCCTTTCTCAACAAATCCTAAATGAGTCATCCCCACGAATTATCTTAGATATGTGAAAATTTATAAAAGATTTGTACTTTTTTACACTATTTCAAAAGAGGGCTCCTTTGTAAGGAGTCACATGTGTGAGGCCTTTGTAATTAGTCACATGTGTGAGCTCTTGGGAAGTTAAATATTTAGATAGCTATATCTTGGATCTTGAGATGTCTTTGGTTGTTAGTAGAAAGTTATCTCTGATAGAGTTCAACTCTATATTCTACTATTTTTCTATGCTTGGAATACTATGTGGGAGACTCCGCATTTTATTAAGGTGAACATTATTATCCTACAATTTTTTTTATGTTCTCCATGTTGGTGGTATGATGGGAAATTAATGTGTTTTCAGATCTGAAAGGTGTTTTATTTGAGGTTTATTTGTTCGTTTAGAGAATTGTGTTGTAGTCTTGGCCGACTTAGTGTATGCAATGCATTATGGAGACTATCTATTTTTTATGTATGTTATCCAACTTGGTATAATGCACTACATGGATTAAATGTTTAAATAATACATGGTACTGACAAGAGAGTTTGGATTATTTTTCCTTCATCTAATTAGGTCGATCTAATTGAGGAATAATATATACTTGTATATATATATAAGATGTTTTTAGGAAAGAGAGTAGAGGAGAATGAAGAGTGGTGTGTGTTTGAAAGTGTGTGGAAGGAAGGTCCAAGCCTAAATGCTTTATTAATTAAGGATTAGTGCAGAGTTTTTGAGTGACTACTATGTGAGGCAACACTTCATATTCTGAGCTTCATTGGAACTGTAACCTACACATTGAAGGTGTATTTCATTACCTCAACCTTTTGGTAGTGAGCCATTATCTTTGTTTCTTAGTGGTTAGCCATATTTTGTACTCAAGTAGTGAAATTTTTTAAGGACAATGAGTCTTGATAGTGAGCCCTATAATATTTTATATCCAGATATAATATATTGTGAGTTAACCTTTACTGTGGTTTTACACTTAAAATTACTTGTGTTTATGTGTATGGTTGCATTGATTATTGTTTATATTCATTCTTGTTGATTCAGTCAAATTCATGATAATGATTAGATGGATTTTGTTATGGTTTTATGGAATACTGATTCAACACCCCTCTTAGTATTCTATATGTTCAACAATTAGTATCAAAGCTTGGTTCCTCAAAAGAAGTCTAACAACTTGAGGAAGGTTCCAAAATTTGAGTATAAGAATTTTTTTCCTCTAGAATTGATCTCTATTGGATATTCAGAATAAATAGAAGATCCAAAGGACAAGTTGATAAAAGTGAATGAATATATTGAAAATTTGCAGGGTAAAAGTGTTGAAGCATGTGGTATATTGGATAAGGCAGATGAAATTGTCTCCAACCTATTGCAACAATTGGATGAGAAGAAAAGAATAGAAGAATGTCAAGAAATTGAAATTCAGAAAAAGATGGATGAATGTATGAAGCTTGAGGAAGAAGAAAAAAACTTGAGATCTGATATGGAAAAGGCAAGAAGTTTCGAAGAAAAAACTAAGATAAGCTTAGCAATGCTTGATAAGTTGATTACCTCTCAGAAACTGGAAATGGATAAGAATGGTTTAGGGTTTGAGGAAGGTCAAAGTTCCAAAGCGAAGAAGACTCCTTGCAAAGATGGATGAATCAAGGATCTAAGAAAGAACTCCTGTCAAACAATCTGATGCTAAAAGGTATTTATCTTTCAATGGTGTTTGTTATTTCTACAACAAATTTGGTCATAAGGAAAAGGACTGCAAAATTAAAATGAATGATTCTTTATCATTCCTCGGAAAATTTCTTAAGTGCAAGAAGATTGCATATAAAGTTAATTTGTATGGAGATAAGATGAATAAAAGAAAAGATGGAAAGAAGAATACTATTTTTTTTAAGTACAACAATTCGTAACATCCTATTAATAGCTAAAAAAAAGGAAAGAATGATTATCCAGTGAAGAATAATGATTAAATCACAAATCTAGAAGAAGCACGAAAGGAAACTAAAAATATTTTGAGAAAGGAAGGAGAATTTGAGAAAGATTTGAAATAATCATTGTTATATGTGCCAACCTCTTGTACAAATACTCTTGTCATATTTTAAGTCAAGCAGTGGCTAAGGGGGAGCAATTATTAGAAAATCTATTGAACCCCCTCATCAATACTTTTGTCACATCATGACATAAGTACATGTTTAATGTGGTAATGAAATTAAGGAATTTTCTCAATCGCATGTGTGAAGGATGAAATCTGCAGAGTTTGAAAGAATGGAGGCGTACACAATTTTCAAGGTAATCTACTTGGAAGTTGAAGCATTTATTGCAAAATCATTTGGAATGAAATGAAAAAATTTAGATTATTCAAGAGGCTTATGTATTTTCAGAGAAGTTTGAAAAGGAAGTTTAGAGAGAAATTCAAAGTTTCATGGTTTGAAGAAGAAATCAAGTGGATTCAAAGTGAGTTTCGAAAGTAGAATATCTATACATTCATTGTTGGAATTTACAAAGGTAATCTTGCTTGCAAAATATTTCACTTTTATTGCTATGGGTAATTCAAAGGTTGTGAATAGTACGGATAGAGTGCAATTTAGTTTGAAGAGATATTTGAAGAATGTTCCAGAAGAGTCTATTGGTGTGTTCTCTTGCATCCCTCCGAGAGTGTTTCCCATAGAATATATCTATGCATTGGTTTATAACAAGATAGAATAAATGTCGTTACAGTTAAGCATGCTATGGAAGAATGAATTGGAAGAGAGTTTTGATGCCTACAGAGTGCTAGTTGAGAAGAAGTTGGATGTTTGGAGTAAATTCCCTTTATTTGAATTTGAGAAGTATATTGGAATAGTCTTGAGAAGAATTCATGATGAATCTTTGTGGATTGATGAGACATATTTGATTACTAGAGAATAAATCAAAGATGTAATAGGTTTGTGTTCCTCTAGACCAATTCCCCAACAAAAGACTATGGATGAGAAAGAGATAATTGAGGTTACTAGTGTGAATTTTGAAGGGAAAGAGATTGATTTTAGATCAATTATGGATTTGGTAATAAGGTATACTGCTATAGTCATCGATCATAAAGTGTGTATTCCTAGCAATGACCTTACAGTTTCTACTATTGTTGATATGGTGAAAAGAGGTATGGATTATGACGTGTGAATTACTTCGTATACATATTTTGAATAATTTAAAGGAAATCAAGAAGAATAAGAACATATTCTGGTATTGAAATTTGGTTCTATGTTTACTTTTCTACTTTTTGAGAGAACTATCGATAATAAGAAGGATATAATCATCAAATACAGAGCCTGTTGCCCATCAAATCAAGAACTTCATGATAAATCTTGGCATCTTAGATGCATAAGCGAGTGCCTTTCCTGCATTCTTTGGAACATTTTAGATGAGGATGAGTAGAAGACTTAGAATTTCAATAAGTGTTCTTGAAAGGTACTTTGGACGCATCAATTTTCTTGTTTCTACAAATTTCTATCACATGGAAGCAGTTGAATCAAGGTTGGTTTAGATAGCATAAATAGATTATGAAGTTGACAATTATGCGAAAATTATTTTGGAAATCCCTAAGAATCTCAGTGTGGAATGTTGGTGTAATTAATTCTTTAATTACTCTTTATTAAGTTTACTTAGGTTTTGCTTAGGTAATAATTAGTTTACCTAATTTATAAGTAATATTTATTTGGTTGAGTTGTTTTTAGTTAAACATTAGTGTTATGCATACATTTCTTTTATAAAGAAATTTGTCTCTTGTAATTTGTTAATTCTGAATAATATCAATATGCACATATTCATGAAAATCTCTTCTTTTTTATGGTTTTTCTCTTTTATGGAAGGATTTTTTGGTTTACATGTCTGATCTTGGTTTCTAACATGGTATCAGAACCCCTTTTATAGCTGCCTCTAATCACTTTGGGGATCGGGCACTATGTGCCCAACCCCTGTCGGCCCCTCAACACCCTGCATAGGTCATATGGATGACCAAGGGCTCTAGCCTAGCCCCTTGCCTGCCAACCCCTGGTTGCACACAAGACTAGTCACCAAAATTTTTTTATCCCCTTGGGTTGCTTGTAGGCCAAATTGGCTATTTTGTAGCATTTTTACAAAATCGGGCATAACTTTTGCATATGGTGTCCTTTTTTTGCAAACGAGATACTGTTGGAAATCTGATTTTGATGCTGATCTAGTGGTGGAGTTAGTTTTTTTTTATTCAACTTCAGTTTTATTTTGCAGGTCCTTGAACTCGGATGAAGAATTTTTCACTTCGAAGTGGATATCTTTTGACTTGGTTATCCTTTTTTCACGATTCTTGTGGCATTGGAAAGTTGGTTCAGTCCTCTACATAGATCCAAGGTCCATTTTTCTTAGGGAGGTAGATGTGAACTTTGTCTTGTGTATGCACTCTATTTTTTTTCATGCTCTAGGTTTAAATTTTCTCTTTAGTTTATGCATGCTTAGCATTCTCTCCTTTTATAATCATGGGTTATTATAATAAATGAACTGAGATAAAAAGTTCCATCAGGGGGTTTTCTTTCATAATAATCTAATTAGAGTGTTGTTTCACTTTGATCTGATGTTGATTTTGATGACAACTCACATGGGTTGTATCTAGTTTCTCTTGTTTCTTTTGGACACATCTTTCTCATAACTTGACACATATTAGATTCACATCGATTCACACTTTAGATTGAGAGCCTATGGTTATTGATCCACATTGGGTCACATCTTAGTTTGAGGGCCATTAAATTTATGGTTAATGTTCTAGAATCTTCATGGTACTTGCTTCTATGGATTAGTTTTAGTTACAGTTTGGCATCGGCATCAAGTTACTCACAGATTCTGAATTCTTTCATCATGTCATTCCCTCTTATGGGTGGCGTCATTTTTCATCTACTATTGCTTCACAAATTCTAGGTTTGTTCTCGTTTGTTTGTTTTCTAGTGTTCCATGGCATCGGGTTTGTTGTTTCTTTATCATTATTTAGCCTAAGTCCTTTAGTGACTCTCATATGGTTTCTTGTAAATAAAAGTAATTTTCTTTTCTTTCTAGATTCAGGTTCTAGTGTTACTCCACAGTTTTCTTCCAGTGCTTATTTATAGCACGTCATCTCATTGAGGGGGGATTTGTCCCACTGGGTTTTCTCCTCTTTCTCATTCATTACATTTGTACATGGGTACATGATCATGGCCCTGTTGTTGGGACCCATTCATGCTTTCTTGCATTCATCTTAGTTGTAGCTACATACATTTTTAGTCTCCCTAAGTTGCACTTAAGGGAGGGTGTTGGTGTAATTAATTATTTAATTACACTTTATTAAGTTTACTTAGGTAATAATTAGTTTACTTAATTAATAAGTAATATTTATTTAGTTGAGCTATTTTTAGGTCAACATTAGGGTTATGCATGCATTTATTTTATAAATAAATTCATCTCTTATAATTTCTTAATTCTGAATAATATCAATTTGCACATATTCATGCAAAGCTCTTCTTTTTTATTGTTTATCTCTTATGTGGAATGATTTTCTTGTTTGCATGTGTGCTCTTGGTTTCTAACATGGAATGTACCTCTGGTAGCGTGACCAGAACAGAGAAGAAAAGTAATAGTGTTATTAAGCAAGAAGTCGATGAAGGAAGTGAGTTTGAGATAGCTCAACATGAGCATGAAATAATAAATATTCAAAGATATTTTGAATAATTGCAAGAGGTTATTCCCGGTGCTAATTTAAATTCATCTATTTATGTTGTGGATAATCTCCATGGCATGATTGTTTCATTGAAGGTATACATCTCCAGACTTAAAGTGCATGTTGGAATAAGGTTTGATGAAGGAAATTTGGAAGATATCAAGGAAAAATGTGAAAATTCACATAGTCCGGTGATGAAAGAGTTAGAGAGTATATAGGTTTGTGAAAAATAGGCATACAAACTACTTTATTTTTTCAAATATTGGTTTGGTAGTAAATTGGATATAAGAAATGAGATAAGGATGAATCATTCTCAGATAAGAACTCAGGCAGAAACATATAGGTTAACAAAAGATAGAGATAATTAGAGATGGTCCTATATTGTGTAGCTTCAGGAGAAATTATTTTCTCTATAGGATCATAGGAAATATGTTATCAAGAAGTTTTTGGCACTCAAAGACATGATTAAACTCAAGAAAACTTTTGTTTCTAGTTCTCTTGTTCATATTGGTGAATTATCAGAGATTAATCTTAGCCCCAATAATCTAGTAGATGGTATAGAGTCCTTAACTAATATTAACCTATTTCACAAGACTTATAAGTGCAAAAGGTTCATGGGAAGAAGGGAAAAATTTATGGAAGGTCATCCTGGAGAGTCTCAGAGGTTCTTCTTTAGATTAATTCAATTTAGTGTTCATATCTTTTTGGTTACATTTTGATGCACACATATATACATACCGAACCCCATCCTTTGTCATTCATGTCAAAGGGAGAGAGATAGAGAAATAGAGGGATGGATATATAAAGAGATGGAGAGATAGAGATTATTAGAGAAAACAAATTATGAAGAATAGTTTTTATAGGGGGAGTATTCAAAATATTCAGTTGTAGTATATTTGAAAATGTTTTTTTCATGCATGTTTCCATCAACGCCAAAGGGGGAGATTGTTGGGCCTTGCAAAATGGGCATGAATTATGGATGGTTTTTTTTTTTTTGTATCTATATTGTCATTGATGTAAAAATGGTGATAACTATATGAAAGTCTACTTGGTTTACCAAAAGTTTTTCTTTTCCAGTAATACTCTTTTGTGATGGATCAGTGTGTTGGTATTTGAGTCTGGAATTCACTGTAATATTTGACATGAATAGATAACCTCCTAGCCATGCTATCATGACTCATTCATTCAATTGTATCCTATATATTAATATTTTTTTTGGTTGTGAGAAGAAATTGATCTCTAACAGAGTTCAACTCTGTATTCTACTATTGTTTTGTGCTTGGCATACTGTGTGGGAGACATTGCATTTTATTAAGGTGAACATTATTATGTTGTGTCTTCCTTGATGGTCTGTATGCTAGTGGTATGATGGGAAATTAATGTGTTCTCATATTCAAAATTCATTTCCTTTGAGGTTTTTTTTTGGTTTGGAGAATTGTGTTCTAGTCTTGGCTGACTTAGTGTATGCAATGCATTATGGAGACTAGATATTTTTTGTGGATTTTTGCCAATTTGGTATAATGCACTACATGTATTAAATGTGTAAATTATACATGGTACCGACAAGAGAGTTTGGATTATTTTTCTTTCATATAATTAGACTGACCTAATTGGTGAATAAGATATACTTGTTGCCTTAAAATATTTTTTGGCTTATAAAATCATTTCATGGCTTTGGCCAATCACTAAAAAAAATGAGACTCTCACTACAAATGGTGGAGGATGAAAATATTGTGGTACTTGAATTTGATTGTCTAATGAAACCTTTAATATTTTCTTATTTTAATGTTAGATTTAATTATTAAGGTTCATGTGGTTGAGATTAACTCTAATTTTTATTGTTGTTTTAGCTAAAGGATATGGTAGAACTAGTAGAAAGGTATATCCTTCTTATTTGAGAAAATATAATACATAGAATATATGACCTAATAATTTTTATACGAACATAAATAAATATATTATAAACACATGCTTTTGTAAATATTTTTGGTGATATCTAATAATGCATTTGAAAGGAAAAATTATATCAATAAAAAGGTCCACACAACCCCAAGATAAAATATGCAAATAAGTATTTACAATCCAAAATGTAAAAGAATAGAAAACAATGCCACCAAGATCACACAAGGTATAAACTAGGTAAATAATCATGAGGGAAGAAAAAACTTCCAAAAGAATCCACACCTAATGAATTATTCAAAAATGGAATTATATAATACACTTACAAGTTTTTGATGAATACTTTTTGAACATCAATCTCATCCAATATATCCTCCGTATGTCTAATCATTATTAAAATATATAAAACCATATGTATCACTTTATTCTTCACATATACACTCTACAAGAGACCTCAATACAAATCACAACCACCCTCAACCACTATAATTTTATTTATTTTATATAATCAAGCTCACAAAAAATAACTAAGTGGTATTAGCTAAACTATCCATCTAAAAATCATGAGAGAAAAAAACTGTTGTCCCAAAAATAAAATATTTGCAACAAATAATATTCTTTCCTATGTCTCCCACACATAGAATATCTAAGCAACGTCCCATAGAAATTTACAAGTGGACACAAATAAAATTTTAATTTCACATAATAAGAAAATATCTTGTCCAAGGTGTACAACACCCATTTCCTAACATTCTCCTAGTATTTTATATTTTCTAAGAGTAAATAAATGAAATGAATCATTATTTCCAACTATGAAACTACATTAATCTCCAAGATGGTCTCACACTTTGTCAAGATACCTATAATAACATCCAAGGTGATCACCATATCATGAAATAACTCCTCTGATCCTCCAACATGCCACATATGGAAGAAAAATAAAAATGAAAGGTGAATATACACCAATTAAAATAATACAATCATCAAATACAATATAGAATGAAAAGATTGAAGCTATTTCTAAGGGAAAACACATCATGAATAGAAATAGAAACCACAAATAAATTAATACATACAACAACCCATACCTCCAAGAATATAAAAAAATTAGTAGAACTCATGCCAACAACATATCAAACTAATAAAACACAATGATTACCTCGTATAAAACCTATCAATAAAGAGCATACACATGTAGGAAATCCCACTAAATGGGTAATGAAAAATCCAAAATAGATTAATATATTCAAATCTACCATTCAATACTCATGCAAAGGTGTGGATATAAATTAAAACTATTTAGTATAAAAATTAATAATAATGATGTAATAATTCACACCCCCTTAGAACTAGTCACCATAACTCTCCCAATTTCTCACCATCTAGAGTGTGTGAACATGAACCTCGAAGATGCATCCATAGAAAAATAGAAATAAAATAAAAACTATATCACATAACATGTCATTATATCACCACATAAAAGTGATAAGTTCTACCAAGTAATATATTATTCACAACTCCAAGTAAATATCTCTACCAAAACCCAACTATTCAATCTATATATATATATATATTCCATAACAAGTAATAATCCTAACAACATCTCCTAAAATTATCATAAATTTCATCATAATTCAAACTCATATGCACAAGGAGATAAAAAGGTTATATTCTCCTCAAATGAACCCTCCACAATTAACAACCAAAGATTCGTATTCATCTCCATGATAAGAAAACTAATCAAATAATATATTTTAAAATAAAATAGGAAATTCATATCAAATTACTCTTTACCAAATAGATAAAATTGGGGGAATTATTTCTCTCCTTTAGTATACACCAAGCCACAATGACTCTCTAGTAATATTCTCTTCATCAAGTACATCATGAACTCTTCTCTATATCTATTTGAAGGCTCCTAAAAATTCCAATTAAACCTCCAAACAGTAACTATCTCTGTAAATGTTCCTAAACCTAAGGGAAATCCAGCCTTTTTGTTCACACACTCAGATATTGAGAGGGGGATGAGTTAGTATCTACAAAAAATTAAACCCTTTTTCAATATGCATAATAAAACTATTGGAAAGATCAAAAACCCTTAACTAGATCTACAACACATTCAATCAAAGAAAATCAAATATATGAAAATGATCACACATGCACAAGATGACACCAAATTTACATGGAAAACCCAAGAAGGAAAAAACCATGGTGAGAATTAACTCACAATATAGAAGCTCACTACTTACAAAGATATAATTTCAAGGATAATTTCCTATGGACTTGTAGATTAAGGTGCAAAACATTAGAGAAACATATAAAAGGATTTGTAGTGTCGAGGTAGAAAACCTTAGGGAAATATACAAATTAAAAGGACCTAATGAGATTCACTTTCTCATAGTAGGATACATGAATATTTAGGAATTAAAACATATGTCAAAAATACACTCTATTGACTAAGGAATCAAAGTTAATTTCTCTTCTTTTTTTTACAACTCATTGCTTCAATTCATCTTTTAATATACCCACTCACTCTCTCATCTTGCAAATGAAATTTTATTGAATTTATATCCTCCATAGGATCTCAAAACATCAATTAGATTAGCCAAAAAAAATAGAAACAATTATTTCAATAATTCAGCCACAAAACATAATGTGTTCCTATCTAGAAGATAGAGAGAAACAAAAAAATATTATTACATCTTCCAATGTGATCCCAAACAACACACACATTGGCACACAACAAATCAAGTCAGAAATAAAGAAACAGTTAGATGAAAACGTGTAACACATTACCAGCTGGCCCAAAAACACACTTATAGCTGAATTTAATCAATGTAGTTCTCAACAAGATGGGTCAAGACCTAAATGAAACTTAAAACAACTTCATATACTGGTGCAGACCACCAAGCACATGACACAGGAAAGATAACAAGCCTTGTCAGCTAGATATCTACAAATTTCCTAGAAAACCAACTCAACATAATATGTGACACCAAAGAGATCAATAATTGACTTGTGGACCACAAAGAGATGTTCCATGAACATCCAACAACATTTCCAAAAACTTATTTCACATTGTAATGCCATAATAGCCCAATACAAACCAACCAAAAAAATAATACTCCATCTTAGAAATACTAAATGTACAACCATGAGATAGAACATTGACAAACCTATGTGAGGGCGGAAACGTTAGATTGAGAACAAGATCAAACATGCTTGAAACAAAAATCCAAACTAATATAAAACATATTAATCTAAGATCTAATCCTACACATAAGAAATGAAACTAAGCTATTGGGATATGCATAAATGAATCTATGATTAAAAAATTGAATGTAACCAAAAAACATAGCATTACCATCCTATAGTGAAGTGTATTCACCTGATGTTGGGTTTTTCTTATCACCGTGGAGCCTCCAAAGTTCATGTGCAAAATATTGAGGAATGATTGTTTGATGTTGGTTGATCAAAGAAATGAGGTTGAAGCATTAACAATGGTGGGTGTGAATGTCAACAGTACTTCATTGTGAAAATGATGTTGATTCTCTAATCTTTATTTGTGAGGAAAGGGTTTTTTTTTTTATAGAAAATAATATTTTAAATGGACGATCATGATTGTGTTGAATAATATCCACATCAATGGTCAGAGTGTGTTGAGAGGATTTAGAAATGAGAAGATTGTGCAAAGTTGATTACACAATTTGGGTTATTGAGAAATAAATTGTCTAGTTAGGGATTAGATTGATTAGTTAGGCTTTTTTGATTGATTAGTCAGGATTTAGATGACTTATTTAGGAAATTGATGGCTTAGTTAGGAATTTGATTGATTAGTTAAAAAATTAGATTGCTTAGTTAGAAATTTATATTTATTAGTTAGCAATTTATATTTCTTAATTAACAAATTAGATTTATCAATCAACAATCATAATTTTCTCAATCAGAAAGCGGGTGAAGAATATGACTTAATTGATTTAGTTAATTAATTCCTTTTTGCAGTTGAATGTTCTAATCAAGTTTGACTTTTGCAAATAAAGTTGCATTAGTTTGATTTGATTTTTGATAATTGATTTGAATAGTTTGATTTAATAATTCAAATTTTGGAGGGAAAGTGTCGTAATTAAATTATTATGATTTAATAATTTGATCAACTTAGGGGAATAAGGTGATTTAGCGACATAATTAAATAATTGGTGTTATTTAATCAATCAAGATGAAATAAAGAGAGATTAGGACTTCATTAAATAAATGTAATTTATTTAATTGGTTGAAATGATGAAATGTGAATTAATCAAATGATGTTGTTTTATTTAATTGATAGTAGAATTAGGGTTTTTAGGAGTTTATTAAATAAATGAAATTTATTGAATTTGTTAGAAATGATGAAAAAGTGAATTAATTAAATAGTAGAATTAGGGTTTCGTATGTTGTTTGTGTGATGTTGTGTGATAATTCAGGACATTATGAGATGATTCTAAGATGTTTTGAGATGATTATGAGATGTTCTAAGATGATTTTGAGATGTTGCAAGTTATTCTCAGATGGTTTCAAGATGTTGCGGGATGATTTTGAGATGTTACAAGTCATTCTGAGATGGTTTGGAGATGTTCCAAGATTATTTTGAGATGTTTTGAGACATTACGGGATGATTATTAGATGTTCTAAGATGATTCCATGATGATTTTGAGATGTTTCGAGTCATTCTTAGATGTTTGTGATATGTTATAAGACATTACAAGATGATTTCAAGATGTTTTGAGACATTATGAGATGTGGGATGATGTTAAATGTTTTTTGATTTTGTTTTATGTTCAATTTTTTTTTATGCTATTCAAGGTGTGTGATAGGTGCTAGGTCAATTTTACATGTCTACATGTTTCCCCTCTTTGATACAAAGTACTAGTTGCTTTTTTTCAAAGAAAACTTCCCTGATATGCCCCAAATGCAAGAATTGCTCTAGTATGCCCCATAAAGGATAGCATGGATGGTGCCCCCTCAAGAAATGCGGTGAAAATTCTAAATAATGAGCCAAAATTTCTAAAAAGCTGATGGGATGGGTTAAGTGCAAGGACTCGTAGAATAGATTTTTATTAGAAGAAAAAATTAGTAAGATCAAGAATATAGAAGAAAGAGGATGATATTAGTCATTGATGAGTTTCTTTTGCTTTGCTTGGAGGCTTCACAGTTTCAAAAATATTGTTTGATGTAGCAAAAAGATACAATACACCAAGGTATTAATGAAAAAGGTGACTTTGTATCCATTACATGGAATTTGAATCTACAAACAAGGAGTACTCTTTCTCATACCAGACATATGGAAACCTTGTAGAGTGTATGGGTGAGAAGCTTAAAATTTTTTTGACTAGTAACATAAGAGGTATTAAGAACCTAACATGCCACTACTACATGAAATGATCCAAAACGACTTCCACACATAGAACAAAGCAAGTAATCACCAAGGTAGTATAAAAAAAATATCCAACAAATAACAAAATGGAATGACACTCAATTACCCTCATTCCTTCCTCTCTAAATCCTTATGGACATCCTCAAGAGATCTTGGGAATGAGTCAATAATGTAAATCAAAAAGATAAGACTAAAAAAAGATAAAATACAATGTTTTTGTATCACTTTCTCTATCTATTATGGGACTATTATCCAGTGTTGATCATGTATATCATAGGAACGGATCCGTTAAGACATATCTCAAGATATTTTTGGGAATTTTAAATAGATAGTGGTGGATCTTTTAATTTTTTCCCCTCGTAGGTTTAATTTTTCCTCGGCTCTAATTATATGGGTCATGGGTTTTCTTTTAAAGCATTGACTTTTTATTAATGGTGGTCGGTTATTTAGGTGGTGTTCTATCCCTTTTTGTTCATGACTTTACTAACCCCTTTTACCCATCCTTTTGGTCTTTTGTGTCAGGACCATATTATATTTCCATAGTATCGAGTTGATGAATTTTTTTAGGTTAACCTCTAAATAATATTTTTGACCTCGAGGGTCATTTCCCTATCCACTTAGTCAGTCCCCTTTTTTAAAAATAAATTTTTCGCATGTGCAAATTGTGTGACCATTGGATGAAGTGATTTTAATCTTAACCGTTCCTTGCAGACCTCGCAAGGTTTCTGCTTACGTCATAAATATGGTGCAAGGCATGTGAGATGTTATCATCTGTCACATTTGATGGTGGGGACTAATTTTTCTCACTGGCCGATGGTGGATGCTGATGTTGACAATTGTTTCTTTATCGACACATCACGGTCGTCCCTCGCTAACCTCAGGCAATTAAAACTTCAGTTTCAATAAAGTCGCGAGGTGTGCAATTTTTTGATGCATGGACGTCGATGCTATACTCTGTACAACTAAGGTGTGGCCCATTATGTGCTAATGTGGTGCCAGGTAGGTGAATTTTCTGTCTGTTTGATGACTGGAGAATGGACGTGGCATTTTCAAACTATTTTGATTTAATCTAAGTCATTCTCCTGGCCAACATTGCTTTTGATCAACTGCTCAAATTTAAAATAAACTGGTGTTGTACTATAGCTATTTTATCTCGTGTGAGTGAATAGTAATGGTCGAGTTTGACTCTGCTCCCATATTTAAATGCCAAAAGATTAGCGAATTGTTATTTCCATGCTATATCTCTACACTGAGGAAGAATTCCTTGGTATCAATTGAAGCAAGCCATTGTTGCAATTTTTCAAATCTCATTGCTCTGGATTTTTTGCAAATGAAATAGTATGTTGCACGTACGCCATTTCTTGTAATTTCAAAAGATTTTATGGTTGTTTTCTAAACAATTAGTGATTGTTTCCTATTCTGTTCCTAAAGAATTGTTTGAATAGATTTTATTTTAGAGATTCTCTAGATAATTGTTGGGGATTATAGAATCATGAGGTATTTTTCTATTTAAGGCTAAAGGGAGATAATTGTAATTTATTGCCATTTGAAAATAAGAAAACCCTAGTTTGAGTTATCATCTATCTAATATAAATGGCACCCAAGGCTCAAAGTTCTGGTTTTGAAACCACTACCAGGTCTTTCTCCCAAGATGTTTTGTATTTGTTGAAGCCCTCTACTAACAAGAAGTAGGAGGGAAAAAATAAATTATATGGACCCCTACTCTTGGAAGGGCTAATAGACAAACAGTGTGCAATTCAAGATACCGAATTACCATATACCGGGTGGCAATTGTTCTCCAATTGGTTTGGGAATAGGAATTTGTCGGTCCCTTTGTGTAACCCATGGAGGCTAGACTTGGGTAAGTTGGTGGTGCCTAATGTATACTTGGATGTAGATATTTTAAAGGACATTTCTGTGAGATATGACCCCGTAACCTGAGTTACCAGAACTCACGGTGGTGTGCAGATGATTAAGGTAACCAGAGAAGAAATTACAGAGATTTTCAAGTTGCACGAATGGAGTAAAGATATGATTCCTGTCAACCTTGAGGTTTTCAGACAAGAATATAGAAATACTAAGGGTTTTTTCAGAACATCCTTTTTAATTCCTCATTTGGCTATCTTAGGAAGAGGAAAAAATCATAAGAAGGTAGTGATCGGAAGGAGTGAGTCTGAACCTTTTCCTGTGGAATATTTCTCCAGTTATTTCAAGAAGACTATTTGTACTTTATGTCAAGTTCTTGGAGTTAGTTTAAAGACAACCTTGCCTACTAATATTATGTATATCACATTAAATTTCCAACACTCAGGTTTCAATATGCTGTATGATTTTTTCACTTACCTAGCGGATAAATTACACATGGTTCTGGTGGCTCTAAATGAGGGGATAAATTGGGTTGGATTCAGGTGGTTTCCTCTGTTAATCCACATGTTTATGTATAAGGGCCAGGATGTGTTTGAAAAAGACATGGAATTGAAGAAGAGGGAAGGTAGTATTGAAAAGCCTGTCTAATATTGGACTAGGATTCTTGACATGCATGATCATAAATTTGATTATATAACTTTCCATAATGTCTTTGGATCTTAATTAAGGAAGGCTCTGGTTTGTGATCCCTCAAGGATTCCAAAGGAAATTCATGATTTCTTGAGGCCGATGGAGAGTAGACCTGAATTGAACTTAATGCAAAATTTGGGAGACATCATCCCCTATCATAATACAATAGTTTTCAGGGTTTTTGACACCAATGTCAATCCAAGCCTTCTACCAAGGGAGGTGCCCCTATGAGGTAGTTGGGAGGCACTCAGGAACTACACTTTCTAGTTCAACAAAAGAATGGTTCTTTCTTCCCTAAATATACAACATTTTCTGATTTTGTTATGGAAAAGGGAGGATGGAAGGAGTTACAAATATTACTTGGGCCTTATAGGCTAAGGACTGTGTGCCCTAAGAATCATGATCCCGAGGGTTTTATCTTTCAAATGAATGAAAAAATTTGGACAAGAACCTTTGTCCACAACTTCTACTTTCTTAAGGACATCATGAAGAATATTTTTGATTTGGAATTACAAGAGGAGAGAAAGGAAATGTGCATTTCCTATTCTAAAATGGTAAAAATTAAGTAGGAAAGAATACCTGGTTTCAATCTCATAACTAATGCTAAAGATGAGTTCAGCAGGGCGATATATGCCATTGATAATTTTGAGAGTTTGGTGGGGGTTTTGAAAGATGAAAGGGTTGTAGAAGAAAGGGTAAAATCACAAACAATTGAGAAGTACCCTGAAGTAAGGTTAGAGGAGAGGCCTACTTATCAGCCCCAAAAGAAGATAAAGGTATTTTATAGAAGAAGGGGAAGTAGGGATGAAGATTCTATTAAAAATAATGCACCATCTTCTTTAGGGAAGTCAGTGCCAAATATTGTTGATTTGGATTCTCCTCTAAGTTTTTCAGAGAAGTATTTCCCACCATCACCAAAAAGGAAAAAGGTTGAAAGAGTAAATATGGTTAATTTTGATGGTGATGTGGATGATGACATTATTGTGACTCTAGATGAAATGCATCAGGAGATTCCATTAGACCCAGGTGATACTGCAACAACTTTAGGGGCAATTACTTTGAGGTTAGGAAAATATGAAATCAAAGGAATAGCAAGTAATGATGACTTGAGAATAGAAGCCTGCAAAGATTTCATGATGGATGACTCTTTTATTCAAACTATTTCTCGTAAAGATTTTGTGTGGAGAGCACATACTGCTTTATATGCTGATAAGGTGGCACATGAGACAAAGTTTGCATCCAAAGCTCCTAGAGAAGGTAATTCAATCTAAGATTAGAGAATAGATGAGAGACAAATTCAGATAAATAACACTAGATGAGGGTCAGGTATTGGTACAAAAAGGGGGAGTATTTATACTTCCTGAATGGCATATCATTAATGTTGTGGTGTTTGACACAATTAGAAGGGCCAATAAGCCACTTCTTGCTACTGAAGAGGAGGCTACATTAGCACTCAAAGGATCAGACTTTAGTGAGGAATGGGATGCTTTGGCAATCTGGTCTCTATCCACTAGCTCTAAAAACTCAATTTTTGAAGAACCATCTGATTTCAATGGTCACTTGGTTGTGAGGAGAGTTGTCAATACCCTAGCATTGGAAGCTGTCGATATGGTAGTAAATGTTGCCTAATTAACCAAGGAAACTGTTGAAGATTTGACCAAGGACTGGGATACTCTAAGAGGCTAGTATAATGACATTATTATTGAGTATAATAAGAGTCAAAAAAAGGTAGCAGAGTTAGAAACTAAATTGGCTTGATTGAAGGAACAAATGGATACCATGAGGTCTCAAAAGCAAGCTAGTTCTAGCCACACTATTTCCAACCCACCAAAAGAGTAGTCTAAACCTTCTGCACAAGCACAGTCTTTGGCTATTATTTCATATAATATGGGACAAGTTCCTATTGCAATTGAGGAGGCTACTAGCCCTGGAGGGGGAATCTCTAGGGAGAAATTGATTAATCAGGTTGAGGAGTATAGGGAGATGGTAAAGAAAATTGAGAATGTAGTAGGGAGAAGCAATTCAGTGATAGTGGACACTGTTTTGAAAAATTTAAATAGAAGGGTCCAAGGGAAGCTAAACAGTGTTCATTAAAATTATGTCCTAATGTTGCAAGCACTAAAAATGTTTCCAAGGGATAGAGAATTGGCTATCCCATTGTTGAATAAATGGAGCATTAGAATGGAGAAGTTGAAATTCATGGCAGTAGGGGAAAAACAACATGGGGATAAATATCCTACTATTATAGCAACATATCAATTTGTCAAGGGAATTGTTGAGCAAACGTTTCAGGGATTTTCCGCCCCTATGGAGTCCAAGATTAAATTATTAAAGGATGTTTATGATGGAAAGGACTTGACCCCATTGCCACATATTTTACATATCCAAGATGAAGTCAAACCCCTGTAGGTTTGGGAGGATCAGATGAACAATATAATCATGGCTCAAACACATGAGATATGCAAAAATGTTGATATCCACATGTTAGAGAATACATTGGAAAAGTTGTCTTTTTTCATTACTTTCTTAGAAAAATTTGGTAAAAGGGCCACATCGACAATGGTGAAATATGCACCCTATCGAAAAAAGGTTGATCAGGTTGTGGAATTCAAGTGGCCCTGCGAGGAGGATTTTGAATTATGGAAAAATGTGTTCACTGATGAACTTGAATTTAAATGTTATAGTCGGGAATTGCAAATCGGTCATGTATAATATAGGTTTGGCATTAGATATTATATTTCAAAAATTCATTATCCTTTCAAATTCAAGTATAGAGTGCTGAGGTTGAATAACTATTATCACGGTTAAGCATGCCTTTGATGTAAAGTGAGCAGCCTTTAGAACAATGTCTTCTTTCCTCCATATCAACTAATGATTATTTTTGTCTTATGCTCTGCACTCGCATAATACAATTGTAATTGAATTAGGAATTAGCAGTCCAATTACAAATGGAAATGTGTACTCTTCAGCTTGAAGCTTGTTGCCTCCCTTGTTTTATAAAAGGGAATTCTAGGCCAAGAGATATTTCTATTGAAAAATATCCAAAATATGATAAATAAGAGTCTAGTGATATAGAGAGAATGAGTTGTAAGTCCAGGTTTTAAATTTTTGGGTCAGATTTGAGAACTTAGTTAATCATGGGGTTCTTGAGCATGCTTGTATAAAGCTTGTGAATATTTGGAGTTTATTTTCTCTCCTATTGTGTTATCTTAAATGGATTATTAATCAAATATTGATCCCACATTATTTTCATTGATTTTCATTTGTTCTTTATTGTGAATTATGTTTAACTATAGCTCTAGTTCAAAGGATCGGTTAAACTCTTCAGTTAACAAGTAAGTTCATGAAATATAAAAAATATGATTCATAAAGAAGTAATAAACTCAGGTACATATGTATGGATTGTAATGAAATTCATAATAGATCATAAAGTGTTCAAGATGAAATTTACCCTATAGTTTAGTTTTCTCTTTTGACTCTGTGCGTTGGGATATGGCATTGGAATTTTCATCACGTTTTATTCTATGGCCTCGAGATATTTTTCTCAGACATTTATTATCAAATTACTTTGAGTTGAGTTCGTGATTCTCTGTTAATTGGACCCAAGAATTTTCAAGGAATAGCCAGTTTCTTGAACGATGTCATCCTTTAACAATAATTGGGAATCTATCTATTGTTTACCTATGCTCAAATGAATCGTTTAACTTTGTATGTTAAGAGTACATGTTAGGGAATACCCTCCTGGATTTTACATAGTCTGAAGTGTAGGAAAATTATCCTTATTTCTATTCTCATTAAGTTGGCCATACTTTTCCTAAAATTTTATTATTGAATGTGGCAAGTTAATAGGAGCTTCTAGGAAATACGCATGGGTTGTAGTAAAAAATGCCAACATAAAGGTGAATCGGCTGGGGAACTATCGAATTAAAATTATCTAGTGGAGAACTAGTTTAGTCAAAGTCATTTTCTATAATATACTTGGTTTACATTGTGTGCCTAGTTTTTCATATTTGGTGCACATCTCTAGTTTTCCTAAGTTCTATGTCAGTGTGTCAGGTAGTGTTCAAACTTTTCTCCAAAGTCACGAGTGCAAAATTGAAGTGCAATCACTTCGTAATTCCCAATATTTTGGGTGGCGAATCTAATATCTCAAAAAAAACTATTCATACAAAGTACAAACAACAAATTACAAAGGAGATTCCTCATACACCAAATACCATGAAGAAGACTAGAAATTATGCAAGAAAGAACCCAAAGCCAATGCCAGAGCTCGAACCGAGACATGACAAGAAATGGATAAAAATAAATGATATCCCAAGTAAGTCTATTTCATCGCCTATTGTCTCTTCTCCTACTTTAAATTTCGAAATGAATAGTGATTTTATTAGTGGAGATTCCTCAAAAGTTATTGTGTCTCAAATGGATCATGGTAGTTTTCCTTTTGAAATGGCTCAAGAAGTTGAAGCTAATATATCCAAAGAGGGAGAGTAATGGGGATTCTGGGAATAGGATAAGCAATTCCCAGAAGCTACAACACCTGGTACTATGTCCATTTTTACCAGAAAAAATTTCAAACCATGAGGGACCTCTTTGAATGAGGAAACATCTTTGCCCCAAGATGAAGATCAAGCAGAGCAACCTTACTATACTCCAGCTCCAAGTGTGGTAGGAGATATCCTTGAGAATGAAAGGAATATAGACAAGGATATGCAAACCTTAATTGAAGATGAAAAGAGGTTGTAGGAGGTAGAGGATAATAGGGATAAAATAAGAAGAGAGAATATAGAGAGATTTTGGGCTAATCAGTCTGAAAGGAATGCCCAAAAAAAGAAAGTTGAAAAGATGAGGGAAGAAGCAGCTAAGAGAAAAACCTTTGAGGAAAGAGTGGCTAAGGTAGATGCTGATAGGGCTCAAGAAGTCTCTAAAGAAACAATTTCTATTGGAAATTCCGCTACTCCCACATATACCCCTTCTATATCATCTACCAAAACTTTTGATCTATTTGTTGGATCCATAAAGACAATCTTTGTAGATCATGGGAAATCTCACGTTGACCAACCTCAAAAAAGTGCTTACAATTTCTCCAATTATAAAAGTCATCTTAATACTAGTGATGAAACAAATAATGAAGCTAATCCCAAGCCATCTGATTTTCTACAAAACCTTGAACTCTTATGGTTGAAACTAATAAATGATCAGTTGTAGGCTGATCTAAGAAAATTCAAAATAGAAGCTATGAATGAAGAAATGGAAAGAAATATAGCTTTCCTAAAGATACATATACCCACTCCCCAAGCTTCTGGTTCAGGAAAGAGTGAAAATGAATCACTAAGCAAGAATTTTGAGAAGAAAATACCTAAAGGTGGGGGTGGCCGTAACCAAGGTGGTGGAGGTGGAGGTAGTCATAAAAACTCTAGTTCTTACTCAAAGGATGAAGAGGGAAGAATTGGAAAGAATAAAAAACAAGGTAGTGGTGAAAAGGATAAAAAGGGGGATGATAAGAAATATATTGAGCAACAAAGCACCCCCAGAAGTGAGCATGGTGGAGGAGCACTTGAAATTGATAGATACAGACAATTGTGTTTTGGTAATATTCGGGGGTTTCCTAATCCAGTCCTAGATAATTCTCGGAAGCATCTCCCAAAAATTAACTTGTAATAATACTTTTAGTGGGGAAGACCTTTTGAAATATTTTTTATTTTTTATTGAAGACTTTGAGCTATGGGATGATGACGTAGCAATGAAATACTTTATGTAGTCATTAGTTGAAGATGCTAGGGATTGGTACAAAGGGTTACCTGATGCTAGTATTGACTCTAGAGATAATTTTTGTAGAGTTTTCAGGGAACAATATGGGGATCTGACAGACCCTAGATTTAAATTAAATTATTTTAATAAAATTACCAAGGGGCATAATGAATTGGTTACTAATTTTAATGATCATTTCCAAAATCCTATGACAAGAGTTCATGCATATTTGATGCGTAATGAAAATGCATGTGTAGTTGTGTATTGTAATGCTTATGATGCTAAAATGTGCTATTTATTAAGAGATAAAGACCCTCAGAATTTGAGGCAAGCATATAAGATGGCAGTGAACATTGAAAATAATAGAAGAGCTTCTGGTAAAGTAGGGAGAAGAGAAGATCCTAAAATTTTTAAAGGCACCAAGAATCAGATTGAAAAGGTTGGTAAACCTACTGTTTATGATGAAAGGATAGATCAAGTCCTTACCCTACTACAAAAACAAGCAAAAAATGACAAGCCTCATTCTCAAAGAAATGATAGGCCCCCTAGGCTACAGGATTATCCCTATAATACCAACTGGAATAAGGGAAAACCTCTACAAGGAAACCAGAGAAACAATCAAGTTCCACCTAATCCTCTACAGAAGCATTCTCTAAATGCCACAAAAAATTTACCTTGGTTTGATTCATGTTGAATGCCCCATTCTCCATAATAGTGTGTAGTAGTACAAAATATGGTAGAATCTCAGGATGATCAGGGAGATGCTTAGTCTCCTTAGGATTAGGATACAATGAAAAATGTATTATTAGGACCATCTGATATGGCCTATGATGATTATACCTCGGATGATGAGCCTTGTGGCATGGATGTTGATGTTCAGAGACAACATAATGATGTGCACCATCAACAAGTTTTTCCTAATGAAGGAGACAATGATGATTTTTTTGTGAATGAACTGGAAGTGGATAATACTATTTTGAGAAGACCTTCAGATGAAGAAATTGAAAATTACATTGTTGCCTTAGTTGCAAGGGAAAGGAATAACATAAAGTTGCAAAACAGAACTATTCCAAGTGATTCAGGTAAGCCTTGCAGCTTATTCATAAAAGAAAAAGATGTAACTGGAACAAATATCAACTTAGAGGCTAATAATGCCATTTCAAAGCCTAAGGAAATAAGGGAGCCTCGGATATGGGAAAAGAAATTTCTTACGAATAAGAAAAAATATGAAGTTGTACACCAAAACATCAAAGACAATAATCGACACTCTTCTAATGATGAAACTCCCAAAGGAAAAGAAAAGGTAATTTTTGAAAAACACAAATTCCTAAATTACCAAAGTATACTTCAATAGATATGTTCCAAGTACTTTCACAAGTTAGGGTTATTGTTCCTTTATTAGAAATGATGTGCATAGATGAACATAAGGATAAGACTATTGCACTTATTAACAATATTCTTACAAGTGGAAAAAGTAAAGTGGTTTTTGATCAAGTAAAATCAAAAAAGGATCAAGAAAAGCAAAAAAGAATGGAAGAAAACATCACAGAAAGTCCCCAAATATACTTATGTACCACTATTACTACTAATCCCAACCATGTCAATCCTTTTTTCTTAAGTCTAATAATTGATGGGAAAATGTTAAGAAATTGCATAATCAATTTAGGATCATCTAACAATATGATGCCAGTAAATATAATGCATGCAATGGGACTAAAATTGGATAGTACACATGGTAAGTGTTATGCAATGGATTCTCGGGAAGAACCTGTTATAGGTATTATAAATAATGTTCCATATAGACTAGAAATGTTTCCTGAGAAAGAGCTACACATGAGTGTATAGTGGTGGATATTCCACCTACTTATGGCATGTTGTTATCCCGGCCTTGGAGTGCTTCAATGGGTGGGAGTATACAATATGATTTGTCTTTTGCTACATTTTCTATTGAACAGAAATATGTTAAGGTAGATAGGGAAAAAAGTGCCCCTTACATGATTGAAAATGTGGAAGAATCACCAGAACCTATTAGAATTAACTTTTTGGATACTTATCTAGAAAACTTCCAAGTTGAAGAAGATAAAACAGAATAAGAAATCAAATCAGCACCTATTGAAAAGGAAATACTAAAGATATCATCAGACGGTGATTTATGGATAATTCATTTTGATGGACCTTGTTCCAAAGATGGCTCAAGAGCAAGAATTTTTTTTACTTCCCTAGAAGGTAAAACATTTAAATATTCTTTCCTATTGAAATTTGATTGTACCAACAATGTTGTTGAGTATGAAGCTCTCATACTCGGTCTAGAGATAGCTTCAAACCATGGTATTAAAATATTAAAGGTCTTGGGAGATTCTAAATTAGTGGTTTCCCATATTAGATCCCGCTTTGCAACTAAAGATAAAAGACTTAGGCAATACAAAAATGTAGTATGGGATACTATTGAAGGATTTAGTGATTTTGGTATAGAATGGATTGAAAGAGGTCAAAATTCTAAAGATGACTTGTTAGCAATTATAGCTATCAAACTAGATGATGTCACTTTTGGTTGCATCTCACAAATAGAAGTACAGAGTAGGCATACAATTCTTGATAATATCTGTAACTAGAAAGTGTTTGATGATGACACAGACATATTGAAATTCTTTCATTGTGTGGATCAATATGAGAGCCAAGAAATAGATTTTGGCTCATTTTTAACAGAAGTTGATGGGAGGGAAACCTTATTTGGGAATGAGGTGATTCAGCTCAAAACAAATACTATTCCTCGAGGTTTAGTTGCACTTGAAAGAGTTTTTGATGGCCCATATATATCAAATACTAACCAAGTATCCACTCATAAGGAGGACCTAGAAGCAATAAACTTAGGAACATAAGGTGCTCCTAAAAAGTTTTATATTGGAAGGAAAATGAAGCCACATGTTGGAAGCATGTTGATTACCCTGGTTAGGAAATATAGACATTTTTTTTCTCGGTCGTATGAATACCTTAAAGCATATAGGGAGGACTTATTCCAAAATGAGATCCCATTGAAACCTGATATGAAGCCTTTCAAGAAAAAATAGAGACCAATTAACCCAACCTTACAACCCAGAATGCAGGAAAAACTTGCTAAGCTAAGGGAGGCGGGAATTATCAAACCAATTAGGCACTCATCTTGGGTCTCTAACTTGGTACCTATTAGAAAGAAAAATGGAGATATCAGGTTATGTGCTGATTTTAGAAACTTGAATGTTGCTTCTTTACAAGATAATTACCCATTGCCTAATATGGAGGCTATGTTGCAAAAGGTTAGAGGATTTGAATTTTTATCTATGATGGATGGATTCTTTGGGTATAACCAAGTAATCGTTAAAGAGTCTGAGAATTTCAAGACTTCATTCACCACACCATGGCGGACATATGTGTATGTAAGAATTCAATTTGGATTAATAAATGTTGGAGAAATTTTTTAGAGGGCTATGGATCTAGCCTTTGTTGATTTTATTGATATGTTCCTTGCCATTTACTAGGATGATCTTACTACCCATAGTAAAAGTGAGGAGGATCATTGTCCTCACTTACACAATTTTTTTATCAGAGCTCTAGAATATGGGATATCTTTAAATCCTAGGAAGTTTGCCTTCGAGGTAAAAGAAGGAAAATTGCAGGGGCATCTTGTTTCAAAAGATGGGGTGCAGATTGATCCTGAAAGAGTGACTTCTATTGATAGAATTATGCACCCAAGAAATGTAAAAGGAATCCAATCTTTCTTTGGACAGATAATTTTTTTAAGAATATTTCTCACAAATTTTGCTAAGATTGTCTACCCAATATCTAAGATGCTGAAGAAGGGGGAAAAGATAGTTTGGACAGGAGAACCATCCAAAGATTTCTAGGCTATCAAAGATGCAATTAAGTAGGTCCCTATTCTCAAGTCACCTGATTATTCAAAACCATTCTAGTTGTTTACTTTTTCCTCTTTTCACACTATAGCTGGTGTATTGTTGCAAAAAAATAGTGATGGCTTTGAGAAGCCAATTGCATTCTTTAGTAAATCATTGCAGGCTGTAGAATTGAAATATGATATCTATGGAAAGAAATCATATGCTCTGGTAAAGGTAGTTAAGAATTTGAAACCTTATCTAATGGGAGCAATTGTTGTGGAATATCTCCCAACAACAATAGTTAAAGATATTTTCACCTAGCAAGAGACTACATCAAGAAGATGCACGTGGATAAATAGAATCCAAGATTTTAATATTAACATAAAAATTACCAAGCTTGTAAGAGGTTAGGGTCTAGCCAAATTAATGGCTAAGGAAAATCTAGAGATAAATCAAATAAATCAAATAGAGCAACAAAACATTGCGCCTACCTGTGATATGCAAACTTGTGGCTAGTACAAGAGTATTGTTGATTATTTACAAATGATGTAATGCCTTGAAGGTATGCCCCTTACTGATAAAAGAACTCTTAAACTATAAGCAATCAGGTATGCTATTATGGATGGTAAGATCTGGTGGAGGAACCCTGAAGGTAATATACTCAAATGTGTGGATGGAGACCAAGTTGAGGATCTACTGATAGAAATGCATAAAGGAGCTTGTGGAGGCCATTACATGGCTAGGAAAAAATCTCATAAGATTCTAAGAGCATGATACTGGTGGCCTATTGTGTTCAAGGATACCCATAGATATGTTAAAAAATGTGATGCCTGTCAGAGGTTTGCTGGAAAGTTAGTTTTTTTTGGCAATTTACCATTGAGACCTATGTCTGTTTCAGCTCCTTTCAAGCAATGGGGTATTGAATTTATAGGGGAGATATCTAAAAAAAATAGTGGAGGAAATACATGGACATTGGTGGCAAGTGATTAATTTACTAAATGGATTGAAGCAATCCCAACCAAAAGGGCCACAAGTAAAGTTGTTATTGATTTTTTAACTAATAATATTTTAAGCCATTTTGGGGTACCTAAAATAATTGTCTCAAACAATGCAATGTGTTTCAGATCTAATGAATTTGTTAATTTCTGTGATCATTAGAGTATAATTATTTCATATTCTTCCCCTTATCATCCTCAAGGAAATGGATAGGCATAGTCTAGTAATAAGAGTTTGATGAAGATCATCAAATGTATGATTGAGAAGAACAAAAGGGCTTGGGATTCAAAATTAAAATTGGCACTATGGGCTAATAGGAAAACTATCAAGAAGGCAATTGGTCATTCACCTTTTAACCTAGTCTATGGGATGGAAGCACGTATCCCACAAAACAACCTGTTGAAGATGTATGAATTTGTGCAAGAATATGATGATGATATATGTGATGAGATGCAACACAAAATGGATGAATTGAATCAATTGGACAAAACTAGAAGAGAGTCTCATAAGAGAATGAAAAACTACATTTTCAGGTAAAGTACCTTTATGACAAAAGAGCAGTTGAGAGAAATTTTAACATTGGAGCAATGGTGGTACTCTAGAATACAAGATCAAAAGATAAGGGAAAGCATGGAAATTTTGATCCCCTTTGGCTAGGCCCATATATAATTATGGATACACATGGAGAAGACTCATACTTTTTACAGTCACTTGCAGGTGAAGTTCTTGAAATACTATTTCTCCCGAAATAGCTCTTTTTCCATGTGCATTGTGCAGTCTTGTAAATAGTGTATATAGGTTTGATTGTTTTTGTTTTTCTTTGTTTTTTGTCTTCTTGTCTCATCCGGAAAAGTCCTTTGTTTTTTTTCTCTCTGTCTCTAGTATGCGTAACCATAGATTCTGGAATCTTTCTATGCCCACAAGGGGCATACATCCCCAATCCCAGCCATTGGTGGAGCTTTTAATTTTTTCCCCTTGTAGGTTTATTTTGTCCTTGGCTCTAATTATATGGGTCATGGGTTTTATTTTCGAGTGTTGAATTTTTATTAATGGTGGTCAGTCGCTTAGGTGGTATTTTATCCCTTTTTGGTCGTGAATTTACCAAGCCCTTTTACCCATCCTTTTGATCTTTTGTGTCATGACCATATTATATTTCCATAGTGTCAGGCTGATGAATTGTTTCAGATTAACATCTAAATACTCTTTCTGAACTTGAGGGTCATTTCCCCATCCACCTAGTCTGTCCCCTTTAAAAATAACTTTTTCGCATATGTAGTATGCATGACCGTTGGATGAAGTGATTTTAATCTTAACCATTCCTCACAGACTTTGCAGGGTTTCTGCTTACATCATAAATATGGTGTGAGGCATGCAACATGCTGCACCTATTGTGTTTGATGGTGGGGACCAATTTTCCTCACTAACTGATGGTGGATATTGAAGTTGACAGTTGTTTCTTTATCAATGCATCGTGGTCGTCCCTCATTGACCTCACTCAATTATAACTTCAGTTTCAATAATGTTGCGAGGTGTGCGATTTTTTGATGTGTGTATGTGTAATACCCCTCCGTTTTGCTTCTATTTTCATGTTGTTTATGCTTTGCTTGGATTACAGCTACTGAGATACTGGACATATTTATTATGATATTTTGATCGCTACTCTTGAGCGACAAACTATTACTATGTGATGTGATTATCTGATTTGATTTTACATGCTTTGATGAATGAATGCTGACAGTAGAATTATCATGTGGTTAGTTATGAAACTATTGTTATGACGTTAGTGTCAGTCTTGGATGAGTGTATTGGTGAAGGAGACGGATTTGCATCACTCGCTTGCGAGCGCCCTGCGATTCGAGATTTCTTCTTCACGGTGTGAATTATATACTGCATATATTATGTTGATTATTTGATTACAGGTTGCAGGTACATGACATCGACTCCACCTGGTTCCACAGGTCTGAGCGTGTCGATCCAACGGTTAAGTTGAATGGGAGATAGTAACTTGGTAACATGTGTCAGGTCTACACCCTAGTCTTAGTGTGTCGTCAGCTCTGATGTTTGAGTCTTGCTTGATCTTATTGGATGCTTTTTGTAATGTTTCGAAATGTGTTAACCCTTTGATTTGGTCTTTTGAATATTGCATTGGCTGGAAGAAATGGTGATTTTATAGTATTTAATATTATGCTCTTTGGTTATATTTAAATAGATTTTGGAAATTAAACTTAAATTATTTATTTAATTAAATTTAAATCTCAAGGGATTAAATTTAATTATTAAATAATTGTAAGTAGGCTTACTAAAGTTGAATTATTTAATTTATTAAATTTAGAGCTCATGGAGTTGGATTAAATTAGTAAATAATTGAAAGTGGGTTAGTTTTGTTAAAATATTTATTTAATTAGATTTAAATCTCAAAGGATTAAATTTAATTAATAAATAATTGTGAGTAAGTTAATTAAAGTTAAATTGTTTATTTAATTAAATTTAAATCTCTTGTGTTTGAATTTAGTTATTAGATAATTTATAATAATTATGTAATAGTATTTGATTGTAAAGTTTAAATTAAATCAAAAAGGGAATATTGAGAAATTAGAATTTTAATTAAAAGTCAAAAGTTAGGGCTTTTGGAAAAGAGGGAAATGAAATTAACTTGTAAATTCAACTTTTGCATTTGAAAGTGAATTAGGGTTACATTAGGTTATTTTGGAATTGTTATTTTATAAGTTTAGGGCAGAAAATTTGGGGATTCTTCTTGCTTCATTTTTTGGACAGGCAGGAAAATTGTTGGAGAAATTTTTGATGAAAGTTTAAGAAATTATTTCTGGTTGAAGAATTAAATTGAAAAGGGAGAGAAATTCTATAAAGAAGGTGGAATTAGTAGATTGAAGCTTGCTGGAAATTTCTTGGCATTGTGGAAAAAGAATTGTGAAGAGCTCAAAGGAAAGTCTGCATCAATAATCTTGGTGGCTGCAAATAACCAGGTTTTCTTTTCTATTTCTTGTTTTAATATTTCTAGTTTATCCTAGTTTGTTTAAATTTGAAGAAATTTGCAAATGGGGAATTTTCTTGAAACCCTAGGTTAAACTCCATTATTTTGATATTCAGATTCATTTATTTTGGAAATGCAAACCCTATTAGAAAAATGGTGGAAGAGAAAACCAGATCTTTGAATCATTATTCTTGTGTCATTGAAATTTTGAAAACACAAAGGAAAGGGAATGGTTTTATTGTATTCTGAATTTAATCTTTGTTGGAAAGTTTGCTATTGTTGCAAAAGAAAATCATTTTCTGGTTGTTTATACATTTTTTCTTCAATTACCCTAGTTTTGAAAATTCTAAAAAAAAAATTACATGTATAATAATACACATTGCATATACCATTTCTGGAAATGATATATACAATCCACATTATTATACATATAAAATTTTTGTTGTTTAAATTGTATTATGCCATTTTCTATTGGCCGCGTACGGCCTGGCATATCGTACCTGTGTACGAAATTATTTTTTTTTCAGAATTTTATTTCGTCCAAAATTATTTTCGTCCGTCCGAAATTTTCTGTCATTCGGAATTTTTTTATAAATTTTTTTTTTTAATGTTTGGTGGGGGCTCGGCCCCCACCCCTGTGCTTTATATACAGTGGGTATGCAGTACCCACTGCACAGTGCGCCACCCGTACGGGGGGCACACTGTCCACTGGGGACTGCGGCCCCTACGTCGTCTATCGACCGACTGTACATAGTGTACAGTCGGCACCTGCCTTGATGGGACTGGGGTACCGGCGGTATCGTCCGTCGGACGAGGTACCGTCCGGTCGCCCCATGAATACGTGCTGTCGATTTTAGTTTTTTTTTTGTTTATTAATTTTGTTTTATGAATTAAGTTTTTTTTTTATTAATTGTTTTCAATTTTTTTTAATTTTGTTTTATTTTATTTCGATTTTAAGGTTATTTTTATTTTAATTTAATTTACTTTATATATATAATTTTAATTTGTATATATATATATTGTATGTATTTTTTTATTATATATGAATATATATATATATATAATATTTTAATATATATATATATATAGAATTTAATTAATATTATATATATGGTAGATTTAATTTTATTTAAAGATTTCGTTGTATAATTAATTTCGTTTGGATTACGAAATACGTTTTGATTTTAATAAGTGCTTAGTAAATTTAAATATGAGAAGATTTTCTTGACCAGTATGGTTTTAATATTTTGTTAAAATAAGGTTATGTAATGACATGGATAATCAATTTTGGTTAGGTCTAGTATTAACCATGATTAGCATATGTTGCGAAAATAGTTATGTTATGGGAATCTATTGTTACAATTGTAAACTTTGAATGACATTATTCTAATTGCTGCGAAAATGCATTAGATAGGAACATGGTTTTAGAATAACCAAATATAGAAATTATATTGCCAATGCATGAGTTCATTGATTGTATTCGTTAATGTTTTTATTTGGTGAATCATTATTGTGAAGTGGGTTGTAAAAGTCTTCCAGTTACACGTGGGTCATTCCCTTATTATAATATTTCTTGATTTCCCTTGGGTTGTGTTACATTCGTCTTGTCCTCCTAGTATTGGAGTAGAATTCTTTGTGATGCCTCCTAGGATTGGAGAGAGTTTTATTGTTGTAATTTTGTAGCACTCGAGTAACCCTTGGAGTTAGTTCCGTAGTGTGTTATCCAATTAGAAGAGTGGCTTTTGTTAGGGGCCGGAGCCCAAAGAGGTAAACCGGGAAACCTTCAGAAGTGATTTTAACAATTGAAAACTAAAGTAAATATACTTAGCATATTAGGATGTAGTTCACATTAACCAAGATAAGTTAACCTCACTCACAGGCACAAGGGTTTGTTTAGACTTGGGGTGGGTGAGAAGGCCTGGAATGGCAAGATCACTATCTCATCCCTATGAGAGATAGATGATTCCGCTTGAGTTTGTATGAGTGCCGGGATTCGGTTGAGGCCACCAGGATTTCCGGAGCCTATGAAGAATGCCCAGAGGATATCTCATGACAAACCTTGTGATGACACTCTGTCTAGGATAACACCGTGTGTTATGTTGTGCGTATGTTCTTTTAGCTCACTTGATCATATTATGTCTGGAAGCAATGTAACCATGATTAGAGTTTTGACTTTATTGTGCATATGTGTGGTTGAGTCAGTTTTTATCAGTATGAGTCTGCCTTTGGTTTGAGGTGGTAGGTTTCTCATCCATGTTACTTGGTTACTATCTCCTAGCATGGGGGTTGGTCCTTCGGGTACCACATGGTTGGGTGGAACATGCACCATAACCGTTGGGTCCCCTTGATCTTCAGTACTTGGTGGCGAGACTTCTTGATGGACATCTCTCTTTGCTTACTTTAGGATTCTTGTACTTAGTATCTCATATGTAATAATGTTAATTTTACCCCTCTTGTGTATGAGGTGGATCTTGTAATATTCAGACTTATGTATTTATACTCATTCTGGGAATGAGGATTGTAATAGACCTTTGTAACTGATTTATATAAATGAATGCTTTATCTTTATCTTGTACTTTTCTTTGATGTAAAATGTTATTACTTGTGTATTTATTTTCAATGTATTTTTTTAATGTTGTTGGTTAATGGGGTTTATGTAATCTCAGTTATGTAACCCTAGGGGAGGTTGTCAATTTAGTTGAACATGTGGGTTTAATTCACTTCTTTTACTTCTTTAAAAAAAAAAAATTAGTACGCTTGTTTAGTGAATTGAAACTTCCTCTAGGGTTGCGTGGCAGGCATTACAAGATGTCGATGTTGTACTTTGGATGAACAAGGTGGGGCCTCTACACATCTAAAAATGGTCACGATTAATCAAACCTGTTAATTAATTAAATAAGAATTATTTAATTAATGTTCTTAAGTCATCTACATATAAATAAATTTAATTATTTATTTATATTGTTCATTTTCCAATTCTTCTAATTTAATTAAATAAATAAAGTTTATTTAATTAATGCTATCTTCCTCTTAATTAATTAAATAGATTTTACAATTTATTTACATTAATTATCACAAGTTTAAATTATAAATTTAAATAATATTCTTCTCTCCACATTTAATTAAAAACTTTCAATATTTAATTAAATCATTTTCCAAATTTCCCACTCTTCTCACAAAATTAAATATTCTTAATATTTAATTAAAAGGCTTTTTCTCTTCTCACATTATTAGATATTTGCAATATTTAATTAAAAGCCTTTTCATTTCTCTCACACATAATTAAATATTTATTTATTTAATTGTGAGAGACACCTTTCAATTTGTCTCTTCATTTTCCATCTATCTCTTAGAATTCCATCTTCTTTTCGAATTCTTGATCTCTCACCGTTCATTTCAACAGGTTTGAACTCGACTGTCGATCTTGGCCAATCAAATTCCTACCTTCAAAAATCTATAAATGCAGCCCTCTTATGAGTGGAAAAGGACCTCGAATCTCATATTTTCATGTGTAGTTACTATAGTCACATTCATAGCATTCATAGCATTTCAATTCAATATCTTAATATTTTAGATGCATATTCATTTTTATTAATCTCATTCTCTCAAGCTGCCATTCTACAAGCTGTTGTTTTAAACAAACTGAGAGCAAGCATCTTGAAGTGAATCCTTGGAGATAGAGGACAATGGGACGAATTTGAAGAAACTATGGTTTAGAGTTTGCATTCACTTTCTTTAATTTAATTTCTTCAATCTAATGTTTCATTGGTGTATTAGTTTAGATTCAATTTGATTGACACCTTCTAATGTACACATTTTTTGCGTCCACCGTGGGGCATCCACCTGTATTAATCTTTTTCTCGTAGAAAATCTTATGTTTTTACAAGTGACGGACTGGAAAATTCGCTTTGGCGCATACAATCCTCGGTTTCGCACATCTATTGACTATTTTAGTGTATATATTGACTGTTTTAGCACATATACAAATTGTTTTAGCGCATTTGGCACCTATTTTAGCGCATACGAGCCTTCTTTTAACTCATCTGGGTTCTGTTTTAGCACATACGAGCTCTGTTTTAGCGCATAGACCTCTGTTTTGCGCTTTTACAGTCAGTTTTTAAAATAGCAATATCTTGGTCATACGGAGGTCTTTTTTCACGATTTTTTTTTTACATGGGGTAGAATTTCATAAGCTATCTAATGGTATAGGTTTTTATTAGTTTTATTTGATTTAAAATTATAAATTTCAAATCTAAAGTCAAATCACACTATAACTTGGTCTAATTTTTAAGATTTTTATGTTGAATGATTCATGTAACCCTTATACCTTCTTGTTTCTTTGCTTAATCTAACATTTGGAGAATTTTTGCAGGTTAGAGAATTAAAAAGGGAAGAGGAAACAAAGGAAAAGCTTCTTATGAAATCATCTTTCTATTGTATCAAGTGTTTTTAAACACTTTGGGAGCAATTATAATCTCATTCTTAAATTGCTGTCTAGATCCGACGTGACCATGACCAGAGATTTTATTGATGTATGGGGAATAAAATGAAGCAATCCTAGGATATAAATTTAAAATTTGGAATTTACCAATCCTAGGATAGTCACCACAATCTATTTTTTTTGCAATTAAAATGAACTCCATGCCTATTGTGAAGCAACATCTTCACTTAGTTTAAATCATTGTCTTTTGGTGCTATAAAAAGAACATTGTTTGCTTTGTTTGTGGAAATAGGTCTATGCTCTCCCCTTAACTGGGTGACCAAAATATCAAACTTCCTTTTCATTTTTATGCAATTTTTATGCTTTCTTACATCCTTTAGAGGGTTTGCTCTTATGGGAAAAAGTACTCACCCAAGAGGAATGACCTAAGTGGGAACACCTAAAGCCAAGGTTTCCAACCCACTTTAATCAAAAGCAAGTTGTTGATGAAAATCCAACTTGACAGTAGTGCAAAAGATAACCATCCCCAAAACCTTTGTTCTAAAGGTTGGGAGGTCTCTGAAGGGAGTATATCTATTTGCCACAGTGAACGGATACCCTTACTACGAACCATAGTGTAGAAAGCCAGCCGAGTTAGTATCCAAACATCATCTTAATCATGGTGCAAGGGGAGGGAAGAATCTGCCCCTAAGACACTCACCATATAATTGCCATAGATTGTTTGCTCAGGGGATTCGGTATCCACTTCTGTCACCTTGAGTATGCACTTGGAAAAGACAAAAACACAGGCACCCTCTAGGGGGTGACAAGGCTATGTGAGTCGACATGATTTTAAGCTATGGGTTGTGATTTCTATGATGACCTATTTGACAGCTAAGAGTGAATCTGCTTGGAATCCTTATTTTGTTCAAAAACTATGAAAATATCAAGAACATACACTCAATGTTTTAGATTTTGTGTCTTTAAAAACAATTGTCTTCCTATTGCATGTTGTGTTTTCAAAACATTAATTCAGATAAGATCATCCAAAAACTTTAAAACATGGGTGATAGGGAAGAAAATCTTGTTCATAGGCTTTATGGAAATGGTTCAAATTAAGAGATAATGGAAGAAAAGCTTCAAGAAGCTGAGAGAGATCCACATTTTCTCTTAACTATGGAAAATATCTTAGAGAAAAATAAAGAAGGTTACTTCTTTTTATTGGCAAACCAAGGTGCCAAATTTCCCTCTAACTACAATATGGAGAAAATTAAAAAGAATCTTGAAAAGAAGGAAACTCCCTTAAACAATCTTAGTACTCTTACCCAACAAGTAAGAGCACTCCAAAGGAAAATCAAGGAAATAAAAGGGGGCACAACTAAGAATTCCTTTGACAAAAATATGAATGTGACCTTTTCTCCTCCCAAAACAACATCAACCAAATTGAATGTTTCTGAATTTTTGCAAAAGTTAAAGGGGAAGCCCAAATCTAAGCCATCAAATAACATTGACCAATCCTTTCATGCCATGCATTTATCTTCATCCCCCATAATTCAAAAATAACCTCATGGTTCTTCCACCCAATTGAATGATCCCATTCAATCACTTTCTTCTATCATATCCTCTACATCCAATGATTCATTTCAGTCTACACATCTCGATCAAAAAATTCTCTCCACTCCATCCCATGATACCAAAATTCTACAAACCCTTCCAATATTTGATCAAGATCACATATCTCAAGAATCATATGATGATCCCCTCCTTTCATTATTCACCCATGATAATCCTCTTCCATCTCAAAAACAAGATATTCTTCCAAGGCATCCCTTCACCCCATCTTATGAATCCATACCCTCTCATTACTCAATCACATCCCAAGAGCATGAAAATTCTTCCATCCTATCCAAAGCTTCCCTTCCATCTAATGATCAAGCTACTCCATCTCCTTCATCTAATGATTCTTTTTTCCAAGTCAAGATCAAAGTATCCCATCATCCTCGTATCAAGGGCTCATCACACCTCTTCAAAAAATATCAACATCATTTGATCATATGGTTGAAAACATTGGAAATTTCTCCACCATAAATTTTGGAGACAATGATCAAAATCAATCCATCAATGAGAACTATGAAGATATGTCTACCCCATCTAGTGATCAAATCAACATTCATCAAGAGGCATTTTTTAGTTATGATCAAGACCCCTCCTACAAAGATCTATTTCAAGGAGTGTTGACGATATTTGATCCTATTGACATAATCCATGATCCATTAACCAATGATCATATTGAAAATATCTCTATAATGCCTAATGAGTTAGAGGACATATCTCAAGAACATATTTCAAAGAATGATCAACAACTATAACCAAGGTCTAGCAATGGTCCCTACCAAGGTATACTAACATCCTTTGATCTCATAGTTGTGAACAGTGAAAGAATCCTCAACTCACCATTTGATCCAAGTCCACTCAAAGATCAAGAGGATATTGATCCACTTCCCATGCCTTATGACGATGTCCAAAAACTCTTTGAAAGAAATCCATCCTTTGAAATCAACCCATGTCAAGAACTTGATCTAAAACATGTCAAAATTAATTCCAGAATTAGTCAAGATCAAAGATTCATATCTCCCAGATACTATAATGATCTAATGGTCACTTTCCTATCTATACAAGATATTGCAAATGATGATCATATCCATATAGCACATACTCCTCCATCTACCCATAATATTCTTTCTTTGGATGGACACATAGATGGTCGTCATTCAAAACAAGAATCTCACACTCTTACCAAGGAACAAGAGTCTCTTACTCTTAACATTTATACACATGGTCAAAATATAGAGAAATTCAGAGACATGTCAGAAATGGGTCATGAAGAAGGTTTCTACAAAATTTGTGAATTAGAAACATCAAGTGAAAGCATATCAACAATGAATCATGAGGAACACTTTTACAAGGACAATGAAGCATCAACACCTCTTGAAGGAGCACTACAATCTGATATCTCATAAGATCAAGATAAACATACCAATCAGGCATTCATCCCACTTATGGAAGATCCTATCACTTATAAAATTGGATCACTCACCTTTGTAAGGGAAAACTATCTTATCAATAAGGAAGTTTTCACTTTTGAAGATCCACTACAGAGCAGAGAAGGATTAGCACCTTGTTTCCAAGGTAAATCATATCTTATTGCAAATAGGATTTTTCAATAGATGAATTATCAAGGTAGAGGATTAGGAATACATGAACAAGGCATTCTAAAACTAGTGTAGATTATTGCAAATCCTAAGAATCAAGGCCTTGGTTATTCGAAAATCAAGGGATCTCAACATATTAGTAATACTTTCATGAAATTGGGGGAAACTTCGTCTCAAGCAAATGTCAACATAGAGGGCACAAAGAATCTTTATGATGAAACCAATCCCAATACTACAACCAGCCACGTCATGAATCTTCATCCACCCATCACCCCATCCACAAATTGGGACCAACATTAAAAGAAAGAATTGAATCAAAGCATGAAGAATGTTATCAAAGAAAAAGAAGCTAAGAATCATATAAGGCAAATAAAATATACTTGGATACCAAAAAATACAAAGAAAGATTATCCCTATCAAACTCCATCAGTCAAAGAAACTATGGGGCAAAATAAAAAATGGGCAAGTATCCATCAAAGATGTCCACAAAGGAAAAATCAAGTTTCTCAAGCAACATACAAAATGTATCAAGCAGTTGGTCCTTATTCCATGCATATTTCCATATCCACTCATCACTGCTCATCTTCCCAAGTTTGGAGAGTCAAAGGTTCCAAACTTTCAACTAATTCAACTTTTATTCCTAAACGCACTCCATCCATGCCTCCATGCATGATATTCAATTCTTTCATTGGCCATGTGTTGGAAACAACCATTCATCATAAGGATTCAAAAGGCACTCTATCGCGATGTGTGCACAAAGATGAAGTTAACTCCAGTATCAACAAAGCAGATCAAGGATCTCAAAAGTTGCATTCAAGTGCACGTATCTTGGTAAAGCAGCTCCTTCAAGTAGGATATCGATGGAACATTATGACAAAAGCATAACATTAACACCACTAGGTGGTTCAGCATCAACTTAAAATCTCTCAGAAAATACAAAAAAATCAAAATAAGAGGAAAATTGTTGCCTTGATGAAAACCCGACAAACAAGTGTCTTGGCGACAACAAAAAAAATATAATACAAAAATCCAAAAAATTAGAAAAATGATTGGAAACAGTAAAGAGAAAAATCATCCTCTAGCAAAAACCATTTTGATGGCGCTTTGGACAAGTACCATGATGAAAACCTGGCAAATAGGCATCATGTGTAGAATCGAGCATCTACGTGCACCAATTCAAGAGAAAGCATCTTATCACATCCATAATAAAGCCAACATTCCAGCCATATCATCCATTCATCCATGAACCGTTTATCCAACCCATTACCATCTATTTACATTATCTTGATCTCGACAAAGTTTGGTAAACACTTTACACTTGTTTATGGTAAACATCTTGACATGGGTCATTTTCATTGATCCTATCTAATCCAAATGTTATCTAAACCTTGAAGCATTATCCGAATAAGCATTCCTCTGTCCGAAAACCTTATCTTGTCACAAGATAATCATTGGCATCCTTTGCATGCTTACAGTATCTATCCATACACCTATTCAAGAATCCACCCATGGTCGTTCAAACATTGCTAGACACTAGGGGAAAATGTTTACATCTTGCTTTAGGAATGAATCTTGATATATATCCTCTAACTTATGTGGTGATTTGAACATTGGAAGACGTGAAATAAAATTGGTCAAGAATTTGCGAGCCAAAAGATTCAAATCACTAGCCCATGGCATATTTTGAAAGGAAGACTCTCCTTATCAAGCTTTATCTTTTGGCAAACATCAATCTAAACAATTATATCAGTCGAATCTAGCTTGTGTGTCACTGTCACATCAAATCATCAAAATGATTTTTTTCCAAATCAAGCTTCATCAATCTTGATCAATAGGATCCAATCAATTATCACCTTGTTTGACTTAACACACTTAGTCAAACTATCATCTTGTGAATGAGTTTACTCTAGGATAACACAGCTTCCTTGGGTTTACAAATCCATTATCATCTTTGTTTGGCTTAACACACTTAGGCAAATTAACAAATCCATTATCACCTTGTTTGACTTAACACACTTAATCAAACTATTGATCCATCAATCTGATCAATCAACCTTAGCTTGGTTTTCAACAACATCTCAAAACAAAGCTCTGATATCGTCATGCATGTCCATATCCAAATCATCAAAATCCAAACAAATCAAAAAACATCAAAATTAAAAAAATAAATCAAAATATTCCTAAAATTCAAAGAAAAATCAATAAATCATATGCTTTCATCAATAAAATGGTCGTTAGGGGAAAAATCCTAAACTCGTTGGGGGAAATCAGCTTTTTTTGAGCAAACATGCAACATGTCTCAATTATCAAGTATCATATCAACAATTGAATATCCAATCAAGCCTAGTCAAAACAACTTTGAGACATGTCATTGTTTGAAACTGAAACAAACTGGATGATCTTAATCTGAATTTAATGAATGGAAAACTTAAAGCAATAAGTTGCAATTGTTGTTTTGATATTTGATGACATCATATCTTTGGAGTGGTTCAATGATTTACTGAACTAGAATCACAAGGAAGAAGTATTATTTTTCTTTGCTTGATATTGTAAGTTAGGGAAAATCAGATATAAAACTAGAATAACAAGATATCAAAACCCTAACTAGCACAATAAAGTACAAGCAAGCATGAAAATCAAAATAACAAACAAATGCAAACCAATCTCCGAGCTTGAATTGATTCATCTCCATTGCTCTTCTCCACCTGCATGAGAATGCATGGTTTTGAAGGTTTGAATGAATTGATATGTTGATTGCTCATTTTCGTAGCATAATGATAAGATGAATATGATAGAAGAAAATAGATAGATAGATAGATAAGAAGAAATTTTGGCAGAGTAAGGATGCTGAAAGAGGATTCCGCAAATGACCTGTGAAAGGCTTGATTTATAGGAGAAGGCTGATTTGATTCAATGGTCAAGATTAAAAGTCAAATTTGTGATATGTATGGCCAGGATTAAAAGTTTATTTTAGTGCCTATGACGCACATTAAGTGGGTTATGACATGAGGCTAAAATTAAAATGTGAGGAAATAAGTGGGATTCTTTTATTTATTTGAAGAGAAAAGACGCCTATGACGCACAATGAATGGGGGTAAAAATAGGATGTGAGTGGGAATCTCATAATTTAAATAATAAAATTATTTAAATTATTTATGCATGTGAAGAGTTGTAGTCATGTGACACATGTTGCAATGTGACAATAAGTGAGGGATTAATTCAAATATTTAATTTGAATTATTTTGAGACATGTGAAGGGGGAATTTATTTAATTAATTAGGAAGGTGATTAAGTGGAATAAATGGGATAAGTGGGATAGTGTAATGACCTAGGATAAAATATTAAAAAATGTCTTACAAGGTCATGCATCGACTAGGTAATATTATGACATGGACAATTTTGGGTGTCTACAGATATTTGTAAGTTAATCATTAGTATTGAGCAAATTGGTCACGAGACATGCTCTACAACGTATCATTGATGACATTTCAAAATTTGCATAGAAAAATCGTTAACTTTTGTCTATTTATGCAAGCAATACTCAGGTCATCTTGGTTCAATTATTCCTCGATGCTTGTATTAACTTGCTACATCAAACATTAGGGAAATAGTACTTAGGTCATCATTGGTGCTAATATACCCTTTGATGCTTGTACTAACTTTCAACATATCAAAAAGACTCAATGATGACAACTAAACACAACAAGAAATGGCAACAAGGAGAATGGTTCATTATTTCATTTAGGATTGCATAATTCATTATTAGGACTGCATAATTCATTTGCATTTCGAGGACCTTTTTTAAATATATTTTTGAGGGTGGATCACATTCTTGAAAATATTTTTTAGACAACGGTTGAGTATGAATGGACATTTGGTACATCTGGTACATCTCATTTTCATTATCATTCACATTCATTTCACATCATTTTCCATTATGATTATCATTACACTTGCATACTTACATCATCATTTCATTATCATATTCATTATGATCTCATTTTATTCATCATTATCATTATCATATCCATCACATCTCATCTGCATCATCTCAATCAATTCATCCAATCATTTCTTCCAATCTCATCTTATCAATCAATTCAATCTAGCACAAATTATTTAATCATACCTTTGGTCTTGTTCCTAGCCTTACTGCAAGCCTCAATCATCATCATCATCATCATCAGGATGTATCCCTCCCTATCCTTGTGTTGCTCTAGGATGTATCCTTCCCTAATCAACAACACTATCAATATCATCAAGCAATCATGCAAATCGATCAACAACACTATCAATCAGTACATCAAGCAAGTTCAAATCAATTTCTATTTGTTTTTCATATCACATGGAAACAAATTTAATAGTCATCACGACTCAATTTCTATCTATTTGACTTTCAATTGGCAAAGCAAATTTATCAATTCTATTTGTTTTTCATATCACATGGAAACAAATTTAGCGGTCATCATGACTCAATTTCTATCTATTTGACTTTCAATTGGGAAAGCAAATCTATCAATACTATTTGTTTTTCATATTGCATGGAAACAAATTTAACAGTCATCATGACTCAACTTCTATCTATTTGACTTTCAATTGGGAAATCAAATCTATCAATACTATTTGTTTTTCATATTGCATGGAAACAAATTTATCAATCAAAAAGCATCATCAATTGGGGAAAAATAAAATTTCTTCATCTTCATATCAATCTTTCAATAGGGATTTTCATCAAATCATCTTTATCGGTCAACAAATCAGATAGAAAATTAGTAAAAAATTTCCAAAAATCATCTTTATCTGATTCATCACCCGAGGGGGCATATAGTGTCATCAGTAATTTTTCAAGATCAAGGGAAAATTCTTTGAAGCAATGTGTGAAACACATCACTTGAAAGAGGGGCAAAATGTACATATCTAAAAATGGTCATGGTTAATCAAACCTGTTAATTAATTAAATATGAATTATTTAATTAATGTTCTTAAGTCATCTACATATAAATAAATTTAATGTTCTTAAGTCATCTACATATAAATAAATTTAATTATTTATTTATATTGTTCATTTTCCAATTCTTCTAATTTAATTAAATAAATAAAGTTTATTTAATTAATGCTATCTTCCTCTTAATTAATTAAATAGATTTTACAATTTATTTACATTAATTATCACAAGTTTAAATTATAAATTTAAATAATATTCTTCTCTCCACATTTAATTAAATACTTTCAATATTTAATCAAATCATTTTCCAAATTTCCCACTCTTCTCACAAAATTAAATATTCTTAATATTTAATTAAAAGGCTTTTTCTCTTCTCACATTATTAAATATTTGCAATATTTAATTAAAAGCCTTTTCATTTCTCTCACACATAATTAAATATTTATTTATTTAATTATGAGAGACACCTTTCAATTTGTCTCTTCATTTTCCATCTGTCTCTCAAAATTCCATCTTCTTTTCAAATTCTCGATCTCTCACCGTTCATTTCAACAGGTTTGAACTCGACCGTCGATCTTGGTCAATCGAATTCCTACCTTCAAAAATCTATAAATACAGCCCTCTTATGAGTGGAAAAGGACCTCGAATCTCAGATTTTCATGCGTAGTTACTATAGTCGCATCTTAGCATTCATAGCATTTCAATTCAATATCTTAATATTTTAGATGCATATGCATTCTTATTAATCCCATTCTCTCAAGCTACCATTCTACAAGCTGTTGTTTTAAAAAAACTGAGAGCAAGCATCTTGAAGCAAATCCTTGGAGATAGAGGACATTGGGACGAATTTGAAGAAACTGTGGTTTAGAGTTTGCATTCACTTTCTTTAATTTAATTTCTTCAATCTAATGTTTCATTGGTGTATTAGTTTAGATTCAATTTGATTGACACTTTCTAATGTACACAGGGCCCATTCCATGCTGATGTGGTGCCCGGTATGTGAATTTCCTATCTGTTTGATGACTGGAGAATGGACATGGCATTTTCAAACTATTTTGACTTAATCTGAGTCGTTCTCCTAGCCAACATTTCTTGTGATCAACGACTCATATTTAAAATAAACTGGTGTTGTACTATATCCATTTTATCTCGCGTGAGTGAATAGTAATGGTCAAGCTCGACTCTACTCCCATAATTAAATACCAAAATATCAATGAATTGCTATTTCCATGCTATATCTCTACAATGAGGAAGAATTTCTTGGTATCAAGTGAAGTAAACCATTGTTGCAATTTTCCAAATCTCATTGCCTTGGATGTTCTATGAATGAAATAGTAAGTAGCATGTATGCCAATTTTAGAAGATTTTATGGTTGTTTGTTGAACAATTAGTGATTGTTTCCTATTATGTTCCAAAAGAATTGTTTGAATAGATTTTATTTTAGAGCTTGTCTAGATAATTGTTAGGGATTCTAGAATCATGAGGTATTTTTTTGTTTAAGGCTAAAGGGAGAAATTTGTACTTGCTTGCCATCAGAAGATAAGAAAACCCTAGTTCGAGTTATCATCTATCTAATATAAATGGCACCCAAGGCCCGTAGTTTTGGTTACCACTACTAGGTCTTTCTCCCAAGATGTTATTGATTTGTTGAAGCCCTCTACTATCAAGAAGTAGGAGGGAAAGGTTTTTTTCTATGTACCCCTACTCTTTGAAGGGCTAACAGACAAATAGTGTGTAATTCGAGATGTTGAATTACCATATACTGGGTGGCAATTGTTCTCCAATTGGTCTGGGAACATGAATTTGTTCGTCCCTTTGTGAAACCCTTGGAGACTAGACTTGGTAATTTGGTGGTGCCTAATGTCTACTTGGATGTAGATCTTTTAAAGGATATTTCTACGAGATATGACCCTATAAGCCGAGTTGTCAGAACTCACGATGGTGTGTAGATGATTAAGGTAACCAGAGAAGAATTTACAAATATTTTCAAGTTGCACGAACAGAGTAAAGTTATGATTATTTTCAACCTTGAGGTTTTCAGACAAGAGTATAGAAATACTAAGGGTTTGTTTAGAACATCCCTTTTAATTCCTCATTTGGCTATCTCGGGAAGAGGAAAAAATCATAAGAAGGTAGTGATTGGTAGGAATGAGCCTGAACTTTTTCCTGTGGACTATTTCTCCAGTTATTTCAAGAATATTGTTTTTTCTCTATGTCAGCTTCTTGGAGTCAGTTTAAAGACAACCTTGCTTACAGATATTATGTATATGGCAGTAAATCTCCAACACGCGGGTTTCACCGTGTTGTATGATTTTTCCACTTACCTAGTCAAGAAATTTCACACAGGTCTGGTGGGTTTAAAGGAGGGGAGAAATTGGGTTGGAATTAGGTGGTTTTATCTGTTAATCCACATGTTTTCATATAGGGGTCAGGCTGTGCTTGAAAAAACATGGAATTGAAGAAGAGGGAAGGTAGTATTGAAATACTTGTCCAATATTGGACTAGGACTCTTTACATGCATGATCATAAATTTTATTATGTAAATTTCAATAATGTCTTTGGATCTAAATTAAAAAAGGATCTTTTTCATGACCCCCCAAGGATTCCAAAGAAAATTCATGAGGTCGATGGAGAGCAGACCTGAATTGAACATAATGCACAATTGGGGAGACATCATCCCCTATCATAATACAATATTTTTTAGGGTTTTAGGCACCAATGTCAATCCAAGAGTTCTGCCAAGGGAGGTGCCTCTTAGAATAAGATTTATGGAAATTATGAGTCAGTTGGGAGGCGCTCAAGAACTACACTTTCCAGTTGAACATAAGAAAGGTTCCTTCTTCCCTGAATATACAACATTTTCCAATTTTTTTATTGCAAAGGGATGATGGAAGGAGTTACACATATTACTTGGGCCTTATAGGCTAAGGACTACATGCCCTAGGAATCATGATCCTGAGGGTTTTATCTCTCAAATGAAGGAAAAACATTAGACAATAACCTTTGTCCACAACTTCTACTTTCCTATGGACATCATTAGGAATATTTTTGATTTGGAATTGCAAGAGGAGAGAAAGGAAATGTACATTTCCTAATCTAAAATGGTAAAAATTAAGTAGGAAAGAATACCTAGTTTCAATCTCATACCTAATGCTAAAGATGACTTCAATAGGGTGATGTATGCCATTGATAATTTTGAGATTTTGGTGGGGGTTTTGAAAGATGAAAGCGTTGTAGAAGAAAGGGGAAAATCAAAAAACATCGAGGAGTACCCTGAAGTAAGGTTAGAGGAGAGGCCTACTTATCAGCCCCAAAAGAAGATAAAGGTTTTTTCTAGAAGAAGGGGAAGTAAGGCTGAAGATGTTTCTAAAAATATTGCACCATCTTCTTTAGCATAGTCAGTGCCAAATATTGTTGATTTGGATTCTCCTTCAAGTTTGTAAGAGTAGGCTTGCCCACCATCACCAAAAACGTAAAAGGTTGAAAGAGTAAAGATAGTTGATTGGGATGGTGATGAGGATGATGACATTATTGTGACTCCAAATGAAATGCTTCAGGAGATTCCATTAGACCCAATTGACAATGCAAAGACTTCACAGGTAGTTACTTTGAGGTTAGGAAAAGATTAAATCAAAGGAATAACAAGTAAAGATGACTTGAGAATAGAATCCTACAAAGAGTTCATGATGGATGAATCTTTTATTCAAACTAGTTCTTTTAAATATTTTATGTGGAGAGAACATACTGCATTATATGAGAAGGTGAAACATGAGAGATGTCTGCATCTAGAGCTCCCAGAGAAGGTAGTTCAATCTAAGGTCAGAGAATAGATGAGAGACAAATTCAAAGAAATAACACTAGAGCAGGGTCGAGTATTGGTACAAAAAAGTGAAGTATTGCTACTTCATGAATAGGATATCATAGATTTTGTGGTGTTTGACACAATTAGAAGGGAAAATAATCCACTTATTTCTACTGAAGAGGAGGCTACATTGTCACTCAAAGCATCAACCTTTAGTGAGGAATGAGATGCTTTGGAAATCTTCTCTCTATCCACTATCTCTAAAAACATAATTTTTGTAGAACTATCCAATTTCAGTGGTCACTTGGTTGTGAGGAGATTTGTTGATGCCCCAGCATTGGAGGTTGTCGATATGGTTGTAAATGTTTCCAAATTCACTAGGGCAACTGTTGAATAGTTGACCAAGGACTGGGATACTCTGAGAGGCCAATATAATCACATTATTATTGAGTATAATAAGAGTCAACAAAAGGTAGCAGAGTTAGAAACTGAATTGGCTTTATTGAAGCAACAAATGGATACCATGAAGTCTCAAAAGCAAGCCAATTCTAGCCACACTATTTCTGACCCACCAAAAGAGCAGTCTCAACCTTCTACACAAGCACAATGTTTGGCTATTGTTCCATATAATATGGGACAAGTGCCTATTGCAATTGAGAGGGCTACTAGCCATGGAAGGGGATTCTCTAGGGATAAATTGATTCATCAGGTTGAGGAGTATAAGGATATGGTAAAGCAAATCTAGGATGCATCAGGGAGAAGCAATTCACTAATAGTGGACACTGTTTTGAATCATTTAAATAGAAGGGTCTAAGGTAATCTAAACAATGTTCATGCAAATTATCTCCTAATGTTGCAAGTACTAAACATGTTTCCAAGGGATAGAGAAATGGCTATCCCATTGCTGAATAAATGGAGCCCTATAATGGAGAAGTTGAAATTCATGGTAGTAGGGACAAAACAACATGGGGATAAATAGCCCACTATTATCGCAACATATCAATTTCTCAAGGGAATTGTTGAGCAAAAGTTTCAGGTATTTTCCGCCCCTATGGAGTCCAAGATTAAATTGTTAAAGGATGTATATGATGGAAAGGACTTGACCCCATTGCTGCATATTTTGCATAGCTAGGATGAAGTCAAACCTATCTAGGTTTGGAAGGATTAAATGAACAATATAATGATGGCTAAAACACATGAGATATGCAGAAATTCTAACATCCGCATGCTAGAGAATACATTGGAAAAGTTGTCTTTTGTCATTAGTTTCTTAGAAAACTTTGATAAAAGGTCCACATCGATAATGGTGAAATATGCACCCTATCAAAATAAATTTGATCAGATTGTGCTGTTCAAGTGGCCATCTGAGGAGGATTTTGAATTATGGAAAAATGTGTTCACTGATGAGCTTGAATTATGAATTTTATAGTCAATAATTGCAAATTGGTCATGTATAATACATTTCTGGCCTTAGATATTATATTTCAAAAATGCATTATCCTTTCGACTTCAAGTACAGGGTGTTGAGGTGGAATAAGTCTTATAATGGTTAAGGATGCCTTTGATGTAAAGTGAGTGACCTTTAGAAAAATTTCTTCTTTCCTCCATATCAACTAATGATGATTTTTGTCTTGTGCTCTCCACTCGCATAATAGAATTGTAATTGAATTAGGAATTAGCAATCCAATTAAAAATGGACATATTTACTCTCCGATCAGAAGCTTGTTGGCTCCCTTGTTTTATAAAAGGGAATTTTGGTCTGAGAGAGATTTTTGTTGAAAAATATCCAAAATATGAGAAATAAGAGTCTAGTGATATAGAGAGAATGAATCGGAAGTCCAGGTTTTAATGTTTTGAGTCAAATTCTTGAGCTTAGTTAATAATGGGGTTCTTGAGCATGCTTGTATCAAGCTTGTGAATATTTGGATTTTATTTTCTCTCCTATTGTGCTATGTTACATGGATTATTAATGAAATATTGATCCCACATGATTTCCATTGATTTTCATTTGTTCTTTACTATGAATTATGTTTAACTATAGCTCTAGTTCAAAGGATTGGTTAATGCTTCAATTAGCCAGTAAGTTCATGCAATATAAAAAATAGGATTCAGAAAGAATTAATAAAGTCAAATATACATGTATGGATTGTAGTGCAATTCATAATAGATCATAAAGTGTTCAAGATGAAATTTACCTTGTAGTTCAGTTTTTACTTTTCACTCCATGCGTTGGGATATGGCACTGGAATTATGACCATGTTTTATTCTCACATATTTTGTGTTATGGCTTCAGGATATTTTACTCAAACATTTATTATCAAATTACTTTAAGTTGAGTTCATGATTCTCTTTTAATTGGACCCAATACTTTTCAAGGAATAGCCAATTTCTTGAAAGATTTCATCCTTTAAAAATAATTTGGAATCAATCTATTGTTTAGTTGTGTTCAAATGAATCATTTAACTATTGTATGTTAAGAGCACATGTTAGGGAATACCCTCCTAGATTTTACAGAGTCTGAAGTGTAGGAGAATTAGCCTTATTTCTATTCTCGTTAAGTTGGCCATACTTTTCCTAAACTTTTAATATTGAATGTGGCAAGTTCATAGGAGTTTCTAGGAAATATGTGTGGGTTGCAGTAAAAAATGCCAACAGATAGGATGTTATACTAGGCTTTGTTTTTTTTTTTTTTGTTCAAATCCTTTTGATTGTTTTCTTGAAAGTTCTAGCTTTTGATGTTTCTTTATTTGTTTGTCTGTTTTGTAAAAGGGTGAGTGTGATGATCTGTTTATAATGGATGAACCTTTATTGTAGATAGGTGATGGTGGAAATAATATTTTTTATGTTTTTCAAATGTTTTTTGTGCTTTTTGATGTTTATTTGATGTTGTTTTTGTTGTGTTTTAAAGATATCTATTTTTTTTTGTTTTTCTTTTTTCGATTATCAACGACCTATGGCAAGGATTCAAGGAGCCTCACATCACATGCTTGTGTTTCGAGAGTTCAAATGTCCTATAGGTATCAATGTCTTGACATGCACCTTGTTGCTTCTCATTTTTGTTTTGTTACATTCTTGTTATGTGTGTACTAAGTTCTTCAAGTCAATAGTGAAGTTTTTGTGATTGCTAAGCACTTGCATCATTTTACTCACCTTTGCAAGGTCAGAACCTCACACTTGACACTGAAACCCTCGCACCTACCATAACACATCGCACCTGACTGAGAAATTTTCCCTTGTTTAATGCTCTTGACCTAAAAGCTCATATTTTACTAAGAACATTTCCCTTGACATCAAATTCCGCACTTGACCTAAAAGCTTGCCCCTATTTTCTCGCCCTTGACCTAAAATCTCACACTTGCCTTAAAATTTTTTCTTTTTCTTGCTCTATGAATTGTAATTTTAACCCTATTTTGAAACAACCATATCTTGGTCATACAAAACTATTTTTTAGTGTTTTGTTTTTTAAATGGGGTAGAATTTCATGATGTTTGCAATGGTGTAGGTGGTTTTTAGTTTTTGTATAGTGAAATTTTCCGTTGGTGTTGTGAGCTTGCATTTTCATTTGTTTCATTTAAATCCTATTAGCATTTTCTTGTTGTCATCCTAGATGTCATTTCTCATCATGTTTTGTTTCATTTTGTGTTTCTTGACATGTTCAGAGTGAAACCCAAACATCATGGGTTAAAATTATTGTGTGTATTCGTCAAACCACTACAGATGAGGGAGAGATGACCTTGACACCTATTTGATCCTATTACCAGTTTCGTGGGTTTTATTGTTTTGTGAATGTTTATGGATTTTGGATTTTTTTTGTTTGGATTTGTCAGGATTTTTTGTTTTTGAATAAGTTGGAAGAAAGCCTAATAAAAACCTAAGGGGATTGACCTAAGGCCTTAGGGGCAATAAATCATTTCCTACGTTGTACATAGAAAGACCATGTAGTTCGATTGTTTGACTCGAAGCATGAATTATTCTTTTTGGATTAACAACATTGATAATCTAGACTGATATTCCACTTTTTTGTCTATAGGATATGTTGAAATAAATCTACTTGAACTAGCTGTGGGGTTCAAGAAAATTTTGATATCTTAGACTATTTGAGTGAAGGAATAATCTGACGGTTTTTTTTAGATGTTTTTTATTTTTGATAATTTTTTTTTTTTGGAGTTTTACCCTTTTTCCTAGGGTGTAAGATGTTGAAAACTTGGATTGATACTTAACCTTGTTTTTTGAGAGGATGTGTTATGAAAAGTCTTATGTGATCTAGTTGTTGGGTTCAAGCAATTTTTGAATAATCCATGTTGTCATCATCTTTGAAGGTTACCTTGGTAGTGTGTTGGTGGTACATCTTGTTGTTGGGATGAACTATTTTAAATTTTATCATGATAGTGTGTCAATCGTATACCTTGTTGTTGGGATGAACTATTTCAAAGGTTACCTTTATAGTGCGTTGGTGGTATACCTTTTTTTTTGGGATAAATGCCTAGATCATAACATGAGTTAGAAGACATAGATCAAGATTTATTCTAAAGCAAGATGCAAGAATTTTCCCCTAATTTCTAGAAGTGTAGGTGATAGATTATCTTGTGATAGGATAACATGTTTGGATAGAGTATGCCCTTTGGACAATCCTCATGGCTTAGATAATGTTGGATAGGATAGGATCAATGGCAGGGACCCATGTCAATATGTATTCCATAAGCAAGTTTAAAGTGTATACCAAACATTTGTTAAGATCAAGATAAGTTAGATTTAGATAAAAATGGATTGGATTCATTATGGTGGGTTGAGATGCTTCCACTTGAAATGGAAGATGTAGATGATCGATTCTTACACATGACACTTGTTTTATAGGTTTTCATCATGGTACTTCTACAAAGTGCCACTGTAGTGGTTTTCACTAGAGGATGATTTTTCTTTTGACATTTTTTCTTTATTTTTTTAATTTTCTTATTGATTTTTCATGTCACAAAAGATGTCTATTTACTAGGATTTCATCATTGTGACACTTTTTTTTTCTCATGTTTTAACCACTTAGTGGTGCTGATATAGATGTTGTTGGTGTTGATATGGTTGTTGTTTTCATGACATGCCAATAATATCTTGCTTGGAGAAGCTGTTTTTCTAGGATATGGGCACTTGAATGTAGCCCCTGGTAATTCTTATCTTCCTTTTTGATACCAAAGTTAACCTTACCTTGATGCACACTTCGTGATAGAGATACCTTAGAGTCCTTATGATAAAGAGTTGTTGACAACACATGGTCAATGTGAGATTTAGATATCCTAAATGGCAAAATGCATTGAGGAATATCTGATTTAGATGGATTCGTTGATAGTTTGGAATATTTGAATTTCCAAACTTGGGATGATGAAAAATTATGGGTGGATATGGATATTTTATTAGTACAAACATCTTGATATACCTTTTAGGTTGCTCTTGAAGATTTCTTTTGTATTGCTGGACTATTTTGATGGATGAACTTCCCTTTTTAATTTTTCCCCATAGTTTCTTTGACTAATGGAGTTTGATAGGGATGATTTTCTTTATTTTTCTTTTGTATCCATTTGAATTTTTCTTGTCCATTTTTTTTTTAATGATTCCTTTCCTTCAATGACTTGTTTCATTCTTTGATATAATTTTTTCTCTTTTTGTTAGCCCCAATGAGGGGATGGAAATATGTGTGGATGATGATTCTTGATATGGCTAGTGGTAGTGTTTGTAGAAGTTTCATCATAAGCACCCTTCATGCTCCCCATGTTGGTGTTTGTGTTAGATAAATTTGTCCCTAGTATTATGGAGGTATCACTAATATGTTTGGATTCCTTTGAATAACCAAGACCTTGATGCTTATGATTACCAATAATCTACACTAGTTCTAGGATACCCTGTTCATGTAGGCCTAATCCTCTTCCTTGAAAATGCATCTATTGAAAGATCTTATTTGCAATAGGATATTTTTTTGTCTTGGAAACAAGGTTCTAATCCTTCTCTGCTCCATTGTGGGTATTCAAAGGTGATAGCTTCTTTATTAGTTCTATAGATTTCTTTGACAAAGGTAAGTGATCCAAGTTTATGATTGATAGGATTCTCCATATGTGGGATAGCTTCCTAATTGATATCTTTGACTTGATCCTGTGAAATATCATATTTTAATGCTTCTTCAAGAGGTGTTTCTGATGTACTATCCAAAAAAAAGTCTCCCTCATGATTCAATTTTTATATGCTTTTATAGGATATTTTTGATTCACAATTTATGTATAGTTACTCCTCCCAATCCCCTTCTAATATGTTTATACATGATTTTTATTATTCAAAACTTATGGATAAGTCCTCTTTTTAATCTCTTTCTGATATGTCTTTGGATTTTTCTATGTCTTGACCCTTTATAGAGATGTTAAAAGTAGGAGGCTCTTATTCCTTGGTAATTATAATAAGATTATGAGACTCTTATCTTAGATGAAGATAATCTAGATTTCCATTAGGAGTAATAATCTCATGGGTAGTGTTGATGCTGAAAATGACACAAACAACGTTAAAACAAAATATTTCTACTATATTTCTCTTGAAAAAGAAAGACAACATATAGTAACCTAACTCCCAAGGTCTTGGTAGTTGGTTCTCAACTGTCTATTATCACTCAATCGGTTCATGTAACTGTAATGTTCAAGGGGCCTGTGTTGGTAACAAAGAATACAAGAAATGACTTGTTCATGAAGCTATTCTTCACAATGAAAGGGTTTTTTTTTTAAATAAAAGAAAAAGATAAATCAGAGGGTAAATCAGTGAACATGAATCAAACTTATCTTGCATCCAGACATATATCTTCAACAATGATTTTTTTCAAATAGATCAAGAAAACCAAAGCATAACACAATTTATAGACTAACCCATACAACTGCATGCATCTAAGGTGCTTATTTTAACATCACAATTCGCATATCATAACTATCTCAAAGACTTCCAAAAGAACACACATTCATTCATTTCCAAGATCATAGATCAACAGAATTCAATAAATCTAATTCACTGATTATCTAACAAGATAATCCTTAAATCCAAATTTTTCTAATGAATTTCATCACATAAGAAACAATCATGCTTCAACACAAGTACTAGCATACATATATGAATGTTGCAGATTTTGAAATGTTCTTCCTACTTGAATAAACTATCCACAAATGGAAATTTGATAGTGGAGAGGTATGATCTAAATTTGTTATAAATTGTATATGCAATATCAAGGTAAAAATTTATATGTTTGGTTAAGATATGTAAATAGAATGGATGAAACCTAAAAGGATAAATAAGACTAGTGCCTTGATGGGTAAAACAGAGTCAAGTGAAAGCGATAGATGAATGACTTTTATTTGGAAGAGATTCTAATTATTTGGCATATGATATTAGTTTATAACTTTTACAAACATGCAAGAATGTAATTACCAATCTCTTCTTAGTGATCCAAATGATACTTCTAGATTATTGTGAATGAATTGAAGGATTTAATATTTACTTGAAAGAACCAACCAATCACACCACACAAATACAACAAATATGTATTGATAAATTGAAAAATATACTTGATATGTCAATTTAAATAACAAAGAAATATCAACTTGTAAAAGTTGTCAAAACCAACTTCAGACTCCAAGAACACTTGCATGCAAATGGATACCTATCACAAGGAAGAGAATGGATGGAAAAACCAAACAAGTGTTTGAAGCTCTGAAAAATGGAGAGATTATCTTATCGGGACAAAAAAAGGATTAAAGAATATATAATGGATCAATCCTTAAGAAGGAGATCATGCAAAACTTAAAAGAAACCCTAATAGGAAAACATTTAATAATTAATATAATTATTAAATGTCACTTAATGCAATATAAAGTGAAATCTTAAGAGAGGAATAAAGGTAACTTAATTAACAAAATTAAGTTAAAACCTTTAATCTAACATCCCCCCTTAAGATGAGCAAGAGTGGAGCTACAAAAAGGTGCAAGAAAGCAAAGGTAACTACAATGCATGAAAGTAAACATGGGTCTCGAAAACTAGGCCTGATCAATACCCAAATACAACCAAATCTCTGTAAAGTGGAGAAATAGGGAAAACCTCATGGGAAAATATCTACTCCAAAAAGAGATGCTAAAAGCAATGAAGAACATCACTAAAGCAGAAGAAGATGCAAACAATTATCAAAAGATGACTTTTATGGTGCTAAAGAATCTCCTCTAAAGATAGGATGATCACGATCGGGAAGATAAAAATCTACATGAGTGCCCCAAACGACACTACTTGAATCGGATGAAAAACAAAGGCAAACACTAAGAACAAAGATATAGATGGCACAAGTACCAATAGTCTAAAAAACACTGATCAATTAAGAATGGAAGATTCCTTCCAAGGTGAAATCAAGGAGGCATTAACAAGAATAGCATAGTAGCCCCCCATAATGTTGAACTGGGAGACCCTAACAGATCCACTGAAATGTTGTGTAATAGCCTTTAGTGCATGAAGGAGAAGAAACAACATCTGAAAGTGCACAAGAAAGCACTTGCAACTAAAAAAGTGGTGTGCAAAAAAAAACTCACATGCATGAGGCTAGAATCATATGGACCCACTGTCATTGTGGAGGGACACTCACTGGACAAAGGCGTGATGGAAAAACAAAGGCACTACACAACCCCCTCATGGAACTTTATAAAATAGTGCGAGTATAAAATATGGAACAACATTATGTGCAAAATCCCCAAAATACATGTACAATAGTGTGACACTTTATCTCAGTGTGCTTACACAAAATATTGTTTACAAATGATGCTCAAAATGCCCACAAAGGACAAAAAATTGGAAATACATGAAGAACAGCCAAAAAATGAAGCAACCCATGCAAACGAGAAGTTCCCAAGAACTAATATGTCTAGGTAATTCACCAGAGTGTGAAAACACAAAAAATTGAATAAAATATACCTAGAGGGAAATCTAGAAATATTGCACAGATGGAACTAAAGAGCTTTGAAATATGGTTCCTGTAACATTAGAATAAATCTGTGAGTTCATCCCTTCGAATTATCTCCATTGCTCTTCTCCATTTTTCCTTTTTAGTATTCTTGCCCTTAGATTTTTTGTGTTTGAATGCGAGTATAGTTGTGTTGAATGTCTAAGAAAAATATCGAAGAATGGTCTCTTCTCAAAAGTATGTGATTTTGGGAGGAGGAATAATGATTATGACAGGCCATTTTATAGACTTTGTGTTTTCAAACAATCGACTCAGATTGAAAGAGAGATCGATGGATGAGATTGATAAATGCCATGCGATGTGAGTTCTGTCTCAAATAAAACGTGAGTTAGAACATGAGTCGGGAAAGACTAAAAATAGAACAAGATCTTAATCTTCAGTTAACAATCTTTGAAAATAGAAGAAATAGACTTTGAATGTCAAAGACAAAGTCAGAACTCGAAGATGAGGAATTCGAATGCATAATTAAATTAATTAATTAAATAAAATATATTTAATTAATATATGCATACATGCATATGAGTTAGAACTAGTTAATCGGCTAGTTGTGACAGAGAGTCTTCCTGCAGAGATAATTAACAGTTGTATTCAGAGATAACTGAAGAACTAAAAATAGATCTCAAGTCAGAAGGTGAGTGGACGATTAGATAACTGATTGACAGAAGAATATGACATAAATGAATTAAATGTTAATTTAATTCAAAATTTGAAAATAGAAGATTTAATTAAATAAATAAAGATGATTTATTTAATTTAACGAAAAGGGTGGAATTGAATAATTAAATAATAAATATTTAATTATAGTTGAAAAAGGGGTTAAATGAATAATTAAATAAAGATATTTAATTATAGTTGGAAAAGTATGATAAAGGGGTAATTAAATAATAAATTATTTAATTGATAGATAAAGGGGGAAGAATTAATTAGTTCACAACATAATTAAATAAATATAATTTATTTAATTAATCAAGTTGAATAAAGATTAATGATCAATTAATGAATTAATTAAAAGGGGGTATTTAATTAATAGAGGAAAATGTATTAGAAAAGGTAATTAAATAATTGACATTATTTAATCATGACCATGGACTATAGAAAATTATCTCGATTATGTACTCGCAGGCCTAGACCAATTTTAGGTATCTACAGTTTGCCCCTCTTTGATACAACGTTGGTACGATGTTGTGTCAAAATAAAATATTCCTTGATCATGCCCTAGTATGAAATAGGTTAAGGTATGCCCCCTCGAGAAAATTGACATTTTTTGAAATATTTCAAAAAAATCAAGAAAAATTCCCGATAAGTCAAAATGACAGTTAGAAACGGTTTGGAGTTGACAGAATTGAAATCGGAGATGTTTCAGACAAATACGGGTCATTGGAAGGTGAAAGGCTAAGCGGCCAATAGAGAAGGGCTAAAGAAATGCCATTTCTAACCCACCTATAAATAGGAATTAGGGCTAAAATGAATTCATTTGCACCTAGAGGAGATAGAAAAACTTGAGTTTTTGCTCTGACTGACGGAGGAAATGGCACTGATTTCATACACCAAGCATTGAGGATATCAGATCCGAACCTTCAGGAGGCCAGCTAACGTAGGACCACCGGTATGTACCCAAAAATGAACTTGTAAAATTTATTTGTGCACACACTTTTAGGATGTAGAAAATTAATGTGCAAATGCGGTGCATCGTAAACAACGCATATGCCATCGTATTCACCGCATCTGATTGTGAAACGATGCATTTGCAAAAATGCATTAGGGCTAGGTTAGGTGGATCAGGGAATGACCGCATGTGGAGCATTACACACCGCATGTGTAGTTCTACAACACATATGCATTAGGGATAGATGCAAGTGTATGGGTGAACCGCATATGCACGTGTGAGACGCTTATGTTGTAGGTTAGTAGACTGAGGAAAATGCACCGCATGTGGTTTTGTGAACTGCATGTGTAGTATTTGGAAAGGGTCCATGGAGTTAATGCAACACATGTGCAATGTGCACCACATGTGAGGCTCTGTGCAACGCATTTGAAAAAATGCACCGCATCTATAAAATTGAGCCTCATTTGACTGGTAAAATTTTTGAAAAAAATTTCAAGGAAAATTTGAAAAAATACTGACATCATGGGTAAATTATAGGTGGTGATAGATCCTATCTACACATGGGAGTCATGACCATATATGTTTGACCTGAGAGACAGTTTGAGCTCCGTAGAGATTCGGCTTCTATGGAAGCTAGGCCTACGTCACTGTTTGTCGATGTCTGCCATTCGGGCAAATAGAGGGATGTTGACGATACTTTGTGAGCAATGGCATTCAGAGACATCGTCGTTCCATTTACCAACTGGGGAGGCTACTATCACATTGGAGGATGTGTACAAGATTCTGAGATTGCCTATTAGAGGTGAGTAGGTTATATACGATACCCAGCGAGGACTGACAGAGTTAGCACAATTCTATCAGGTGGCTGATATCAGTAGGCTCGGGATTGAGCATTACGAGATCAGATGGCCTGTCCTAGTAGATAGGTATGAGCAGATAGACTATATCTTATGTACCCTGATTGGGGGTATAGTTCCTCTTGACAAACGAGGACATGGATTTCTAGTAGGATGGGGAGCTATGTTGGTCGGCAGGCTAGAGAGTGAGACTAGATATGCATGGGGTCCATGTCTCCTTGCGATGTTGTATTTCCATTTGCATGACATCGCTTACAGAGGTGCATAGTTGTTGAGCTATGGGATGAAACTATTGATGGTATGGGGTTGGGAGAGGATATTTGTGTTTCATCCTCCAGTGATAGTAAAGAGAGAGGAGAGACACCCCTATGCATTTTGATATACAGGGCAGATTACACAGACTCATGTGGGTGACATAGGGTACTAGCGACATGCCTTGGATATTCTTGATCAGTTCACATGGAGACCTTACATGGATTGTGAGGAGTGGGTGGATGAGGATGTACATTTTCCATTCTACAAACAGACACAGTATCTCATTGGGAGGACTATTTCAAGTGTTCATATTATTGAGCAACATTTGCCAAACAGAGTTCTGAGATAGTTCAGGGAGGTTCACGATGAGCCTTGGAGTAGAGCAGAGTTTGCTCGGTCATCGAGAGAGGTTCCATGGTGGGGACCCATGATTCCAGTGGCTACAGTAGAGACAAAGATATAGGCACTTTAGCCAGTACAGTGAGGATGGAGAGGTGGATTAGCAGATCCAGGGACCATGGCTACTTATGAGGCATGGTGGGTAGTGCATCACTCGATTCCTTATACAGATCCGGACCAGCCAACACCAGTCGAGAGATGAGGCATAGGGCCTAGAGGACGTCAGAGAGGTGGAGGTGCCAGAGTTGGTAGAGTTGGTGGCAGAGGTGATGGAGATGATGACAGAGGCAAAGGTAGAGGCGGAAGACAAGGATGGAGAGGACGGAGAGGGGGTCAGGTAGGTGGAGATGCACCTATGCAGGAGGCAGTTGCAGTCGATGTACCGATGATAGATATCAGAGGGAGAGTGGACGTACTGGCTTGGGGTGAGCACGCTGCAGCGGAGGTAGTGGTTGAGGAGCTTGTAGAGGTAGATGTTAGAGTAGAGGATGTCATAGAGGATTCTGATGTAGAAATGGCCTTACATCCTCTGGGTGTGTTAGCAGGATATGGAGAGGATGATGTAGAGCATGATATTGAGGAGGATGTTCAGGAGCAGGCACCAATGGAGGAGTAGGAGAGAGAGCTCAAAGATAGGATAGTGGAGGGGAGATGGGATTAGGATGCTCCTAGAGACAGTGACAAGGAGGCTTTGGAGGAGAGACTCAGACTTATGACCATAGAGTTTGAGGCGATGAGACTCGAGAGAGACAGTGCCTTCACACAGAGAGATAGTGCCTATGCAGAGAGGGACAGTGCATATACCGACAGGGATAGTGCACATATATAGAGGGACAATGCTCTCATGGAGAGAGACCAGGCTATAGCTTAGAGACATGAGATAGAGCATCAGTTCATAGAGGTTAGAAGCCTTTGTAGTGGGTCCTCATTTGATGGCATGGTACGAGAGTTAGTCAGATCGATGGAAAGAGCCACTTATTACAGGGATTTGTATGAGGCCGCAGTGCCAGTAGAGAGATGAGCTGCTACATTTTCAGAGGTGCATAGTCAGAGTAGAGGTCATAGTCGGAGTTAGAGGACATAGAGCACTGAGGGGGTGATAGGACTATCGAGGACAGGTCCATATGATAGGCCTTCCACCTCACAGAGGCCACCTTCGGGTCTCTTCCCACCACCATCACCATGTGACAGCAGGGGTAGCGGGACATGATGACAGGGCTTCAGATACTTGTAGACATTTGTATTTTTTATCTGAGCCTACAAGCTCGTGTTTCATTTATGGTTACATTCGGACATTGTACTGTGACACATGATTTTTTGAGTGATATATATATGATTTTTGGCGGCTTCTACATGATATGCAATTCTATGTTATGGATGATGCTTTATTACTTAATGATTATGTTTCCTAAATGATGTATGTACATTTCTTATGAATGAATTTTTCTATATGTTTATGAGTTATGCATTGAATGATGAAGTTGTGGATGCCTTATTTTACTTATGATAATGAATGCAATGTTCTACATGATGCTTATATGTGATGGTAATATGTGCATGCAATGTTTACATTATGTATGTTATGATGATGCAATGCCTATTATGTAATGATGCGTAATGCAATGAAGATGAATGTTACTATCTAGATGTTGAAAATGCAATGCAACTATATGAAATGTTTATTTAAATGGATGCAAATGAAAATGACCTAATGTGTTTTTTTTTTTTATTGTGTCACAGGACTTTATCTTAATGTCAAAGAAGAGAAATGTTAGGATGATAATAAATTCAGAATGTTAGTAAGAAATAATTAATGTCATGATGTGAAATGTAATGTAATGATATAATGATGGTTGATCGATTGAGAAAAAGATATAACCTTCGATATATTGCCAAATACACTATACTTGCTTTGTTAAAATCATTGGGCAGGACATGACATAGATGGATAGTACACACTATGATATGAGATAGACCATAGTGTACAAAGTTATCCCCCTATGAAAAATAGACAATCGTAGACAAGGAGTGTCTTAACTCAAACTAAGGACAAGATGCCCCAGTCATTTAGTCAAGACAAACCACAGACAACAGAAAAATAAAAGATGGGTCATGAGATGGCATTGCTCCTCTAAATCCTTGATAGGACATCCTTGAGGAAACTAGTAACATGACTCAAAAACCAATGTTAAAAAGACAATTGACAGACAACAGCCAAAGAAAAAGAATCTTGAGACATCGTTGCTTCTCTAAATCCTTCAAGGGACATCCTTGAGAAAGCTAGTACCAAGATCTTGCACAAATCAATAAAAAAGATAAGACAAAATAAGATATAAACTCATAAAGCCAAATAAATGTATTCGCCAAAACTTAATCTTGTGGGATTGTTTGATGTTGATGTTTGACATAGCGTAATGTGAGAGAATGACACATACCGCATAAGACATTGAGTCTGGTTTCGACTTGGTGGCTTCTGTATAAAGCATGACAAAGCCTGGTTTTAGTAAGACACATGTCTTATAAGACGTTAGAGTCTGATGACATCAAGGTGACAAGCCAAATGAGATTATGACAATTTGATGACATCTGTTGACAAGAAAGACATATCTTGCGTAAGACATAGGTTGATCGCTCTGACAATGTGTTTGATATTGACTTGATGACTGTTGAGAAATTTTTCCTTGTTAATTTATGACTTGCTTTGATTCCTGGACTAATAAAAGTGTGTGTATGTGTAGACAGTGTTTGACATGAAATGATACCTTAAACAATGATATGCAACTTGTGTGATAGTGATTGTGAATGAACCCTATTGGACTGACCTAGTGTGGTCTCGGGAGCTCATCAATTGATTAGCCTTGCCTATGTTGTACACGCAGAGACCTTGTAGTTCGACATGACTAGTAACTTTCAATATACAAAGCATCATGATTTTAAAGTGTGTGATACATGACAAACCTAGACTGACTGACCTAATGCCTCAGGGGCACATTGATTGATGGCGTTGCCTACGTCCCAGTCACAGAGGCAATGTAGTTTGACTATATCTACAACTGACTTAACATGATTGACCTGACATGATTGACTTGACTCTATTTTTGGGATTTTCTGACATTTTTTTTATTTTTTTTAATTTTTGGAGTTTTCTAATGATTTTTGGGATTTTTTAGGACATTTTCGATGGTGTGACATTATCTACAAAGTGTTAGGGCATAGAACAAGGATTTTCCCCCAGTCAGGAATAGGATCTGGAAGATGAAGTGGGTAATGTGACGGAATGGATGTTTAGATGTCAATTGTTCCAAATGATAGATAGGACAACCATTTATTATGAGTGATGGTGAAAAAGTCTGAGTAGAATGATGGTAGACGGAAGATCAATCTTGACTACACATGGTGCCTATTTGCTAGGTTTTCACCATGGTACTTATCCATAGTGCCACCAAAGTGGTTTTCACTAGTGGACGGATTTATTACTCTTTACTTCTTTTTTTTCTCAATTTTTTTGGTGTTATCAAGACGCCTGTTTGCCAAGTTTTCATCAAGGTAACCATTTTTTTGTTTTTTTCTCATTTTTTTTTATTTTTCTAGATTAAGACACAAATTCTCTGAGACTTAAGTGTAGAACCTATTTAGATGTAGATTGTTGATAGGGGACAAAAGCGATTCTCCTTCAGGAGTAGAGAGTTGGTATGCTCTTGATCCAAAGGCTTCTGTGACAATATACGGCCCCAACCAGTTAGTTTCAAACTTTCCTGGTTTCTCGCGTTCAGCTTGGTTCTTAGGATTCTTAATTAATACTAGGTCACCAATGTCAAAATGTCTATTGAGAACCTTCCTATTGTAACTATGATGAACATGATTCTGATATTCTTGTAAATCATCTAATGCTTTCTGTCTTTGTTCATCTAGCAATTCTAGCTCTTGTAACCTAGAGACCCGGTATTCTTCATCGTTGATATGACCCTTCAAGGATACCCATAGAGAAGGTATTTCAACCTCAATAGGTAAGATAGCTTTGGACCCAAATACTAGGGAATATGGAGTGGCACTGGTGGGAGTATGGATGCTTGTGCGATAAGCCCATAAGGCAGGATTAAGTTGTAGGTGCCAGTCACAACCAACATCATTGATAGTCTTCTTAAGGATTCTAACAATAATCTTATTAGATGCCTCAGCTTGGCCATTACCTTGTGGGTAATATGGGGTGGAAAAATGGTGTTTGATGTGGAATTCTTCATATAAATCGCGTACTTCTTGGTTCTTGAATGGGCGGCCATTTTCTATGATTATGGATTGAGGCACACCTTACCGAAAAATGATATAGTTTAGGATAAACTTAGATATTTGTGTGCTAGTTATGTATGTCATGGGGATGGCTTCGATCCATTTTGTGAAGTATTTGGTGGCGGTGATGATGAATTTATGGCCATTGGATGATGAAGGGTGTATCCTACCTATGATTTCAAGTCCCCATTGGGCGAAGGGCCATGGTGAAGTAATTGGGAGAAGCTCTTGCGCTGGTGCTCTTATCAAGTCTCCATGTATTTGACATTGTCTACACTTCTTTACAAAGATGTATGAATCTTTCTCCATTGTAGGCCAATAGTAACCAAGTATCATAATCTTATGGGCTAGAGTGGGACCACTTGAATGAGATCTGATATACCCTCGTGTACTACTCACAAAGTTTTTTGTGCTTCCTCAACATTGAGACATCTCATTAAGGCATTATCTAAGGTACGTCTAAATAGGGTTTCTCCGATGATGGTGTACTTAGTTGACTTTCGGATGAAGGTTCAATGTTGGTTATTGGAAAAGTCTTGAGGTAGGATTTGGTCAGTGAGGTAATCGAATATGTCTTTATACCAAGGAGACATAGGACCAACAATGGTACACACTATCATAGTATTAGGGACATCATAAGCAGGGAAAAAAAATTGTTCAACCAGAAAATCGAACTTAGGCACATTATTTGGAATATCCAATAGAGAACCCATGGTTGCCATTGCATCTGCAGCTCTATTTTGGATATGTGGTATTTGTTGAAAATTTATGTCATTGAAATACTATTTGAAACTGTCAGCCATCCTCTTGTAAGGTGCAAGCTTCTCATCCTTAGTCTTGTAATCATCATTCACCTATCGGATTACCAGTTGAGAGTCGCCAAAGACATGTAGGCTCTTAATGTTCCATTGAACTGCCATTTTTAAACCTGTCACTAAGGCTTCGTATTCTGCTATATTGTTGGTACAAGGAAACACAATCCTAAATGATTTAGGAATGGTGTCACCTTGAGGTGTGACAAATAAGATACCAGCCCCCGAACCACGATTTGTATGTGATCCATCAAAGTACAGTTTCCACTCAGTTTTAACATCAATGTTGAAAAGAAATTCATCTAAAAAATTTGCCACTAAGGGATGGTCTGCCTTTATAGGTGCATTAGCTAGTTGATCTGCAATCACTTGTCTTTTTATTGCCTTCCTTTCGACATACTGAATATCATACTCGCTAAGTATCATAACCCATTTAGCCAATCGGCCTATTAAAGCTACCTTACTTAGGAGGTATTTAAGTGGATCAATTTTTTCAATCAACATGGTTTGTCAATTGAGCATATAGTGCCAAAGTTTTTGGGTAGCAAAGACTACCACAAGACAAGCATGTTCTTTGTTGTTGTAATTCAATTCATAGCCCACTAAGGTTCAACTGATATAATAATCCACTCTCTCATGACCTTGATCATCGAGTTGTGCGAGAAGAGCCCCTAATGCTGACTGAGTTGTCGAGATGTAAAGTATCAATGGTTTTCCCTCTGTAGGTGGTATTAGGACTAGTGGAGTAAGCAAATAGTCCTTCATTTTTTGGAAGGCCTCTTGATATTTGGGTGTCCACACAAATGGCACTCCTTTCTTGAGTAAATGCTGAAATGGATGTATTTTATCTGCCAGTTGTACTATGAAACGCCTAATGGACTGTAATCTCCCTTGTAGTGTTTTGAGTTGACCAATGTTAGTTGGAGGAGTCATTTCTATGATAGCTCTTACCTTCTCTGGATCTACTTCAATGCCTTTGTGAGAGATGATATACCCTAACAATTTCCCTGATTTGACTCCAAAGACACACTTCTTCGGATTTAGCCTAACATTGTAGTTTTCTAACCTCTAGAATATCTTTTCTAACATTTTCAAATGATCTCCCCTTATTTTTTACTTGGCTATCATATCATCTACATAATATTCCATGAATGTATGTACAAAGTCATGAAAAATCAGGGTCATTGCTCATTGGTAAGTGGCTCCTGCATTCTTAAGGCCAAACGGCATAACATTCCAGTAGTATATGCCCCATGGACACGTGAAAGCCATCTTATGTTGGTCTTCAGGTGCTATCTTTATCTGATTGTATCTAGAGAAACCATCCATGAGGGATAGCATCTCATATCCTATAGTAAGGTCTACTATCATGTCGATATTTGGCAAGGGGAAGTCATCTTTAGGACATGCCTTGTTGATGTCTCTAAAGTCAGTGCAAATACGAATGCCCCCAATTGGCTTAGTCACTAGTACAAGATTCGATATCCAATCTGCATAGTCTATTGTCCTTATGAATCCCACATCCACAATTTTCTTAAGTTCTACCTTGACTAATAGAGCTATTTGTAGATGCATCTTCCTCAACTTTTGTTTGACTAGTTTGATACCTAGTTGTAGTGGGAAATGATGCAATATTAGGTCTGGATCTAGCCCAGGCATGTCAGCATACAACCATGCAAAGTTTACTTGTTGATTTTTGAAGAAATCCTTGAATTCATGTTGTTCTATTCCTGATAAAGAAGCCGCAAAATATACTATATGAGGATTCTCTTTTGTACCTATGTTGACTGCAATAGCTTCTTCCACTAGCATGGGTGACTTTTATTATGCAACGGGGAGAATATTTAAACCTCTATCCTCGGGTGCCTTAGAGAGGTTTTCACCCTCAGATACATCCTTTATTTTGAATTTTTCTTCGTCCAAAGGCGCCTTTCAGTTTTCACCTAGGGATTCATCATTTTTATTTTCATTCTCATTTTTGTGACTAGAGGTGTAAATAGACTCCCCGAAATATCCTTTATTGTCCAAGTCTATGGTAAAACCTGCCTTATGATCCCCTCTAGGTATGCCTTCTCTAAGTCCCATGAACTCAACAATTGCTTTATCATTCTCGAATGTATGTATGATAGGTGTACCTTGTTGATCCCAGTCGATAAGTTTGGGATATACAAGGGGCATTTCATCATTAGAGTTTGTGAGGGTTGCTGACAAGGTGAATATGGAATGGTTGACATGGTCACAAAAGTTTTGGACTAACTCCTTATTGTTCTTCCTCCTTGGGGTAGGTATATTCTATTGTGGGACAATGGTGAGGGAAGATTCATCAGAAGATGGCTTGTGAGGTGCCCAAGATGCAAGATCAAGGGTTTCCCAATAATAGCTCTCTTGCCATTCCACTTTGGACAAGTGTTTCTTAAGACGAGGACTAGACTATTTTCGTACAAGTTTCACATTGAGGTCCAACTCTCCAAATAAGGAATCTATGTTCATAGTACTAGTAGATGAGAGGGAATCCCATTCACCATCACTTGAGTAAGGGGATTCATCATAGACTGGAGGTTTGTCATAAACTGGATGTTTATCATAAACCAGGGGTTTGTCATAAACAGGGGGTTTGTCGTAAACTAGGGGAAGTGGATCATGAGATGTCTCGATGTCTGGGTAATCATTCACTTCCTCTTGAAACATTGACGAGGTACCAAGAAACCCAATTCTAAGCGGTTGACACCCTAGCCCTAGATATTTCAGTCGTGGGTAGACAGTAATCAGTTCTGTCCTTCCATTTTGATATAGTCCTAACCCACTATGCCCATCATAGCCTTTTGCATTATCTTGAATCCTTTTCCATATTGGTCCTTGGCTATTTGAATTAACGGGGAGGGGTATTTATGTTCTTCTTGATACAACCAGGAATCAGCTTGATCCACTATTTCTTCACTTAACTCTCCCCATTTTGTCAATGTCATTGTAGGGGGAACATGAAATGTGACCATAGACTCTCTTCTACCTTAGGCTTGTACAATACTGAAAAGGATCTGGATCACCATCAATGGTGATCTTTGTGCCATTATAGGGGAACTTGAGACATTGGTGGTATGTTGAAGGTATGGCTTTCATCACATGTATCCAAGGTCTACCTAACAAAAAAATTGTATGGAAGGGTTAGATCCAAGACTTGGAAGATGGTGTTCATGATTGTTGGACCAATTCGAATAGGGAGTGTGACAACTTCTTTGGATGATCTTTCCTCATCATCGTAAGCCTTGATGACTATAATCTTAGAGGTATCTACACAATCTTCCAAGAACCTAATGCCTTAACCAATTTAAGTGTACACAGGTTCAAACCTGCTCCTCCATCTACCAAGACTCGTTTGACTTTGTTTTGATGGACTAAGACTCCAAGATGTAAGGGGTCATTATGATCTAACTTTTCAGTTGAGTAATCCTCTTAGGAAAATGTGGCATGATGCAAGTTGGTCAAATATCCCACCATCTCTTCGAAATGATTGACATCTAAATCTATGGGAATAGTTGTGTTCTATAGAGCTTTCTCAACAATGGATCGATGTTGAGGTGATAAGGTTAACAATTCCAAGATAGATATTTGCGTGGGGGTTTTACTCAATTGATCGAGAAGGTTGTACTTGAACTTGGAATTTTGCATAGATGGCTCAGAAGAAGGACCAGGAATAGTAATCTTAGTTCTGCATTTATTTACATTACATTCTGGATGCTTCTTAATGGTGAAAGTATTGACATTCTTGTTTGTGGTTCAGATGTGGTTTATGATTGTTCCTTTACCATAGTCATACTTGGTATTGGCATAGTTGGCTGATGGATTATTTTGGGGTCCTGAACTAGAGGCTTTTCCTTTTGTGTGGTCATGTAATGGGTCCGTGAAGACCTTATGATCACTATTCTTAGTGTTTTTCTATCCACCAACCTCTATGGTTTTGTTTTCAACAAAGTCTTGTATGATGTTCTTTAATTAGCGACATTGTTGGAGGTTGGGCCCTTTTGTTCGATGATAGTCATAGAAAGCGTTATCAACCCACCATGAAGGTTTGAACTGTCTAGGATCATACTCTCTTGGATCTAAGGGTTCGATAAGATTATGTTTGACCAATTCTTTGAAGACTACCTCGATTGGTTGCCCTAAAGGTGTAAATTATTGCGTTGGAAATCTCCTTTGTTGTGGTCTTTGCTGTTGTGAATTCTGGACATAGTTAGCCATTTGATCTGGACTATTCATCATGTCTGTTTGTTGGTTGTATCCTCTAAGGGAGATAACCGGTCCAGTATGTATGTGCTTAGCATCAACTATGCCATCATTCATGACATTCTTGTTCCTAGACCAGAACTTGTTTCTATCATTCGACACATTTTGATGTTGGACAATCGGGCTCTTACCTGGTACTTTGATTTCACCTTTATCAATAAGCCCCTTTTCAAGGATGATCCCCTTTTGTACCAAGTCAATGAATGAAGTACAACAGTGTACCCGTAAGTCACCTCTCAATTTGGGGTTGATGTTTTTGAGGAAGATAGTGACCTTTTGTTTTTTATGTGTTTCGACGGGATAGCGGCTAGCTAAACTTCTCCATATCTAGAAGAAAGTGATGAATGTCTCACCATCTTCTTGTGTCATGTAGCACAAGGTTGAAATGGCTACTTTGTTGTCTATGTTAAAGGTAAAATGTTCAACAAACTTTTCAGCCAATTCCACCCAAGATCATATACCGTATGGCAATTTGGAAAATCATTCCAATGCTATCCCTATGAGGGTTCATGGAAATAGGCACATCAAGTAAGTGGGGTCATACGATATGTCCATGCATGTCGTTGAGAATTCTCTAATATGCTCTAAAGGATTCTTCCTCCCATTATACTTAGGAAAATTTGGTATAATGTATCCATGGGGGAAAGATGTCATATAGAGTGCTTTATTGAATGGACATGGACATAAGTCTTGTGCTGATATAGCTCATTTGCCTGACATCAACATGTCATCCATCTTTTTTTGTAGAGTCTGCATTTGGTTTTGAAGGATGTCGACTTGTGTCAAGGACATGGTGTTCATGTTATTTGGATCAATGTAGATGTTCTAATACGCCATGTTTTGTGACAGGTTATGATTGGGCGAGGGGATATATCCTGTCAAAATATTTTGATTCGGGATAGGGATATTCCCTATCTGAATGGTTTGATTTGGTATAGGAATGCTTCTTATCTGAATTGTCTAATTTGGAATAGGAATGCTTCCTGCCTAGATTGTCTGACTTGGTATAGGTATATTTCCGCCAACTTTGGTTCACATGTTGGTGCCAAAGGGGTTGGAGGAAGTTGCTCCTGTAGTGAATTGTAAACCTTGTGTTATGTTAAAAGGAGTTGTGTTTACAATTGATGATGTTTGTGTTGGTATACCTATTGGTATCGCTATGGTTATTTGGGGAATAGACATAGTAGATGTCGCAGTTTGTGTTGGTTGAGTTGACTGTGTTGTCAAATAATGGACATCAAATCGTGGAGGTAGTGTGACACCTTCTACTAGCAATTTTGCTAAGTAGCGTTGTGGATTGTTTTGCAAACACTCATCCATGAAGGAAGCAAACTCAGGATGTTGAACTGCTGCATCTATGTCTTCTATGTAAATCTGCCCATGTGTGTCTCTAGTGACATGTTTTTCAAGTAAAGACTTGTGTGGACATTTTCTGCCTAATGGTTGGTTTCCGAACGGATTGATGAATTCATTGGGGTCTTTCATTGCTTTGTGTTTCTTTTTGGACCTTGTTTTGACCATGAAAAAGTTTTCTCAAAATGGGTAATGCAGACTATGTCTAAAACTGATATGACCTATGTCTATGTTTTTGGATTATTATTTTTTGACAATAAGGATGTTGCTAAAGATCTAAAATGACATATGATAGGATGGACAATATGCAAAATTCTAAGTGGACTAAGGATGGTAAATGAGTCTAAGATGGGTATAACCTACCACCTTATGGAATAAATGCATGCAAAAGTTTGTTTTTTACCAAGGAACCTAATTGTATGACAAGGACAGTATGACAAGGTGAATTTTCCAAACTAGACTGTGAGTTGAAAAGATTCACTAAATGAGACCAATGTGACTAGGTTCAATGACTGTGACAAACTGGAACATGAACGTTTCCAAAGATGAGGAAAGTTATCTATTATGTGATATGCAATTTCCCTAGGGAGTACCTATATGCATGCAACTTATGATGATTGTGGCTAAGATGTTTACTATCACTAAGATGTATATGACACCTAATGACAGTAGCTAAGACGTATATGGCACCTAATGATGGTAAACTAAGACATATATGACACCTAATGATGTAAGGTCTTTGAGCAAATGTGGTTCACCAAACAGTTGCGGTTTTTCCTCTGACAGATGTGGTTTTCTAGGACACATGCGGTTTGAAAACTGACAAATGCGGTTTACCAGGACACATGCGGTTTTTAAACTGACAGATGCAGTTTGTGTGCACACATGTGACTCAGAATGTGATAGTTGCGACACATGATATGTAGACCGTGAAAAGTGAATTTTTTGACAGACAAATGTGGCGTTTCCCCTAATAGATGTGACTCACTATGACACATGCGGTGTTTAAACTGACAATTGCGACTCTATTTTCTGACAATTGAATTTTTCCCAAAAGTTGTTTGATTGACTTTGTTTGTTTGATCAAGATTTTGATGAATACAACAAAAAGCAAACATAGCAATCAATGTATCTTTCAGTTTTTGTGATGTGAGGACTGTTAAGACTCGAAAATATGTACAACCTAGGATTTTAGAATAGTATTTGCTGAATTCTTACTTGGATTTCTCTAGCTATGCACATTCAAGGTGGATGACTAGTAGCTTGACCCCATTAACTCCCCTCTACAACACTCACTTATACGGGGCAGCCAAGCTACTATACCCATGAAACTCTCATGGCATACATGTCACCTCAACATAAGAACCATAAATTTGTAAGATGGCTTCACAGGTTATACACCTACTGCACCAGCAAATAGATAGAATTTTTGTAACTCTACAACAAGGTGTTTAATAAGGGCATTCCATTCATGGGAAACTATCCAACGTCGGCGAGAGTCCATTTCTGTCCATCTCATTGGAATAGTGTGTGTGATTCTTTGGCTTTCCTCAAGAATCCACTTTTATATACCGACTGGAAGTCGCTTGGCTTTAGCGTGCTACTGGTCTGAGTCATCTTGGGGTGAGTACTTTTTCCCACCAAGACAAGCCTAAGTTCTAGAGTCAGCAACCATTTCTCTTACACCCAGGATCATGTGATTGCGCAAGGGGAGAGGATACTTCAGTGTACTAAATCGTCAGGGTTTACAGATATGTGCAAAGCACCAAACAAAGAAGATAGTGGTTCGTTTTATTCCAAATGACAATTTTCTATCTATCAAATAGAAAATTCATTTTAATCCCACACGATGATTTTCTATCTATCAAACAAAAGCTTACTTAAATAAATAAATTACACAAAGGCATTAGGTCCTGCATGCAATTTATCAGTAGTTCATGGTCTTCATCTTTCGTCCTGCAGAAAAATTGTCTTAGGTTTTTGAATGTCTTCAAAGCTTCATCCTGCAAACACTATGTTATTCCCCCTTAACACAATTGAAGTCAACCATTACCAAAAATCAAAACAACTTCAAAAGCGAAAACAAAAATATGGATGCACGGAAATCAATGAAAAATATGAAAAAAATTTACCAGGCAAATGCGGCTTTTTGAGCCACATATGTTGTTTGACTGTTGACAGGTGGATGTGGCTCGCGAAATTGTTGACAGGCAGATACGGTTCATGACTTCGCGGATGCAGTTCGTTATGATAGATGCATCGTTGTTTTTGATAAATTTGGCTCGAAAAATATAGATGCATCATTACCCTTAACAAATGCGATGCATCGTATGGAAATCTACAAAAAAAAATAGAAAACAGAAAAATAGAAAATCAAAAAAATAGATGCGCAAATTTTGAAGTGGATTCATGTCGGGTTCACCAAATGTAACATTAGAATAAATCTATGATAAAATTTGTAGCTAGAACAAACAATTGTTAATCCTAATCTAAATCAAAACTAATCTAAAAATCTAACAATAAAGAACGAATATGAAAACATGATAAAAACTAAACAAACTGAATTGATCTCACCGAATATGCATTCATCCCTTCGAATTATCTCCATTGCTCTTCTCCATTTTTCCTTTTCAGTATTCTTGCCCTCAAATTTCTGTGTTTGAATGCAAGTATAGTTGTGTTGAATGTCTAAGCAAAATATCGAAGAATGGTCTCTTCTCAAAAGTATGTGATTTCGGGAGGAGGAATAATGATTATGACAGGCCATTTTATAGATTTTGTGTTTTCAAACAATCGGCTCAGATTGAGAGAGAGATCAACAAATGAGATTGATGAATGTCATGCGATGTGAGTTCTATCTCAGATAATATGTGAGTTAGAACATGAGTTAGGAAAGAATAAAAATAGAACAAGATCTTAATCTTCAGTTAAGAATCTTCGAAAATAGAAGAAATAGACTTTGAATGTCAAAGACAAAGTCAGAACTCGAAGATGAGGAATTTGAATGCATATTTAAATTAATTAATTAAATAAAAGATATTTAATTAATATATGCATACATGCATATGAGTTAGAACTAGTTAATCGACTAGTTGTGACGAAGAGTCTTCCTGCAGAGATAATTAGTAGTTGTATTCAGAGATAACTGAAGAACTAAAAATAGATCTCAAGTCAAAAGGTGAGTGGACGATTAGATAACTGATTGACAGAAGAATATGACATAAATGAATTAACTTTGAATTAAATGTTAATTTAATTCAACATTCAAAAATAGAAGATTTAATTAAATAAATATAAGATGACTTATTTAATTTAACGAAAAGGGTGGAATTGAATAATTAAATAATAAATATTTAATTATAGTTCAAAAGGGGGTTAAATGAATAATTAAATAAAGATATTTAATTATAGTTGGAAAAGTATGATAAAGGGGTAATTAAATAATAAATTATTTAATTGATAGATAAAGGGGGAAGAATTAATTAGTTCACAACATAATTAAATAAATGTGATTTATTTAATTAATCAAGTTGAATAAAGATTAATGATGAATTAATGAATTAATTAAAAGGGGGTATTTAATTAATAGAGGAAAATGTATTAGAAAGGTTAATTAAATAATCGACATAATTTTCTACAGTCCATGGTCATGATTAAATAATGTCAATTATTTAATTACCCTTTCTAATACATTTTCCTCTATTAATTAAATACCCCCTTTTAATTAATTCATTAATTCATCATTAATCTTTATTCAACTTGATTAATTAAATAAATTATATTTATTTAATTATGTTGTGAACTAATTAATTCTTCCCCCTTTATCTATCAATTAAATAATTTATTATTTAATTACCCCTTTATCATACTTTTCCAACTATAATTAAATATTTATTACTTAATTATTCAATTCCACCCTTTTCATTAAATTAAATAAATCATCTTTATTTATTTAATTAAATCTTCTATTTTTGAATGTTGAATTAAATTAACATTTAATTCATTTATGTCATATTCTTCTGTCAATCAGTTATCTAATCATCCACTTACCTTCTGACTTGAGATCTATTTTTAGTTCTTCAGTTATCTGAATACAACTGCTTTTTATCTTTGCAGGAAGACTCTCCGTCACAACTAGTCGATTAACTAGTTCTAACTCATATGCATGTATGCATATATTAATTAAATATCTTTTATTTAATGAATTAATTTAATTATGCATTCGAATTCCTCATCTTCGAGTTCTGACTTTGTCTTTGACATTCAAAGTCTATTTCTTCTATTTTCGAAGATTCTTAACTGAAGATTAAGATCTTGTTCTATTTTTAGTCTTTCCTGACTCATGTTCTAACTCACGTTTTATCTGAGACAAAACTCACATCGCATGGCATTCATCAATCTGACCTATCGATCTCTCTTTCAATCTAAGCCGATCGTTCGAAAACAAAAAATCTATAAAATGGCCTATCATAATCATTATTCCTCCTCCCGAAATCACATACTTTTGAGAAGAGACCATTCTTCGATATTTTGCTTAGACATTCAACACATCTATACTTGCACTCAAATGTAGAAATCTGAGGGCAAGAATACTAAAAAGGCAAAATGGAGAAGAGCAATGGAGATGATTCAAAGCGATGAATGCATATTCGATGAGATCAATTCAGTTTGTTCAGTTTTTATCTTGTTTTCATATTCGTTCTTTATTGTTAGATTTTTATATTAGTTTTGATTTAGAATAGGATTAACAATTTTTTGTTCTAGATACAGATCTTATCATAGATTTATTCTAATGTTACAGTTCCAATGCCATTGAGATCATGAAAAACAGAGAAACTGGTCAAAAGTTACGAGCTCGGGATTGGAAAAATCTCCTTTGAATTTAACTGGCTATAGAATGCATGAATAGATAAATGAAGCAATGAGACCCACACCAATAGAAATTTGATAGAACCAACTTTCCGACAATATCTCATTTGCCAAAAATCAATATCGTATGCCCAAGTTATAGCCTCTGGACGAAAATATCTCCAAAGGGGAAAAAAACCAGTGCTAGATCAAATTTGATTGTCATACAGCTGTTGTAACAAAAATCTGGGCCTAAATTTGATGGCTAAATGGTCGTTGCTGCACATGCATAGATGGGCTTATTACAATAAAAAATAAAAAATTATTAAAAACCAAAATAAAAAACTTTGATTTGATTTTTTTTTTTTATAAATCATAAAAAAAAAGGCAGCCTAGGTATCGCTATTGGCGGTACTATCAGACTATTGGTTAGTAGTAAAGCCATTGGTGGTTGGCAGTAGGCCGACTGGCATACTTAAGGGCCCGCAAGCCTACGTATGTAGGTGCTACGGGTACTCGGTACGAGGCCTGAGGAAACCTTTAAAAGGATTTTTTTTTTTTTAAATCTTTACAATATTTAAAATAAAATAAATTCTAATGAAATTAAATGCAGATTTTTTATTTTTTTTACCAAGGTGCAAAGGGATGGCCATACGGGTAAAAAATTTTGCCTCTCAAATCAACTTTTTCCAAACTGTAGGAATGAACAATCAATTTAAGGGTTTTGGACCGCTACAGACTCAATGGAGAGGTCTGTTTGGACTCAAAATGCTTTGAAATTACAGGTGATTCCCTAGATCAAAAAAGAAAACCCCAAAACTGTGAATGCCTAATCCAACCCTTGTATCTCTGATACCATGTAGAAGTTGTCAAAACCAACTTCAGACTCCAAGAACGCCTGCATGCAAATGGATACCTGTCACAAGGAAGAGAATGGATGGAAAAAACAAACAAGGGTTTGAAGCTTTGAAAAATGGAGAGATTATCTTATCAGAATAAAAAAAGAATTAAAGAATATACAATGGATCAATCCTTAAGAAGGAGATCATGCCAAACCTAAAAGAAACCCTAATAGGAAAACATTTAATAATTAATATAATTATTAAATGTCACTTAATGCAAACTAAAGTGAAATCTTAAGAGAGGAATAAAGGTAACTTTATTAACACAATTGAGTTAAACCTTTACTCTAACACAACCTTGGAGACAACTTGGTAATATTTTAAATTAATTTAACAAATAATTAATACCAGAAGGGTGCCACAAAATCAGAGTTCTTTTGTTGATCCCTCCAAACTTCATACATGCATCATAGTCCTTTGAAACATTCTAAAAATATTGTATTTCTTATTATCTACTTTCTATCTATCTTGTTCTAATCCCTTTTGGTTACAAAAAATAGATATTAATATACATCAACTGCATGAAAAGATGTGTCCTTTTAGAAATATTTTAAATATGAAACACAAACAAAATTAATATTGACTAAGCTCTGTTAAGCCATAAATGAACTCTCAACATGTGATCTGTGTAGTCTCGGCACACATGTGTATTTGTATCTCCTAGTGCATTGTAGATCACAATCTCCATCATCACCATTTGTTCATTTTGCTCACACGCTTCATCCAACATTCCATATGTTTTAGTGGCTATCTTTAAAATCTCTTAGAGTATTAATTCACTTCCGTTCTTCCATGTAGCCATTTCTTTTAAATTACCTTCATCATCAAAGAAGGTAGTCAATCCATTTTTAGTGGCCTCCATCAATTCTTGTGCATCCTCTTGTAGCTCCTCAAAGAAACCTCTATGCTTATCCATAACATGATTAGCATCCTCAATCATTGCATTATCAAGATTATCCCACTATTTTATTTCCTCAAGTTTTTGTTGGATTCTACCATCCACTCTTTTATGTTCTTTTATTGCATCAAAATACTATGAGTGTTTTCCCCAAAGTTTATTTAACCAAGTGGTTAAAATGTCCTGCCTCCTTTTGATTACTATTGTAAGTGTGTCCATTTTCCCTTGAGAATATGCACTTGATCCCTCCCAATGGTCCTTCACCTATGAACTTTCACCTTGAGTGAGCATCTTTGTTGGCCCTATTGTAGCATCCACTAAGTATTTTAAATGCTCATTTCCCTCAACATTATTTCATTATTTGTTTTGTACATTTCCTTTTCTCTGATCAACGCTTGTATTTGGGCTTTATTCAATTTTGCTACATTAATCCCAAATTTTTTTGTCGCAACTAGATCAGCCTCTCCAGCCTTTAAGGTAATGATATGTCCAAATTATTTGTCAGTGTCAATAACAATTGACCTCTTATGGGGTGGATATAAATCCCAAATCATCAATGTCTCTTCATCAGGATTATATCTTGATCTTATATATACCTATGTTACCTTTTCTATGTTGAGCTTATGTGTACTAATGTTGTCTTTCAGGAAACTATCAAAAACCAATGAAAAATTGAGGCCTAATCCTTGGAAAATCATGACACCAACCTTTTCCAACATTTCTCTCCCTTTCTTAGGGATCATACTTGTCATCTCTTTCTCTACACCATCTCTCAAAATTTTCAACAATTTCTCTTCATTTCTTGGTGTCACATTGTCAACCAATTCTCTTATTTCCTTACATTTTTGCTTATACAAAATTGTTTTGAATTCTAAAGTTTTTACAAACTCATCATCAGCTATAAAAGATCTATATTCTTCATGTCTTACATCTGTGTCTACATTTTACTCAATATTCATTTCACTGGCAGAGTAGGTATAACCTTGAGTTCTTGTCCTTGATACTTTATCGGATGGAACTTGTGGCATGTTAGCACTTGATGCCTTTCCACTAGAGGACAACATCTCAATATCCAAAAACTCCTGATTATGTCACTCAATCATCATCTTTTCCTCTTCTACTTCCAAATTTCTTATCATATCATCAAACTGGTAGGGCATGTGATGATACCCTCCAAAGTTTATATTCTACTTAGGTGAGTGGATATAACCTTATGGATCAAAAATTTTCATCAATGGACCTCTCTTCATATTGTATTGTAATAACCTATCAAGAATCGGGTTATATCCTTCCTTGTCTAACATAGTAAAGTCACCAACACATAACGTACTAGGCATAAAAGCTTGCTTTCCAAAAGAGCTTAAATTCATGACACTAGAAAAATCCATCTACTTAACAATCTCTAAGTAGGTAATTATGTCTGGAACTATTCTAGGAAAGATAAATGGACCATATTCAAATCAATAGATGCTAATCATGGTCGCATTCTCTAGACAATACCAATCCCCCCAATTGTGGTTGATTGGTCCATTAAAATCTCTAGGTCTAAGGAACCTTTTTATCTCATCAAATAAGAAATAATTACATGGATGATTGTAGAATTTATACAAGGGTTTTACAAAGTATTCCTCAAAGTGTACAAAACTGGAATTAGAAAACCTATTATCCCAAAAAGAAATCCATGACTAAATAGGAAATGGCCTGCCTTCTTTATCGCATTGTGAAACTCTCAGCTCCTGGGGCCAAAACCCTAATTCCTATCCAAAGTATAGCACCAAGTGCATCAACAATGAATAATTCCTGAGGTGCAGGATAAAGGCTCCATTTTTTATTGCCATCAACCCAGTGTCAAGTTATTTAAACACATATGAAGCATAATCCCAAGTCCTGGAGTTAAGATATTGAATATTTGTTGCAATCACCATAGGCACAATTGCCATAAACTCTGGAACCTCCATTCCCAATACCTGTCCCACCAAAAAATAGGTATACTTCACATAAGGCTCAAAAAGATCCACATGAAATGGTGGTCCCTCATTGTCCTCCATTGGAATCGATTTTCCACCATGCCTAATTCTATGTATGGGTAATATCCAACCCTTATAAATGGTGTTCATTCTTCTTAATTCACTCTCGAGCTCTTCACTTACAATTTTTCCATTGCATATCCCTTCTAATTTTAAAACCTTGCTTATTTCATTTTCTGACAAATGTATTAATGGATTCCCAAATAGATCACATATGGCCCTATGTTTTAGACCATAATTACTGGCCAACATTTTCACAAATTCGACATCAACAAAGACACTAGGGAAAACCAGTTTACCTGAATTGAGCCTCCATGGGTTACATACTGGCTCAAAATGATTTCTTTGGTAGTAATGGAAATTGAACAGTTCATAGCCTTTGATTGGGTTCCAAACATCTCCAATGAAATTATGTTTGTCATCTAATTTATCTACTTCAACCCTAAGTTGCATAGAGCATCTGCCCTTAGGTCCAAAACTAGTTAGTTGGTCTATGAGATCCTCGTTCAATTTTTGCTCCGTGCCCTCCGACTGAATTTTTGTTTTCTGCGTTTTCCCCTTTCATTGACTCTTCTCCCCATGTTTTCTACCTTTTGATTTCTCTGGACCAGCGCTTTCCATTCTTTGAAATTTAAAATATTCAAGGGATGAGAAAATTACTATATTTCACCTGAAATTCCAATTTGAACGAATGCCCCAATCCTTTGCTCATTCTTCTCCTCTTCCTCGCTACCAATTCCATGAAAAAATGCCTCTAATTGAAATCACCTGGATTCAAAAAATATTTTTTTTCATGGCGTCATCAATGTCTTGCCTATGACACGAATGAAGTACGCTCTTCAAAATTCTCGTTGTCACATCATGTAGCATATCGGCAAGATATTTTAAATCTTTGGCCTATCCTTCTGTTCAACGTTCAGATATCCGCTAAGACATCTTTCAGCTTTCCTGACATCTTTCACTTTAATTTTTGAATTTCGCCATGACTTAATGAATCATTCCAACATTTCTCTTCCTTATTCCGAAGGTTCTTCATCTCACCGAGATATTCCCTTTTGTCTAGTCAAATTGTCGAGATAAAGAAATTATCCTGCCGATGGAATAACACTCAATGTGACCTTCCTTAGATCTCCCCACTGAGGTTTATCTTACCGATACATCCTTTTTTTGGTGAGACCACACACATTTTTCCCCCAACAATTTTTTAGCTCCATGCATGTTGTCACGTACCACCCTGTTAGTATAACATGAGAGGTTGGTAAGACTCCCCGAACTCTTCTTGGCATTATTTTTCTCATCGAATAAGTCCTCCTTTTCTTTATCAACAAGACCGGTAAAGATCTTGAGATGTCTTTCAGAACCTTACTCCGATGACTCTAGTCTCCCCGATACATATTCTTTTGCTACGAGCGGTGGGATAAATATAATCTCGATATGACCTAACACCATCATGCCGATAGTCATTGTCCTGTTGATAGAAGTCGTAAACCCATGTACTCCCGACATATGTCCTCATCGGCATGACACAACTAGTTTCTTGTCGATAGAGTGGAGGAAATGTGCATTAGTATTGGTGAGACCTACATCATCTTATGCCACTATGTTCCATATATTAAAATTTTCAGGGTTAGATAAAATTAATGATTATATGATAAAAATTTACCCAGATCTTGGTGAGTATGCTATATGAATAAAACTTTAGGACCCCTTGGGACACTAATGAGCATCAATGGCCAATGAGATTTTTTCAAAATTTTATAGTTCCAACACCACAAACCTCCTCACATAAATTTGTAGCCTCTACCATGAACCAAAGTATGGGCTAGAGGGTAGGGCGCAAGACCTTGACCCTTTCCCAGTAGGAAGCGTACAACTATTGGGCTACTAGGAAAAGGTCTAATTGTGGAGCAAGGGTTTGGGAATTTTTTGTTAACTGGTTAATTTTAGCATCCTTCATCCCAATTTCATGCATTAGTCCCACAATTTTTTTTGTGGCACAGTCGAGCTTCACCTTTTGGTCTTTTTGTATGGCCAACCACTTTTTTTCAGGTTGTTTCTGGATTGCAGACTCTTGATCCAAGGTAAGCCTGAACTTCTTGAGATCTTCTTGGAGTTGAGCTTTAGCGCTCGCTTGGTTTGCCTCCTTTTCTCGTAATGTCAAGTCAAGATGGTCATTCAGCTATTATAATTCTCTTATATTTTGATGCACTTCCTCATTCGATTGAGCCAATTTATTGCATAATTCCTGGTTCTTTTGTTATTGCTCAGCTATCCAACCCGATTCTTGGGTTTAGAATTTTTCGACCTCTCTTTGCAGGCTAGTCTATTCAGCCTACATATTTTGTGTGATGCACACTCTTTTGGCTTCTTGTGCCTTTTATTTGGTCAATGCAACATCCAATCTTTCCTTGACAACCTTGATCTTGTCTTCCACCCTTTTTAATTGGTGACCAGAATTAAGGAAGTTTGTAGTCACCACCCATTGTGTCTCCTCAAGGAGCTTAACTTTATCTTGTGGTTGGGTAAAATGCAAGTCAATTTCGATGGCGTGGATTTCATAGTCATCGAGTTGCATTTCTTCCTATGGTTTAAAAACATTTGGATGCAGGTTTGCGAAATGCAATGATTAATGAGCCTAATTATAAGTTGTATGGAACTTGGGCTTCGCTAGTCTCGTGGCATCTTTTTCTTGTCACTTTTGAAGTCAAAGAGCTTGAGCCCACCTCATTATATCTCTTTGGGACAATAATTGAGCCATCAGTTTGATTTTTTCACCAAAAAAGGGAACACCCGGAGAGACGACAAAAGGAAAAGATAGGTGGCTGACCTTAGATGTTTTATTCTTCAGAAGGGCTACTATTTATGGAGAGAAAGGAGGAATATTCCAAATCCCAGGTGTTCACGTAGGATTTTGTAGGTATTAGTAGTCTCATGGGAAACTTAGTTGTTGGGGGACATCATACGCATAGCTAAGTGACCTTCAGGTTTACTGAAGTCGACTCTTTGGTTTTGTGGGGGGAGGTAAAAGGTTAAGAAGATAACTGAGAAAGTAAATCTAAGCTAAAGGTGATACACTAAATAATAAATGATATTACCTAAGGAGAGTGTTTGATGCAAAGGTTCGAACCACCGAATGTTGTTTATTTAGATAAATTTTCTCAAAAGCACTTGAAAAACATAAGAAAACTTCCTAATTGCATAGAATAATCAAGTATAACTTCAGCCAGCATAGAGGAGTCGAGAACATGATCTATATCTATTAATCTATTAAATATGACAAAAGCTGAAGAACATGCATTCATATATTATAGGAAAATAACAACACAATTTAACAGTTTTATCAAATACATGAAAAGAAGAAAGGCCGAATTGATTAGCACAGTCTATGAACTTCAAGTTGAATAAAAATATTAGATAGGCTATTCCCAGTGCTTGGGAAGATTTTTATCTACCTAATCAACAACCTAATAAAAGAGAATTGAGGCAGCCTATATAGGCCAACCCATCACTTGAAAACCATGGAGAAAGATGCCTTGATCAAACATCAATACCCCGGATCTTTGTGAGCCGACATTGAACAAAAGGAATTCTTAGAAATGTGCCAACACAACCACCTCAGAGAAAAGAATGCCATGCAGCAGAAGAAATGAACATAAGAAATTGAAGAAGAAAACGTGGTGGCAAGCAAGAAAAATTGGTGCAACAACAACTCTTAGAAAACTAGCAAACAAGAAAATGCCATGGGTCGAGCAGACAGAGCCCAACATAAAGAATAAGGGATGCCTAGTGAAAATATTTGAGAGGAAGCCATGTGGGCAATGACGAGAAATAGTAAATACATGGTGGGCCTAGTTTGGAAAGCATCTAGAGAAAGTCATGCGTCACGCAGATGGAACTTGGAAAAAGTGAAGCAATACAGAACAAAAAAATATCTGTTAGGAGGCCACATGGCAAACGTTGAAGGTTGCGAGCGATAAAATATAAAGTGAAAATGCGAAGGAAAAATAATAACTATGAAGGTTAGATTTTTTTTGTGAAATAGTTTGGCGGCTCATAAGAAATTTTTTCCTATGGAATGAAGAACCCTAGAAACCCTTGTTCAGCATCCCATTCTCGCTCACAACCTTGAGAGGGCAGCTTGCAGGCCGGTCCATACCTCATTTGACAGTGTGGAGAGGGCTCACAAATGTTCATGTGCCAATTTGAGATCGATGATTGCCTTAAAAGGAAATCTACTAGATACCTTCACTTCCAACTCAAGATGGAAAAAGAGTTGTGCCAGCCAATGCACGATACCTTCAATGTTCTCGATGGTCGGGGATTGATGAAAATATTGGAAACCAGAAAGGTCCTACTTTTTCTCTTTGATTTTTGAAATTATGTGCTTGACACCTACTACCACTTGAACAACAATGAAGGGCGAAGGCAGGCCTCACTGAGTTAAGCGAGAAAATTTTATGCACATGTTGTTGGTAACCTAGTTCAATCTAGCTCTACATTCCACCACTTGTTTGATGATCTCATGCATGGAAATGAGAATGTTCACACCCATAGCCACTATTGTTCGGTCCACAATGCCTATTCCACTTAGGGCCTCATCAGAAGCCATATACATCTTGTCTAATAGAAGTCTTGCCTCTAAAACTTTATTGACAGTCACATCCTGCACTTGCTAGATTGTTTCACTAATGGTATTGCATAAGTCAGTTTCCTGCACCATAAACCTCAGGGTGGACTGCAAAGTAATGCATAATACCTTGACCTTATCCCAGTAGGACACATATAAATTCTTGGCAATTGCCAACAAGCTCATTTTTTATGCAGGAGGTTGGGCTCTCAAAAGATCTAATTCTGCAACCTGGCTGTTTAGGTCCACCTTCAGGTCCGATATGCTTTTGTCCAATGTAGACACCTAGCTTCTTAGAGGGAAAATATTTTCTCCCTTTCTTCTAAGGCCAATTCAGCCTACACTCTCTTCTCAATTTTTGACTCCAAAATGACATTCATTTTGTTTACCTCATCGTTTGTGCTCTACCAAAGTTGCTTCATACAATCATTCAGTTGCATGAATTCAACATGGAGCCTTTATTTATTCACTCGGCTCTACTCAACCTCATTCTGTAGAACTAGAACAATCTTTGTGCTCATAGCCTAAAGTTCTTTGATCTTGCTTTGAAAAGAATTCCTCTCCTTTTGGAGGCAATTTATCTCATTTTCCTGTGCCTTATACTTGTTTTCCCAAATATCAACCTTTCCCTTTAGCTCCACTATTTGCTCCTCCCTTTTTTTTGCTTGGTGATTCAGTTTGAGGTAATCGGTGGTAACCACCCTTTGAGTCTCCTCCATGAGCTTGACCTTATCCCGTAGACGAGCATGATGCAAATCTAGCCCAATGGTGTTGACAGAGTATTCACTTGGCAACATCTCCTTGACTGGTTTGATCATGTTGGGAGTGATCTTTACAAACATTAGTGAATTTTTGCTTTCATGGAATACCGTTTGCAAAAGAGGTAGTGTTTGTCGGCCTGCATCCTTCTCTCTTCTCTTTTGAATTCAGTTTGCGCGAGTGCTTTTATTTGTATCCACTTGTAAAAAATATTCCTAGGAAGAAATACCTAGTCCACCAGCAAAAGGAAACTCCTGAGGGACTGCTAATGGGAAAGATAATGTCCTCAGTGCATCAGTCATTTTTCTAGGCCTTGTAATTATGGCCAGGGAGAATGGTGGAATGAATTGGCCACTTGGAGAGGATGATAATGTGATATAAGGAAATTATGGGGAAGCACCAACTAAAGCACTGGGCCTTAGGCATAAAAATTGTTGGCTCATTAGGTCAAGACTAGTGACAAATTGTGTCCCAGGGGCAGAATTAAAAGCAGAGGATGAAAATGGAAAACAAGGAGGGAAAGGACTAGATTGCCCAAGATGTTCAGTGACAGAAAAATCTAGCGCAGTGATAAAGTTTGGGCAGACGAAAAAGTCGAAGCTGACAAAGATGAAACTAGAGACATAGTAGAGATAAAGGAGGGGGAAAATAATACCTGAGGCTCTTGGATACTCATAGCTGATGCCATCACTTCTACATGTTGCGACTCCACTCATCCAGAGGACTCTCTCATTTGTTGTCTTTTCTTCTCTGGGGAATCCTCAAGGTTCACAATAACCTTCCTTCCATGAACGGAACTCCTTTGCCTCTTCCTACTCAATCTAGAGGAGTTGGAAGGCTCCAAAATTTGTATATTCGAAGAGCCCTCCTATTGTGTAGGTTGTCCATCGACATCTTCCTCATGTGTTGGCTCATTTTTAGCAGTAGGGGGATTCTGAGCTACCTCCTCACTAGGCTCCATTGTAGCTCCTCTCTTTTCATAGTACTGCTCTGAAACCAAAGCGTTTGGAGATTTCTCGCTGTCTGGGTGCTCGTGAACCAAAATCTCATCAAATTTTTCATCTGATTCCACCTCTCGAAAAAGGTCACCCAGAGCGTTTATCTCCTGCTTGTATATCTAGAATCACCTTATTCTTTGGGGCTTCCATCTGAGTTTATTCAACTAGTTACACAGGTACAAGCTCATCTTTTGGTTTTTGTTGGGCTTTCCTACAATGTGGTAAAAATTTAACCACGGTAGTCAATTTTTCAATAGTAGGTAAATATTCAAGTCCCACATAATATTTCAAATTTACCTCCTCGATATTTCTTTGAGGGTCCTAGAATGGCCGTGGATCATGTGGAATTTTAATGCTAATTTCTGACACATTGTTTCTCAGGTTGTATTTTCATATGTCATCAATAGTCACTAGTCCAAGACTACCCAACTTAGAGTACAAGACCTCCAATTTGTTAATCTTCATATTCTTCTTCTTCACAAGCGAGACTGAGCCAAACATGATAGGCAACACCAAATAGGAAGTCAAATGTCTTCCTCCCCATTAATCATTCTCAATATTGCTTACCTGCCACAATGCTTCCAAGGCCGGCACTCTATCAGAAAGAAAACGTGGGAGCCGGAATGGATCCCAAATGAAGCCTCACATATGGAGCATGGTGAATATTATGCCAAAGAACCAATCGCAAGGAAGAAAGAGGCCTCCCAACCATGATTTTTGTCATGGTGTTAGATGCACTGCCATGCCGCTTCCAGATCCATCCAAAGCTCGTAAGGTTGGAGCTAGGAAAGAATCCGAAAAACATGTAATAATCAAAATTCTTCGACAGGATGAGAGTCCATTTCGACACTGGATTCCAAGCACCACTTTCATTCAAAATGGATAGTGCCATGAACTAGTGGAAATAGTCAGTATTATGATGCAAAATTAAATGGGCCAGGAAGGAAGAATACCTGAATCTCGAGAAAACTTTGAAATCCCACAGCTGCTTGATCATCCCCTCCACAATGACCCTTGTAAAGTCCATAAGAAGAAGTTGTTTGTTCTTCGTCAGCATGAAGTTGAGACTCCTTTGGAATTTCAAATTTTCCTTGTCTATATCCAGCCCACAAACCAAGGCCAACATAGAGGTGATGGAAGCAAACCCTAACTTCAAAGCATTCAATGTAATCAAGAATTTGGGAGGTGTTGGGGCATCTGTCGACTGAGCAGTCTTAGCGGAATAAAACTACGAGGCCATATGGAATTTTCTCTAGCATTTCCATATCCTTTTTATATCAAAATATTCAACACTTTTGGGTAGAGGGAATATGATGCATAACATGTCCTGTAGAGCATGAGGGCTGATGACCACCCTCAAATTAGGGCCACTTATAACTCTAGTCTGAGGATCAAATTTTGTTGCAAATGCTGCAACCATTTCTAGGCAATGATGCACCTAGGGAACCATGTTATGTGGAAGCCCACAGTCCCGTAGATTTTTATTGAATGGCTTTGATATTTTATTCATTTTCTCGCATGCAACCTCCCTTAGGCTCTTGGGATTTGATGTGAGTGTTCCAAGGTTTGCTTGCACTGCAACTAAGAAACCTAGCTTGTCTCTTCTAGGAACCTATTCTCCTCTAGGTCCTGATTGGCTTAGATGATTAACTAATTCCAATCCTAACTCTTCTCTAAGAGTTCTATCCTTTGTGCTTAACCTTAGAGGACTAACAACTTTTTGAATAGTTCAATTCTTCTTCCTCACTTAGAAATCTCTAAGTGCTATCTTCTCACAAACTTCATTCTTCATTGCAGCGGTGTCCATCCTTATGAAAATATTCATAACCTTGCCAATTTGAACCATTTTAGAAGGTTCTTTAACCCTATCCTTACCGGGTTCTAGGATTCACCATTTGAGACCTTAAATAGGCCTATTTCTTGTATCCTTTACCAGTCCTGTTTTGTCAATTCTTGCAAAAATTTCCCAAAGACCCTAAAAATCTAAAGACAGATTTGAATACCCATTTGGAATTTTTAAAAGGTTCAGTGGGGATTAGGGCCTGACAACCTCCGTACAATGGTTCCCTAAAACTTAGGACAATAGGGCTAATAGGCCTAATTTCTAGGACTAACTGTAATCTTGCTTGTGTCTTGCTCAAATCATAATCTAAATCATTGGTCTGACCTCAATCCACCTGTATGATGAGCTATGATGAAACCTTACTTGAACCTATACCTATTCTGTACAATATCTCTTTTCCCTACAAGAAATCTTCAATGATTCATTCCTAGACCTCTAACTGGGCTCTGTCTACTCGCCTAAGGTCTAGTAGCAAAGATAAATCTCCCATCTTTCATGACTCCTAATCCTAAACCTATATACAACAATGGCTCCCCTATCATTCCCACCTATCCTTAGGTGTTTCTCAAGGCTATATTTCATGGGGAAGCCATGAAAGTACCGACTGGTCAGGACAGGACCAGTAAGCACTTTAAAACAAAATAATTTAACTACACAAAATATTCTACTCTAAACAACTTGCTTATCAAATGAAAAAGTCTAATATAATCCTGTAGAACACTAAAAAAACACTAAACTCAGTCTCTCAATCCATTAAGTATGTTTGTCACCACAAAAGCTCAGTTTTTTCTTGGAAAAAAATATTGCAGAGCTCTCCATTCAACTTAAAAAACTATTACCAAAAATGCATAACTGACATGAGATTCGAGTCTTGGGTCATATTAGATGCCATCTCCATGATTCTAGGGCTTGTTGGCTGATCTCCCACTTCCTATTCTTAAGGGGATCCAAAGGTAACTGAGTTGCATGCAATAATTGCAATCATTGCCAAGGTTGCCATGCTAACTTCTTTACAACATTTGGCATCTTTCTCTATGCTTTGATCCTATTTCTTAGGACCACCATTCTCTTTAGATTCTAAGGAACCAACTCATTTTATGGCCTTATGGAATCTTTACAACATCATTAAGTGTTCAGAACAACTTTAAGACTCTAATCTCACCATAGACAACTAACATTAAGAAAACTTAAATTACTAACACTGGCTATTTGTGTGACCTTAGTCCTAATGACTAACTCACCTAGCCCACAAAAGCAATGACCTTCTAAGGTCTAAAAACAAACTAACATCCTAACTTGGCTAGAGTCAAGTACAAGCCAAAACAAAAATCTTGGAGGTTAGCCTAGGTGTGCTCCTGCACCATCCTCCCCAAAACAAAAAGTTAAATCCACCCTTGGATTGATGATGCTTGGATCAATTTCCATCTTCTTGAACTCTGATTGCTTTATCCATACTGCATCAGCATCGATTTGACCTTGTTTCTTGATCAAGCGTTCCTTGTATTCTTTGGTTCTAGTCTGTTTGTAGACCCTTGTGTCCAATATGTTGTCAGCTCCTATGACTCTAGCAGTAGGTAAGTGTAGATCTTCCACATCTCTGATCACTTCATGAAGGTTTTGATCCATGTCTTGTTGTGGTCCTTTGTAATGGACTAAGTCTACAATGTTGAAGACAGGGGATAGTCCACTGTCATCCGGTAGCTCAATTTTGAATGCATTATCACCATACTTAGCTAAGATAAGCTAGGGGCCTATCCTCCTCATCTGTAACTTGTGAGGGACTCCCTTTTGAAGTATTGATTTGTTAAGATGCACCATAACCAAGTCACCCACATTGAACTGTACTATTCTCCTATGCTCATCCACCTTGGTTTTATGTTTTATGGTGTTCTCTGTCAAGGTCTTCCTCACTATATCATGTATCTCCTGCATAGCATATGCAAAATCATTAGCATATCCACTTCCTTTCACTCCATCCTTCAAGTATCTCAACTCATAAATTCCTCTAGGATGTAGTCCATAGACTATTTCAAAGGGACTCTTCCCTATGGATCTGTTTATAGTATCATTGTAGGCATATTCAGCTTGCCCAATCAACTGATCCCATTGTTTCCCATACTCCTTGGTCAAGCACCTCGGTCTAACCATTAGTTTGAGGATGGTAGGTCAATCCAAAGGACAAGTTAGTGCCTAACCCTTGCCAAAGAGTCTTCCAAAAATGACTCATGAATTTAGTGTCTCTATCTGATACAATGCTGATAGGTAACCCATAGATTCTTACTATCTCTTTGAAGAAGAGAGAGGCTATTTGACTAGCATCATGGGTGGTCTTACATGGTGTAAAGTGAGCCATCTTGCTGAGCCTATCCACCACCACATAAACACTATCCATGCCTTTCCTTTTCTTGGGTAACCCAACTACGAAATCCATACTCAAACATTCCCATGGCCTAGTAGGAATAGGTAGTGGTTGATAAAGGCCTGCATTTGAAGAAGTTCCCTTGGCCTTTTGACATACTACACAACTTTCCACATACCTCCTAACATCAAGATTCATTTTAGGCCAATAATAGAACCTTTGAACCAGTTCTTAAGTCTTAGTGATCCCAAAGTGACCACTCAAAGCACCATTATGCTTTTCTTGTATCAAGTTCTCTCTAATGGAGCCTCTAGGAACACATAATTGATTCCCCTTAAACAATAGATCACTTTGCAAAGTATATTAAGCATATTTACTATGAAAATGATTCTTGTATTCAGCACATACCTTATAAACATCTGCAAAATCTTCGTCATCAGCATATAGATCCTTGAACTGATCTATTCCCATGCTCTTCAACTGAATTTCCTGAATTGTGAGAGCTCTTCTAGACAATGCATCTGCTACTTTATTGAGGACACCTTTCTTGTGCTTGATATTGAAGGTGTAAGCTTGTAGATACTCAACCCACTTCATGTGCTTGTGGCTCAACTTTTCTTGTGAATTCAGCAAACTAAGTGCTTGATTGTCTGAATACATAATGAATTCCTTGGGAAGCAAGTAGTGCCTCCACTTCCTTAGAGCTTGGACCAATGCATACATCTCAAGGTCATAAGAAGAGTACTTCTTTTTGGCTTCACTTAACTTTTCAGAATGAAAAGTCACCGATCTACCCTCTTGGCTTAGAACAGCCCCAATTACCACATTGCTAGCATCACACTCAATGGTGAAAATCTTCTCAAAGCTTGGTAGCACCAAAACAAGCTGGGTAGATATCCTTTCCTTCAACAACTCAAAGTTATTTCTAGCATGCTCATTCCATACAAATTTGGTCTTCATTCCTCCCTTAATAGTATCCAACATAGGAGCACAAATTGCACTAAAATGCCTTATAAATTTCCTATAATATTGTGCAAGGCCATGAAAACTCCTTACCTCTATTGTTGTCCTTGGAGTAGGCCAATTCATGATAGCCTCCACTTTGCTTTGGTCCAATTTCAGATTGCCATGTGATAGGACAAATCCAAGGTACACTAGCTCTGTTTTGATGAACTCACACTTCTCCAAGTTGATCATCAGCTTCTCCTCATGTAGCTTCTTGAAAACAATCTCAAGATGTTCTAGTGCTCACTCCTTGTCTTGCTAAAAATTAGTATATCATCTAGATATACCACTACAAATTTGCCTATGTAGTCTTTGAGAACTTCATTCATGAGCCTCATGAATGTGGAGGGGGCATTAGACAATCCAAAGGGCATGACAAGCCACTCATATAGACCCTCATTAGTTTTGAAGGTTGTTTTCCACTCATCTCCTTCATGTATTCTTATTTGGTGATAGCCACTCTTCAAGTCTATCTTGCTATAGTACTTAGCTTCACCTAGGAAATCCATTAAGTCTTCAACTCTAGGAATAGGGAACCTATACCTTATAGTTATCTTATTAATAGCCCTTGAATCAATACAAAGCCTCCATGTTCCTCCTTTCTTAGGTGCAAGGACAGTGGGTACTGCACGTGGACTAATACTCTTTCTAATGAAATCTTGGTTTAGGAGTTCTTGTATTTTCCTAGCAATTTCCTCATTTCGTTGAGGGGTCATTTTGTAAGCTGCTTTATTGGGAAGGGTAGCTCCTAGGATAAGTTCTATCCTATGACTTATGGCTCTTTTAGGGGGTAAGGGTGATAGTTGTCCATCACTCACTATACCTTGGTAAGTCTGCAGCATGCTTTGAATCTCCTTTGGTAACTTTGTCTTCTTGGTCACCTTACCTTCATCTCCCTCTCTTGGTCTTAGCACCAATGCATAACCAACTCCTTCATTCTCTTCCATGGCTTGTAAGAACTCTTTTTCACCCACCATAAGAACATTTGGACCTGCTGTTTTCACCTCAACATCTTCCAACAGTGACTGTATTTTGAAGGTCACATTATCTTTCTTGAAAGAATAAGAATTTTTTCCTCCATCATGTATGGCTTGGTGGTCAAATTGCCATGGTCTACCTAGGAGCAAATGACATGCATCCATAGGTAGCACATCGCACAAAACTTTGTCTTTATACCTTCCAATTAAGAACTCCACCCATGCTTGTTCATTTACTAACACATGTTGGCCTTTATTGAGCCAGGTGACCTTGTAAGGATTGGTGTGGGGTATCCTTGTCAACTTTAGTTTGCTGATTGCTTCCTTTGACACAATGTTATCAGTAGAGACTGAGTCAATGATGACTCTACATACTTTCCCCATCATCTTGCACTTTATCCTAAATAAAGACCTCCTTTGGCTTGGCTCCTTCTTCACCAACTCCTTGATCAAAGTTCTCCTCATCATGAGGTTCTCACCTTCCTCAGAATTTAATGGAACCTCAGAATGCTTCTCTGCTACATTTGATTCCTCATGAACTAGGTGAGTTCTCTTGTCACCTCCATGTGAAGAACTACCTTTCTCTAGGCATCTATAGCCAGCGTGCCCCATTTGATTGCAATGATAACATTTCATATTGGCAAAGTAGTTGCCTCTTCCTCCTTGTCCACCATTTCTTCCTCTAGATCTAGAGTTATAACTCCTTCCTCTACCACCTCTACTTGAGCTTCCTTCTTGCTACTCACTGAATTTTGTGTCTCCTTGATTTTTTGATTCAGAAATTCTCCCACCATAGCCACCTCTTTGTCCTCTACTATCCTTTCTTTTACCTTTGCGTTTAGAAGTTTGGTCTTGCTTTCTCTTTCTTTTCTCTTCTATCTTCAAGGCCATTTGATAGCATTGGTGAATGGTTTTGAAGTTCACTAGACTCATTTCCTCTTGAATAGACCATTTGAGGCCATTCAAGTACCTTGCAAGCTTAATGCTTTCATCTTCTAGTACTTTTGATCTCAAACATAGCTTTTGAAACTCCTTGGTGTAGGCTTGGACATCTAGATCTTTTTGTCTTAGATTGTGTCTCCTTCTATGCAACTGGACTTCATAGTCATCAGGTAGGTAGGTCTACTGCACTTTGTTTACCATGCCCTTCCAAGTAACTATAGGACCTTTTCCATCCTTTTCTCTTTTGTTTTGCACAAACTTCCACCAAGTAAGAGCTGAACCTCTTAGTCTAGACCTGGCCACCATAACTTTTTGTGCCTCTGAGATACCATCACACTCAAAATGGTTCTCAATGTTGTCTATACAATCCATGACTGAATTTGGATCCATTTGTCCACTAAATAGTGGAACACCTTCCAAAGCTTTGCCACTCAATGCCCTTAGTGCCTTTAAGAATGGCTCCTTAGGAAGAACAGGGTCAAGTGTTGGTGCTTCTTCTTCCAACTCTAATTCCTTTTCCCTTGCTTCTTCCTCTTGCTTTTGATCAATTTTAACTCTGACCTTGTCAGTTTTGCCTTGGACTTCACCCAAGAGCTGCTCCATTTGGGACAATATTTCTCTTAGCAACTGATTGTCCTCTTCTTGTTATTCTACTTTCTTGGCTAACTCAGCATTAGTCGCCATGGTTGTTTCTTCCTCTGGTGTATTCTCTCCCACTGATTCAGTAGGCTGCAACATCCACCACAAGCCTGATCAAAACATGCTCTGATACCAATATGATGTGAGTGTTCCAAGGTTTGCTTGCACTGCAACTAAGAGACCTAGCTTGTATATTCTAGGAACTTAATCTCCTCTAGGTCCTGGTTGGCTTAGATGATTAACTAATTCCAATCCTAACTCTTCTCTAAGAGTTCTATCCTTTGTGCTTCACCTTGGAGGACTAACACCTTTTTGAATAGTTCAATTCTTCTTCCTCACTTCGAAATCTCTAAGTGTTATCTTCTCACAAAATTCATTCTTCATTGCAGGGGTGTCCATCCTTATGAAAACATTCATAACCTTGCCAATTTGAATCATTTTAGAAGGTTCTTTAACCCTATCCTTACCGGGTTCTAGGATTCACCATTTGAGACCTTAAATAGGCCTATTTCTTGTATCCTTTACCAGTCCTGTTTTGTCAATTCTTGCAAAAATTTCCCAAAGACCCTAAAAATCTAAAGACAGATTTGAATACCCATTTGGAATTTTTAAAAGGTTCAGTGGGGATTAGGGCTTGACAACCTCCGTACAATGGTTCCCTAAAACTTAGGACAATAGGGCTAATAGGCCTAATTTCTAGGACTGACTGTAATCTTGCTTGTGTCTTGCTCAAATCATAATCTAAATCATTGGTCTGACCTCAATCCACCTAGTACGATGAAACCCTACTTGAACCTATACCTGTTCCTTACAATATCTCTTTTCCCTACAAGAAATCTTCAATGATTCATTCCTAGACCTCTAACCGGGCTCTGTCTTCTCGCCCAAGGTCTAGTAGTAAAGACGACCCTCCCATATTTCATGACTCCTAATCCTAAACCTATATACAAAAATGGCTCCCCTATCATTCCCACCTATCCTTAGGTGTTTCCCAAGGCTAGATTTCATGGGGAAGCCATGAAAGCACTGACTTGTCAAGATAGGACTAGTAAGAACTTTAAAACAAAATAATTTAACTACACAAAATATTCTACTCTAAACAACTTGCTTATCAAATGGAAAAGTCTAAGATAATCCTATAGAACACTAAACAAACACTAAACTCAGTCTCTCAATCCATTAAGTATGTTTGTCACCACAAAAGCTCGGGTTCTTCTTGGAAAACAATATTGCAGAGCTCTCCATTCAACTTAAAAAACTATTACAAAAAATGCATAACTGACATGAGATTCAAGTCTTGGGTCATATTAGATGCCATCTCCATGATTCTAGGGCCTATTGGCCGATCTCCCACTTCCTATTCTTAAGGGGATCCAAAGTTAACCGAGTTGCATGCAACAATTGCAATCATTGCCAAGGTTGCCATGCTAGTTCTTTACAACATTTGGCATCTTTCTCTATGCCTTGATCCTATTTCTTAGGACCACCATTCTCTCTAGATTCTGATGAACCAACTCATTTAATGGCCTTATGGCATCTTTACAACATCATTAAGTGTTTAGAACAACTTTAAGACTCTAATCTCACCATAGACAACTAACACTAAGAAAACTTAAATTACTAACACTGGCTATTTGTGTGACCTTAGTCCTAATGAATAACTCACCTAGCCCACAAAAGCAATGACCTTCTAAGGTCTGAAAACAAACTAACATCCTAACTTGGCTAGAGTCAAGTACAAGCCAGCACAACAATGTTGGAGGTTAGCCAAGGTGTGCTCCTGCACTAGGATTGTGAGATAATTCAGGATCCACTACATTGTCCCAATCCCCTTAAACCAGGGTTTTATTTCTAGGAGAAACCGAGGCAAGAATTTTCTAGTCTAGTTGACTGGTAAAATGCCAGGACGGCCTTGTTGGGATGCCTAGAGTGGCATAAGACTCTTCATCATAAATGTCTACACAGAGCGCTGTCAATATTTGGTCGTTAATGCTTTGAGGGGTCGTGACCTATGTTAAACTTCCTGAAATTTCAACCATATTATTTTCTTATTCGCAAGAGGCTTTCACAAATTTTACAAATGACTTAGCTTCTAAAAAACCTTTCTCTCTTTGCACATAACTTAGCTGTTTTCACCTTTTAATGAATTCTCACCATAAATGCCCCTTTTGCATGCCTAACTTGCTTTTTGGTTTTTGTGAAAAATTGCTTAGCAAGTGTATGGGCCAGCCTTTAATATTTAGTTTCCCAATGCATCTTCGGCCTTTTCAATCATGCAAGTAGATCACCAACCTATCAAAATACTCTTAGAATTTAAGAGACATGACATTCGCGCGAGGTGGTGCTAGCTTTTCCTAGGACAATGTGCCATGAAAGCCCTGCCATATCCTTCACAAATTCTCTTGCATTTATTGATCTCCTAATTGTACTTGGGCACAACACCCAATGACTTAACCAAAAAAATTTCCTTGATTTTATCCGGACAACAACTCCTCATGTAGACACCTAGCTTAATATTTTTAACTTAGCAACTTGAGCAAAGCATGTTGTGGCTGTACCTAATCATTCACATCAAATCACACACTGCAACACTGATTATCAAGGCCTGAGAGCTCTATTTTCTTCTGATGTAATTATAGCTTGTCTCATTGGGTGAACCCCGACTTTAATCTATAAATATCCCCCTAGCAGCTTTGTTGATCACAATTAGCCTCAGCATTCCACTTCAGTAGGCCCTAGTTAACTTAGCAATTTATTAAGTTAGAGTAATAATAAATAATGGAGACACTGATTAGGTTGGTTTGCAAGAAGACACAGGTAGCATTCTTAGGAAAAATTATGTGTAGGTGCCTGAAACGTATGATGCACATCAAGAACCTGTTGTATGTGAAAGTGATCAAATGGGTCCTCGACTGAGACTGCATGGAATACAAGGATCAGTATAGGGTGAACACTAGCATTTTTTCTCACTTCGTCACCTCGCTTCTAGACATTAGCATTTCTAAGAAAAAAATCCTTAAGCTGACCAAGCAAGTGTTCCCTTGGCACTACCTCAGAAGACTAGAGAAAGTGGTATTGGCTACCATCTTTGATCATGGTGTCCCCTCAGTTTGCAACCTACGTCAGTTGTTTTTGCATGGAGGACCCATGCCAACAAGGCCCTTCCTATTTGGATTTGAGTTGGAGACTCATGAAGAGCATCGTACCAAGGTCCGTGCCAGCTACATTTTCCTCATGTAGATACATTACATCGAACCATTCTGAAACCTCCAGTCGTATGAGGACTTCAAAATAATGGTGTTCCCTCATCTTGCGCCACCGGTTGCTGTCATTGTTGGTTCATCTAATGCTTGAGAATCTAAGAACAAAGATAGTCCCCAATTTTACTTTTTCCCCTTTTTCTAGCCCCCACTCCTTAGTGGATATATGTATATATTTTGATACAAGGCCATTGGCCTCTATCATATGTAATTTAAATGTTCCAGCTATAATATAATACTTATGTTTTTCATATCCTGGCTCATTTACAATGTATTTTAATTTCTCGCAATTTTGTTTTTGTTTCAAAAATCACTAAGAAAACCCAAAACTTAAAACAAAAAAAATAATTACATATTTATAATTTACAAGCATACTACATAAGTAGGACTAATTAAATTTCTTAAGATGTATCCCATTAACTAGAATACTCAAAACATTACCTTCCTTGTCCTCTAACTCAAAATAATTAAACTATTTGCATTGAATAATTTTGAAAGGCACCTCCCAGAGGCTATCAAACTTTCCGTGTTGGTTGGGCTTTGCCCTGCACTCACTGAACTTGAGCATCAAGTCCCCACATTTTAGCTCTTGGTTGGAAGTCCTTTTATCAAACCACTTTTTTACCACCTGTTGGTGGTTGTTCATGGCCTCAAGAGTGTGCTCTCTTTTCTCCTGTACCTCGAGTAACTCGGAAAACCCTACCTCCATTGCTCCAAATTGTTCAATCTCCAGAGATTTGAGCAGTTGGAGAGCTAGGGTTTCCATGGCAATAGGAAACAACGCCTCCTTTTTGTACACCTTATCATAAGTATATGTCTTTAATATTTTCGTAGGCATGATACGGTCTACCCATAGCATTGTTCGAAGGTTCTTATGCCATTCTCTCTAGTGTTCTGAGCCTATCCTCTTGATTAACCAGATGAGGTTTTTACCAAACCACTTTATTACCACCTATTGGTGGTTGTTCATGGCCTCGAGAGCGTGCTCTCTTTTCTCTTGTACCTCGAGCAACTCAAAAAACCGTACCTCCATTGCTCCAAACTATTCAATCTCTAGAGATTTGAGCAGTTGGAGAGCTAGGATTTCCATGGCAATAGGCAACAACGCCTCCTTTCTGTACACCTTATCATAAGTATAAGTCTTTAATATTTTCTTAGGCGTGATACGGTCTGCCCATAGCATTGTTCGAAGGTTCTTATGCCATTCTCTCTAGTGTTATGAGCCTATCCTCTTGATTAACTAGATGAGGTTTTTATTTGTAGACTCTGCAAGGGAATTCCCCTGAGGATAATAGTTAGAAGAGCTTTTTAAGAAAACCCCATTTTTAATGTAAATTGGCTCATTATAGAGCCAAGGAAAGCTTTAGCATTTTTAGAAATAATTGTTTTTGGCAGACCAAATCTGGCTACCAACTCCTCCAGGAAGTTAACAATCTCTACTTCCATTACATTCTTCAATGACACTGCTTTTGCCCATCAGGTGAAGTAGTCGATTATTGTCAATATCCACCTGTATCCAACTGAAGAGAAAGGTTTAATCATTCCAATTAAGTCTAGACCCCATTGAGCAAAGGGTTCCTCTACTACTATAGGCCTTAATGGTATAGCAAGATTCTTTCTTTTTCCAACATACAATTTACATTCATTGCAAGACTTTATTAATGAAAATGCATCATTGAATTGTGTTGGCCAAAAGTAACCAGGACATATAATTTTAATTGTTGTAGTTCTTGCACAAAAATGCCCTCCAATTGGGCCATTTTGTTATTGATCCAATATTCTCTTGGCCTATTCTTAATTTACACACCTTAGTAGGACATCATTAAAATTTCTTTTGAAAAGTACACCTTCCAAGAGAATATAATTGCTATTTTGTAAATGATAGAAACACCTCTTAGAAGAAGGGAGATTGATTGGATAACTTCCTGTTTTCATGAATTTTATCTGATCTTCCATCCAATCACCCTCAGAGCTTTCTTCGTTCAGTGACATAGGTTTCGGGGCTTCAAGCTCTGTCATTGGTTCATTTTTTTCAGTGAGGTACTCGTACGGTCCTTTTCCTTTTACATTTTTGATAGGCCTAGCTTCAATATCATACTTTAGGATCTTGCTAATCCAATTATCTTTTTTCTCTATGATTTATCCTTCCATGATATACTCCTGCACACTAGGATGCAGTACACAAACAATCACCTTATTATATGATATCAGGTGTTAGAACTTCTTAAGTGATTCACAATAGGAAAGGCTTGCTTTTCTACAAAATTGTATTTTACCTCATACTCCTTTAAAGTGTATGAGTAGAAAGCAACATGAGACTCCCTTTTATCCTCGTCATCCCTCTGCATAAGCACAGTGGCAATACTATTTCCACCACCGAAAACATACATGATAAAATATTTTGATAGGTCTGTGTTGACTAACATAGGGGCAAAAAAATGACCTCCTTATAAGCTCAAAATATTTTCTGCCCTCCTCTATCCATTTGAAATTCTGGTTTTTTTTAAGCATCAAGATAATTGGCCGAATGATCCCTACAAAATCTACAATGAAACAGCTAATGAAGTTGACCTTACCTAGAAATGATTGCACTCCCTTCTTTTTTACGGGTAGCGGAATCTCCCAGATCACATAAAATATTTCAGGATCAATGGCAATATCCTCCTTTGAGATAACATACCCCAATATATTCCCTTGAGGGACTCCAAACACACATTTCTTTGGGTTTAGAGAAATCCTGAATTTTTGGCACTTCTGGAAGATAAGCTCTAGATGATCAAAGTGATCATCAACAGATTTTGAAAATACTATCAAGTCATCCAGATAGATAAGTATAATTGTATGGATTAAATCCTTAAAGGAAATATCCATGGCTCTCTAAAATGTGGCTTCAAAATTCAAGAGTGCAAAGGGCATCTTGGCATATCCATGTGTTCCCCACTTCGTGGTGAATGCTATTTTGTGTTGGTCTTCCTCTCTTACCCGAATTTGATTGTAGCCCGGAAAGCCATCCAACATTGAAAATATTTCAGAACCAGCTACAATTTATAGAATTACCTTCATTGAAGGTAGGGGGTAATGATCCTTTAAGGACACTCTATTCAAGTCTTAGAAGTCTACACACAGTCGTATGTCTCCATTCTTCTTCCGAACTAGTGCCAGTTTTGACACCCAAGTGTTGTGTTTGATTGGAAACACTATTTAGGATGCAATCAATTTATTCAATTCTTGTGACATAAGTGATTCAATCTTTGACAAACCAGCTTTTCTCCTTCTCATAGCTCGATTTCATGCTCAATAATCCTGAGGTCATATCCCTTAAGATCATCATATGAATAGGCTACTACGCTTAGGTATTCCTCATAGAAGTTCCTTAGTCTATCTTTATTCTTCTGAGATACTTCTTTCCTGACCTTGAGCTTTCTGTCTTCTCTTATATTCAAATTGATGTAGTCACCTTTGTCAGCTATGAGCTTCCCTTTGTCTCTCGTTGCATCATCAGAATCAAACAGGCTCTCTAGAGTAACCAAGCCTCTTGGAAGCTTGTTGGATTTCAATTGGATAACTCTATCCCCATAGGCTTCAGTGATATTTGGTTGTAGTTGATCAGTGAATTTACTAGATGACTGGAGAAATGATGCAATATGAGCATCGCTATCAAAAACTTGCCAGTCTTGATTTTTGTTTGGAACAAAAAGTCTTACAATTACTCTCACCACATTCTTATTTTTCAATAATTCGGAGGGAAGTTAAAATGGAGCCCCGATAGTCACCATCCAGTCGGCTTCAGAGTTCCTTTCTCTTTGTATAGCGTAAATATTAAATGCCTCAAAATTGTCAATAAGATCCCAGATTCTATGCCGATAAGATTGCATACGAACATTCTTTGCAACGAAAATTCCTTAGATTTGTTTAACCACCAACTTTGAATCTTCGAACACACTTATTTTCTTTGCACCCATTTCTTTTGCAAGGCTCAAACCATGGACAAGACCTTCATACTCTGCTTCATTATTTGAGCATGCGAACTAGAAGCGGTAAGACCTCAAGGTCTTTTCTTCAGATGGAGATGTCAAACATATTCCTACTCCAGCTCTGTCTTTGCATCTCACTCCATCAAAGTGAAAAGTCCATAACTCTGAGGGTGTTTCACCTTCAGAATCTTTAGTAACTCTAGGAACATACTACCCTTCCTCATGTATGATGTAAGTCCCAAGCCCAGTTGCATGATATTTCCCAAAAGAGTTTTTATCTATAAACTCATTCAAAAAAGTTTTTTCATCCTCCTTCCAGGAGCTATTAGCCTCTTCTTCTTCTAGAAATTCCACATTGAACCTCTCTTCCTATGTAATTGAAGTATGTTCCACTTCAAAGTGAGCAAAGCTTCGTTAACAACAAGTTCAGAATGCAAATTTTTTGATAGTAGTTTCATCTTGGCTCCATGTTTGGTCCTCAAGATTAGGCATGACTAGTCCAGTGCTAGATATCCTCTAAAATTTTCTCTGAACTCTTGGGAGAAACAAATCCCAAATAGAGGAGGAATATCAATGAGTACAGTATCCTGATTTATAGTGATACTATGGCAGGAAAACAATGTCATAGGCAAACCCTTGATTACCCCAATGGTATCAGCTTTATTTCCATCTAGTTGCATGACTCCCTTGTTAAGAGGCTCATATTTTAAACCCAAAGCATTAGCTACTTGCTTAGGCATGATAGTGGTGCTAGCCCCAGAGTTGATCATACAATTATGTAACAGCTTATCACCAATGATAAGTGTTAGAAAGAAAGGCTTAGGTTTAGGCTTACTCTCTTTTACAGCTTCGAGCTTCCCTTCCAATTGATTTGTTAGAACTTTATCCAGGTCCGGCCTAGATATTTTTTCTTCATTGGGTTGACTAGGCACCTTTGCATCTTCCTCTCCTAATAATTCTTTTTTTAATAGCACCTTCTACTCCGGAATACCCTGGACATCGCACAAAGAAGCGTTGGAAGAGGACTTCTTCATTTTTTCCACCACATTGAACTATACTCACGATTGATGAGTCATGGTTGCTTGCTCCTTAGGTTTCACAATTGGTGTAAGCCTCATAGTTGGTAGGTCCGACTATTTGGAAATAGTCAGGATGGTCATAGGAGCCTTTTCTTTTGGAGGAGGTAGATTCGAAGAGTTGGGAAGAGACATATTAGTATTTTGTGGGACTGATGACAGGACTATCGTTGGACTAGGCATTGACTGAGATGGAGCATTAATTGGTGGAGATGTGAATTCTTTGGTGAGTCTCTGCTTAGAATTCATGTTGTAATCAGACTGCACTCGTGTCATTTGAGTCATAGGAAATTCATTTGAAAATGTTGACTCTTCTCCTTCCATCCATGAAAAGAGCCCTTGGTCTGGAACTATGTCCGACTCTTTCTGAATCGACATCCCTTGCATTTGAGCAGTTAGGACTACACTCATCCATCTATGGAGAGGCGTATGATTGGTTGTCAGGATCAAGTACATCGCCTTTTCTACGTTGTTCTGCAATCTTCTATTGCAATTTTCCCCATGGATAATTTCTTGGCATGTGAGCATCGTTACAAGGAAAAAAACATGAATTTTTGTCTTCGGCTAAGTTATTTTGTCTCACAACAAGCTCTTTATTTGAACTAGGATGGACGTCTACATCGGCAGGGTCATCGAAACAACTTGGTTATTTGGCTGAGCTGAGTATTTCTGCAAGATCTATCTTGCCACTAATTTGATTGGTACAGAGCTTTTCCACCTTGATAATATTGGTAGGTTGGCTTCTAATAGCTATACTGCTACTACTTCATGGTAGTGAATTCATTAATCATGGCCCGCATCTATTCTCTCCTCTCATTCATCTGGGTTGCCAAGGGATTAGGCACTGGAGCCACAATTGGAGCTATGCTTGAAGATATTCTAGGATACACGTACATAGATTGGGGAGGAGTTGCAAGCATATTGGTCGAGGGAGCTTTGGTTTCCATGGTATTGCACTCAGGGAATAATGGCATGATGGGTCTCGGTGCCAAATTTCCAGTAGCAATCAGGTTATTTTCCGTAGTGACATCCAAGGCATAAGCATCAAGAAGAGTCTCTCCACCAAGAGCTTGTAGAATCATGGAAATATTGGGATTTATGGACTTCAAGTAGAACATGAATGCCAAATCCAAAGGCGATGAACTACCAACAAGCACTCTCTACCAAGTTGAATGAAATCGTGCATTGAAATTGGGCAGAGCTTCATGAGGAGCTCGCTTTATGTTGGCCAGTTGATGATATAGCGAAGACTTATCGCCAGTGTTTGAAAAATGTTTGTAGAACGGGGTTCCAAGCTGGTCCCAAGTAGCAATAGTATTAGCCTCAAGATTTCTATACCAGCTCAGTGCCTTTCCTTAGAAGGAGGTGACAAGCAATCTGAGATTTACATTTTTGTTTGACACATCATGTACAATACATACGTCTGCCACATCTTGCAATTATTTCGTCGGTGTCTTCGAATCATCCCAAGAATACTTAGAGATAGCTTTTAGAGTGGAAGTGGGGATTGGGGTACATACTACAAGAGGCACAAGTGCTACTAAAGGACTCCCAACGTCCCAGGCTACATAATTTCTAGCATCCATAGATGCAGGAAAGCAAGGCGATGATGGAGAAGGAGGTGAAGAACTACCTTGCCAACCTCTTGGGTGTATAGAAACTATGGGTGGTATGAGCTGGCTAGGCAATCTTGTAGTTTGTGACATAGTTACAGGTTGATGGCTCATATAGACTTATATAATCAAGTAAACAAGCTAGTTCAGATCCCACCCAGCATGCTAGAAAAAGAACTATTGACGCAAGATTTTATAGGTAGAAGCAGTCTCATGGGAAACTTATCTGTTGGGGGACATCATGTGCACAACTAAGTGACCTCTGGGTTTTACAAAAGTTGGCTCTTCATTTTTGTGGGGGGACGTAAAAGGTTAAGAAGAAATCTGATAAATTAAATCTAAGCTAAAGGCGATGCGCTGAATCATAAATGATATTACCTAAGCACAATGTTGGATGCAAAGGCTCGAACCACCGAATGTTATTTATTTAGATAATTTTTCTCAAAAGAACTTGAAAAACCTAAGAACACCTCCTAATTGCATAGAATAATCAAGTATAACTTTGGGCAACACAGAGGAGTCAAAAACATGATCTATATCTATTAAGCTATAAAATAGTACAAAAGTTGAAGAATAGGCATTGATATATTATAGGAAAATAACATCACAGTTTAAAATTTTTATCAAATACATGAAAAGCAGAAAGGCCAAATTGATTGGCATAGTTTGTGAACTTCAAGTTCAATAAAAATATTACAGAGGCTATTCCCAATGCTCAAGAATCCTTTTCATCTATCTAATCAACAACCTAATAAAAGAGAAGTGAGGTAGCCTATATAGGCTAGCCCACTGCTTGACAACCATGGAGAAAGATGCCTTGATAAAAAATCGGCGACCCAGATCTTCACAAGCCAACACTAAACAAATAGAAACACTAGGCAATGCACCAGTACAACTGCCTTAGAGAAAAGAAGGCCATGCAGTAGAAGAAAAAAACACATAGCATCAAAGAATAAAATGTGGTGGCAAGTGAGAAAAATCAGTGCAGCAGTAACACCAAGAAAACTGGTGCACAAGAAAATGCCATGCGTCGAGTAGATGGAGTCTGACAAAAATAATAAGGGATGCCCAAAGAAAATCTCTAAGAGGAAGCTACATGGGCAACGCTGAGAGATTGTAACTGCATGGTGGGCCCAGTTCGTAAATCGGCCAAGGAAAGCTATGTGTCGCACAAATGAAACTTGGTAAAAGTGAAGCAATACACAAAAATAAAAGCTTTGTTAGGAGGCCACGTGGAAAATCCCGAAGGTTGCAAGCGATAAAAGATAAAGAGTAGCCGTGAAGGAAAAATAATAACTCTAAAGGTCAGTGGTTTTTTGTGAAACACCAAGTGATAACTTCATGGAGGGGCTCATGGAAAATGGTGGGTTGAGGGATATATCCTAAGTTCTAGTGTCTACAAAGGTTGGGTTAGAGTTGACTCTAGTGATGCAAGAGGGATGGAAACTTTGGAAACCACTAGGGTAGTTGGTATGGGTGCAGATGAGGAGGTGGATTGGGTGACAAGAGGGATCCTAACCAGTGACAGGGAAGCCCGGGGGGAGTGAAATTCGTTCATTCAATATGAGAGAACTACAGAGAACCTCTCGCAGCCATTGCAAAGGGGATGAAGAAATATATTCCTATACCTAGACTAATAGGTGTTGTAGGGAACATAGAAGAAAGCAAATACTATGAGCCAAGGAGAGGGTAAGAGAATGATACCTAAGAGTTTGACTCTTTTTCCAACCGTTGGTTGACAATAACCTCCTATGAACTACTAGCGATATCCACATTAGTATGTTATCCTTCATTTAGTGGGGAGTTATCCACATCTACCAACTCCAAAAAAATTTGCATTTCCCCAATGTTGGACACTGATGTTGTCGGTTGAGACTGTGAGGACCTTGATCATGAAGTTTTCATTCGTACACTCCTAATCACAGTGCTAGGTTGCACCGCCACTTTTCATTTGAGCTTTCCCTTATCAGAGCATGGTGGGGCATCTTTAGGGTCAGGATCCTCTACATCAATTGCATTAGAGAATGAATGATTCTTGTCCCAAAGGGAATAAAATTGGTCATCGGCATCAAAAACTAATGGATCCTCGAAGGGGACGTCGGGGTTCCTAGTCTCCTCTTGATAGACCCAGAAATCATTTATCTTTTTCGGCTTCCAATTCTCTTTTACCAAGCTACCTCAGAGGGTACTACTTATATGGCTATTTTAATCAACATTCCCTTTAAAAAGGTAGAAGTAAAGCCATGGAAGCCTTGTATTATCCTTTGGCATGAGTGCCAAGTCTACCTTGAATTTTTTGTCATCTTCAACCGAATTTCTTGGTGCCTCCTAGTATGGCTAAGGACTATGCTTTACCTTAATAGATGTGTCTCCTAGATCATTCTTGAGGTTGTAGTCCCATTTTTTGTAGATAAAAACTAACTCGAGGTGTTCCAACATAGCCTCAATTAGCTCTGTTGACCTTCTCTTTACCATTATCACTATTATAAAGCTCATCATGAAATCGAAGAATGTTTTCTTTTTCTTCTTCAAGTCAAAGAAAAAATTCCAATCCATAATAGTCATCTATCGGAAGACTTCAAAGGCTAGTACCCAATCGACGGGGGATGCAAGAAGCCAAATTAACTCTTTGCAAAAGCCGCACACTTAATCTTCACCAAGGAACTGGTCATATTTTGGGAACAGGGATCGCATCCAACTGGTTTGATCACCAAATAGGTGATAATAGTTACCATCCTCACCCAGGTCACCCAAAATTGGATCTAAGAATTTCTCTGAAAAATGCATAATAATCATAAGTTGAATAGAGGATGAGAGGCCATACCGAAGCTAGCTTATGACACTTCCTTTCATCAAATATTGACAATTCCATTTTTTCCCTGAAGATATCGGGGTTTTTATGTAGAAACATATAGGCAAGGAGAGATGGATATTTGAATTTACCCATAGTCTAAAACTAACCAACCTATTTATTCATGTCCCTCATAATAATTTTTGCGAAGTCATGCCAAAAAGGTTCCTTGCATCTTCTGAGTTGGAAACCAAGGCCGAAATGAACTTCAAACATAACATAATCTCGTCATTATCAAAATCGCACACAAAAGATATCATAGAGAAGGCATCCTTCATATTTGGTTTCCTGGAATCACCATAACGATTCAGATTCTTTAGTGATTGCTTGCTATCCTGGGGTCTTCTGGTTTCAACACTATAAAAAATTTGGGCTTGATCCTGACCTCTCTAATATTCAGAACCTTTCCTCTGGCTAAAGTGCTTCATCAACTACTCTCTGGTGCTAAACTCAGGAATACATAACATGTTCCTAAGTGAATTTATAGTTAGTACTATCCTCAATTTGTGACCTTCAATGGCCCTAGTCACCAAACTAAAGCATTAGACACTTTCATGAATTCTAAGGGCTTGTGTAGGTAGTCCAACCATGTAAATATGTAATTAAGTGTGTTTTTTTTCTTTTTTGTTCTTTTCATTTGGCTGGTTTTCCTAATCAGTAACATAGCAACTCAAATTCCATAATGCAACACACAGAATAACAGAAAATGCCCAAAGTGATAAAATCATGCAAAAAGTTAGAGATATTAAATATAAGCTAGCCTTCATTATATTTATATGATTTGACAAGATTACAATAGAAAAATGGCTCAAAGGAAACATGTTTGGAGGATTATATATATATATATATGATATGAGACCTTTCTTAAGCTATATACAAAAATATTACATAGATTTTAGGCTTAAGGGAGGAAGAAGGAGAAGAGTTTTAGTCTTTAGCAAGAGAAATGGCATCAGCATCACCAAGTACCACCTAGTCCTTAGCCACATCAATAGCTCCATCTAGAGAAGTATTGGCAGGTGGTGTTCGGAACACCAAGCTCCTAAAATCAGTGTACCAGTTAATTTTAAAAAACAAAACCATATTGTAAATATGAAGCATAAAGTAGCAGGCATGGGTGGCTTTGTGATGATGAACCTCTTGCAACTAAATGTAAAAGCCACTCAGAATTGCAAACCATAGGACAATCACATCCTCTTCATCAAACCAGAAAAGGTTTCTTGTGGTCGGTATCTGGCCAAACGTAGCATGTGCCAACACATCTCTGCTTCCATATTTGGATTGTCTTGAATTTCAAAGTGAATTCTCTTAATGAGGAACCCTTGATAATTTTCTTTCTCTTCTTCCTAATTTGAAAGCCTTGTCTCGCTTGTTCCATACTATTGAAAAAAAATTTCTCATGCTTATTAGTTCTTGATTTTTGCTGACTGGGTATTAATACCAGACTTTTATCATCCAACTGCTAGTCCGAATGACCATTGAATAGGGAGAACACGCTTACACCTACTATGTTCTATGATATTAGTTCCATAGAGGGTGGTGGGTGATAATTCCTTATTGGAACTTGCTTCCATTTGTAGATATTGGCACATAGCTAAATTCCTTCTTTTTTCCTTTGGGTTAGAAAGCAACTAATAACCCCACTAGGTTTGGCCAAAAAGGTATCTTTTGTTGGTATTAACCTCACCAACCTTTGTTGATTTATCAGTGCCTCAATATTTGGATCTACTAACCCTTTTGTTTGGCATGTTGATTTGGTTCCTTTCTTTGTTGCTATCAAGGGTTAGATGATTTCGCGATCATTTCCTCTGAGCTTGTCATACGACTGGGTAGATAACCAATCACTTTCCTTTGAAAGATGTATATGCCTCTCTTTTTCTCGACACTGAATGCTTCTTTGGATTCAAAAATTGTTTTCCTTTCTATTTTGACCATCCATACAATAATCTTCTCTTCCTAAGTTCTTTCTCTTATTATTTCTAGTATTATTGAAAGGGGAACCCTTAGGAGTGGTCAAATCCTTTGGAAGTTCATGGAATCCCTACAGGATGTCTTTCCCATTGTCACTTGTGGTGACTCTTGCCCTCCTTTGGTCGGTAGCTTCTTCCAACTATAAATCAATCCGGGTGATAGGTCCATTATTGTTGAGGACATGCTAGTACTACCCATCATTTTTATTTATGAGCTGAAATGTTAAGTCCCTAGAGCATTGGTCTTGCAATTGGTCGGGTGCTAGTTTAAATTGGGATCCAACTTTGGCTATATCTTTCATGTCATCATTTTTTTCTTGAGGAACAACTTGAATATCATAGGTTCCAAATCTCTTAACTAGGTCCGAGACCTTTTCCCCAGATGATCCCACATGGACATACCTTGTAGGCTTGATATCCAGGGCTTGATTCTTAATTATTCTCGGAATTCTAAACAGATCCATGCCTTGTTGCGTTAATGAGTCCAAAATTATTACAAAGCCTTAATTTTCCATCCTATCGCTAGAAAAGGATAATTGGGATCAGAAAGGTCTGATTATCCCTTTGTTGTTTGGGGAGGTCGGGTAATCTTTGGTTTCTATATTGATCTTGTATTATATACCCTTGAAGTGTGGCAAATGTAGTTTGGCTATCAAACTTCCTTTGGGTCTTTGTATCACCTTTGGGACAGCTTGATCTTTGTCATAAATGACAAAATTTTCTAGTCTAGTGGCATGGTAATTGTTGAAAGGGTCTTTATCAATGAATTCACTTAGGAGGACCTCCTCTTGATTGGTTTGATCTCCTATAATTTATTCATCCTCAAGAAGCTTGGTGCAATACATTTCCTTTTTGGTGATACAAGTGTGGGTGGACTCAAATATTGTCATAACTCCATCTACAACATGTTCTAAATGTAGATGTTCAGATAGTAGCTTCATTTTTTCCCCATGCTTGGTCCTTATAATCAAGTGTGACCAATGTAAGGAAAGGTATCCACCTAGTTTAGCAGTGAATTCCTTGGATAGGAATAGACTGAATATTGGGGGAACATCAATGATCACCATATCTTTCTTGACTATGATAGTTGGGCAATAAAATAGGGTCAACAAGAGGTTTTTAATGACTCCCACAGTATTGAACATATTCCCATCTAACTACATGAATCCTTTCTTCAATGGTTCATAGGTCAGTCCTAGGGCTTCAGCTATCTATCGGGGTATGAATGTGGTACTGGCACTAAAGTCAATCATGGAGTTGTGTAGAAATTTATTACCTACAACAAGGGTCAAGTCAAATGGCTTTGGCTTTGGTATGCCTTTGTCAATTCTGGATGCAGATTTCTCTTCTTGATCTTTAGTAGAGGTTTCTTTTGTGGTATTCACGAGAACTTCCATCAGAGGTGACTGACTAATATATTCCTCTTGTAGAAATTCCTCTTTTTGTTTTGTGCTTGTCTCTCCTTGGAGAGCCTTCTATAGCAATGTATTTTTCTCTAGAATGGCTAAGATCTCCCATAGGGAAACATTAGCGGATAAATTTTTCAATTGTTCCACTACATCAAATAGTGGTGACCTTTGAGGTTCTTTCCTTTTGACCTTTGTTGGTGGACATGATGACGCCACTTCAGAAGAACTAGATTCATAGTCGAGGGTGCTTTTTGGCTGTAGATTGATTAATTGTAGGAGGACTGCTTTGTCCATGGATATTCCTTTGGAGTGGGTTTTGTTGTTGGGCTGTATATGTAGAGCTTTAGAAGTGTTCACTTCAAATGTGAACACTGTCTCTTCTCCTTCCATCCATGAGAAAAGGGTGTGGTCAAAGGCTATATCGGTTTCCTCCTCTAGAGACATTCCTTGCATCTGAGTGGTGAGTACTACATTTTCCATTTGTGGGGAGGTGTATGAATAGTATCCATGCTCTGATGCTACACCTTAGTTGTGTTGTGCTACTATTTTTTATTGTAGATTTCTACCTGGGAAATTTTGGGGCATATGTGAGTCACCGCAAGGAAAACACTAGGGGTTTCCATCATCGATCAAATTATTTTTTCCTGCAACCAACTCTCTATTTGAGCTTAGGTTGGTATTTGGTAATGGAGTATGTACCGACACTATTTGACTTATTTTTGATGCTTGAGGACTTGTGTGAGTGCTTCCCTGGAAGTGATTTTGTTGGTATGAAGACCTTCTGCCTTGATAATTCTGATAGGTTTGCTTCAGAGGAGCATCTTGGTTACGCTTGATGATAGTTATCTCATTGGCCATAGCCCACAACATTTCCTTTATGTTGCTTGTTTCATCCTTTGAGGGACTAGGTAAGGCGCTCTCAGGTGTGTTTGCATATGTGTACATAGATTGCAGGGAAGTAGCTGGTGTGTTAGTTAGTTTTTCCTAGGTGAAAGCTAACATCTTGAGGAATATAGGAATAGTGGGCTGAGGCGAAAACTTCGCAATGTCTATTAGATTGTTTTCAACTTTAATTACAATATTGTATGTACCTGGTAGCATGGTTATGTTAAGTGATTGAATCATCATGGAAATGTCAACATTGATGGACTTTAGGTAAAACATGAAAGCTAAGTCAAGATGCAGATGAATTGTGGCCTGAACTCTTTGCCAAGTTATGTGGAACTATGTGTTGAAGTCTATCAGGGCCTCATACAAGGCCCGCTTGATGATCTCTAGCTAGTGATACTGAGAAGATCTATCACCATCATTCAAGAATATTTCAAAGAAGGGGTCTTTGAGCTAATCCCATGTACCGATAGAGTTAGCCAATAGAGTGTGATACCAATCTAATATTTTCCCTCTAAAAGAGCTTGCAAGCAAACTTAGCGCTATGTTTTCATCTATTTCTCTCTGGGCCAAATAAACATCTGCAACATCTTGGAGATGTTCAGATGGTCTTCTCGATCCATCTCCAGTAAAATTACGAATAGACTTGAGGGTAGAGACCGGAATGGGGGCCAAAAAAGTTGGTGCTACTAGGGAAACAAGAGGACTTCCAATGTCCCAAGCCACATAATTTTGGTTGGTGATAGGTAATATAGCTAGTGGAGGATTCAGGATGTTTCTAAACTGGGTTCTAGTTGGTATTGACCCTAATGGAGATACCAAAAAACCAAGGTTGTTCACTATTTGGGATCTTGTGATAGGTTGATAGCTCATGTACTTCACTTAAATATTAAGCATATCCTTCATGGTGGTCCCACTAGGCATGCCATAAAAGAAAAAAATGTTGATGCCAAAAAGTGGCAAGCTAACAACCTCCTATGGGAAACTCAGTTTTAGGGGGCACCTATTGGGCCAAACTAAGTGACCTCCAGAATTTAAAGAAGCTGAATTCTTTTATAATTGGGGTTTTGAATGGGAAAAGGAAGCAGATATAAAAATAAAATATCTGACTAGGGTGGTACACAAAGATTTAGATTTTAGGCATGATAAACCTATCTTGTAGATATGGTTTAAGGGCTCACTTAAGCAATCTGCTATGTCTGAAATAAAAATTATCAAAGAAAAAGATCTGAATGATTTATTTCATAACATAAAATCATTTGTATAGAGTTTCATTGAACAAAAAGAGTCAAAGACATGGTTCCAATCAACATTCTATTCAAATAATTGAAGTTGCAAATAAACTATTCAGAAACAACACAGTATAATGTTATCAATAGTTAAGAAATAGAAAGGAAAAATTACAAGGGCACAATGTGTGAGTCTTTACAACTATCTAACAAAATAGAGTCATGGTGTCTCTTAAAATTCTTCTACAGATATTTTGAACTAGCACATAGCATCTTGCTTTCCTTATCTATATAATTCCCTCTTCATTTGGTTTTTGAAGAACTCCTTCTCTTCGAATCGAAACCCTTTCTCCTTTGAGAGAAGTAGTATATATAGAAAAGAGAAAATGCCACCTTGGAATTCGGTAATAGAAAATGATTCCCCATCATGAATCATAGTGCTTTCAACATTGATTCATCACAGATATTACAACAAAAGTATTCCCAATCATGAACCTAGTTTCTCATCGATTAGGTGCATACCCTACAAATGATGGTAGTGGTCCTACTCCATCGTGTGTAAACAAGTGTTTCCTAGAGTGAAAACTAGCATAACACATAGTGAAATATGGAAGCCAGATGTTTGCATCACTCCTTTCTTTTATTTAATGATGCTAAGGGGTACGTGGTAGCATTTCGCAACTCGAAGATCATCTTCTTGATCCCTTGATAAGAGTTTGTGATGATGAGACATGTGGTAGCTTCTTTGTTGTTGGCATGATTTGAGGGGCCCAAAAAAGTGTATGAGGGCAAAGGATACATGGTAAGAATTTAGAACCTGAGAGAGAAGAGAAGGGAAGCTTTCTTTTGGTAAGAGATTTGGTGGCATGTGGCGGCTTGCTGTGAGAATGCCAAAAGGCGAAGCTAGATGCCATTTGCATTATCAGGCAAGGTCGAAAGCCAGGAAAAACATCAAAATAACCTGAAGGGAGCATGGGGTATTTTAAATATCCACGGGAACAAAAGATGAAATGCAATGATTTAATTGACCTAATGATGCAAATTATTATTCTAATATAAATGTAGTAGATATAATAAATCACAAACATAAATAGACTATAGAAATGGATTGAGCAAGATAGTATGCACCTGTGATATAAATTTGAGCCTAGAAATGGTGGACATACACACCCTAGGTGTCACTGCCTTTGTAGGGAAAATTTAGATCTATTTTCACAGATCTCTAGTGTCATATCAAAGCTTTTGTTTTTCGCTTGTCACACTATCATATCATGGTCGAATAATTTTGTTACTGAGTTTCAATGATTTTTTAAGGTGTAGTGTTTTAATTGCAACAATGAATAATTGATCATCGCGCTTCCTTCAATCTTCTTTAGACTTGAAACTTGTATATTCAAAGAGAGTAGAAAGGTTGTGCCATTTAGGGGCCTCCCTTAGTCAAAATCCATGTTAGTGTTTCCCCTTTCATGGTTACAATGTCAATGATAAAAGGATAAATGATAGAAAGGAATGATGAATCCAAAAGGTGTTGGAACTCAATACCCTTTAATGGCTTCCTTGAAGGACTAAAGTCTTACACATCTCCTCAAATCTTGGAGCTTGCTTGCTTGATTTGTTTGAAGTGATTGAATTTCTTGGAGACCTATAAGTATTAGTCTTCACAAAAAATACAAAAACATAAACATGAACACACTCACATACATTTTGACATGTTTGAACCTTGAATTGCTACGATAAATCTTTGAAATTCTACTCTTGACTTGCTTGATAGTTCTCTTGATAATAATTTCTCCAATAATTTACAACTAGTTTTCAAATGAATCAATAACTAGGTATGTATATTCTATTATTCTAATTCCCTAAAAAATAAATCTCGACAACCGACTTCAAATATTTGAATTTAAAATAATAAAATTTTGACAAGAACATATTTGAATTTGGAGACAAAATTGTTGGGATTGAGGTGTCTCAACATTTTAAATTCCTAATTTTTTTATTTATTATTAATTTAGTTTTTCCCATGGATAAATATCATTTATGTTATGAAATATTTTTTCTCCATCAAAAGGGGCATGAGATTTTGAGTTGGCACTTTTGCCACATGTCGGTGCCTTGAAAAATAAATTATTAGTTGCCAAAAGATGCCCACTTAGTGGTATAACATGGAAAGCCTATTTTTAAGGATGTTATGACAGATTATATGAAAATTGTATTGGAATATAGTTTTCATTGATGTCAATAGGGGAAATCATGCAAGGTAGACTATTGGCATGATGAAAGAGGATCAAAGATGAAATGGAGTTGCTCATGCAAGTGAGGATTCTAGCATTAATGGAAAGTGTTATTGATGTCAAAGAAGATATGGTTTGTAGTGAATATAGGCTCATGGGTATAGGTTGTTGGTGAATGCATATGCTATAATTTTTTCATGAAGTTGCAGAGAGTCTCTCGTACAACAGAAGAGGAAACAAGCTAAAAATTCAAAATGGGTTTTTCGAGAGCATTATAGTAATGTTCTCTACAGGTTCAAAAAGTGAAGGATGTTCCTAGAAATTAATTATTTCTTCTCTCGGGTGATATCAGGGTTTACGGTTAAAAATTAATATGTTTACAGTCATGGCATCCTCAAAATGTTCCATTTTTACTGTGACTTATGTTTAGCAGTTACAGGTAGCTTAAGTAATGACTTAAGAGGTCATTATGTTCATCCTATGACCGGCCCCTCACATCTTGGAAACTATTTGATGAAGTCAAAGGTTCACAACGGTGTAACAATAAATTTTCAATGGGAATTGGCTTTGTGGTTAGTAATTTAGAGGTTTCCAAAATATCATAACCCTCGACTTGTGGTTCTAATTTTATAGTCTTTCACGATCATGCGATGTTGTAAGAAGAGCTTTATCAGCATGACAAGACTATATCGATGAGACTTTCCCTGGAGTATATTTGACAACTTGATAGCTATGCCATCGATGATAAATTAGGTCATCGAAGAGAGTTCGATGACCATCTCTTCGATGGAGTGATAAGAAGTAAGGAATCACTTCGTGTGGGACCCACCCATAATGACATGGATGACAGTGATGACATGGACATGTGTGGATCCACATTGAAATGATGTATTGGATGTTTTTGTTTTCATCAAAGTGATATTCTATCATCAGTAGGACTTTGAAGGTAGTCCCTTCGATGTAGCAATGATAACCTTCATCAGGTGGACAAAGAGATATTGCTAGGACTTTGAATCTAGTCTCTTTGATATGGTGATGAAATAGAGTAATGACATTCGCGGGGCCCTATAAGGTAAGGGTGATGTGTATATGGAAGATGAATGGAACAATGACACATGGCTATGACAATAAAAGGTGATGTAATCAATGGTCTTCATTGGCATGACTGATGTTCATCAGTGAGACCTATTCGAATGTCTCTTCGATATTTCAATATGTGCTTGATCAGACAAAGATATGTAGATCGGAGGGAGTTTCATGATTGTCTCTTTGATACAATGATGAACTTCCCATCGGTGAGATAGAGTGGTGTTGGAAAGAAGTTGAAGGATGTTTCCTCAATAACATAATGACCATCTCATAGGTGAGAAATTGGTGTATCTCCAAGACTATGGAGCTAGTCTCTATAATAGGGCGATGGGAGAATGGGTGCCAACTATGGGACCTAGTAAGGTGGATGTGGCAGTGAGACCTCATAAGCTGAGGATGATGTGCATTGATGGTACTATCATAAATTGAATGACAAGATGGTACATGGTAGAAAGTGATAGTGTATGGTGACATGTGGTGACACGATGGCATGGGGATCACCTATTTATAATAGAAAATGGAATCGATGTGACAATGACATATCAATGCAAGTTGATCTAGTGTCCATTAAACTCAATGGAGTCATGGTGATGATCTAGGTGGGACCAAAAAATATGGTGATGATGGTGGATCATTATATAGGCTGATAGGTTGCAAAGAGTGATTTCTCGATATACTAATTCAGATCGGTGTTATGAATTAGGTGGTAATGACATGGATGATAGATGGAATGTGGGCCCATGTACTCAAAGGTGGTTCATTTCAAATAGAAAGGTGGAATTCAATGAGACTGTGGTATGTATCTCTTTGATAAAGTGATATAATAGATCAACGATGGAGACTTGAACAACTTCTTATAAAAAGGTTAGGATTTAAAGACACGACAATGAATGTGGATCATAGGATCTTGGTGTGAAGAGAAGATCAATGGCCTAGATTCAAAGATAAAGATTTAAAGTGGCTATGATAGCGTGAATAAGGGTTTTGACTAGTAACTAATACAGAGGAAGTAATTAATTGGTCCAACTACACCTATAACCAATGTCAATGAAGATTTGATCAGCTAAGTGGTGGCACAACTTGTAAAGGAGATGGTGAGTAGAATCAAATCATATAGTTGGAGGAAATCATTTAATACATATTTACTTCTAGGGTTTTATGGGTTTCCATTCTTAGAAAATTATTTGTATTTGAGTTAAATGTTGTGAGGATAGATGCAGAGGTCATGTAATGGTTTCTAGAAAACCCTAATAGGTTATCAAGATCAAAATTAGATCACATAATCATGAGAATGCATTTAATGTATTATAGGTTTAAGGATTTTTAGGTTTTCTGGTTTAGTAGATTTAGTGAATCTGTATAGTGTGTGGGTGTGGCTCAAGGAAAAGGAAGCTTGTTGGTGAATTTAGTATGTGAATACAACCCTAATAGTAAGTTTGAGATGATATAGACGATGGAGATAATCTTGAGTGAAAGATAGTAGGTTGATGGAGAAAGAAAAAAAAATATATCAGATAATTTTTGTATTAGTTGAGGTAGTTAGTGTGATGGAGTGGATCTGCAAGAATAAGAGAGTGAATTGTAGCAAACAATGAATGCATTTGTGAAGTCCTAGGATGTAATACAAAACATCCTCTAGGTGTTTGCATTCATGGTGATGAGAATGTATAATGAAAAAAGATAGAATAGTGATTGTTCTATGTACAGAGAAGAGTGTAGTGCACAAAAGATAGAGAGATGTAGAGTGTTTGTGTTCTGAGCGTGCAATTACAAAAATAGAGTATGATTTACAATAAGTACAACAATATACTAAATGTAATGATTCATGATCAAGTTTTTAGAACCAATTCTTATGCATTAATGAGATTGTAATATTTTAGATTTTGTTGCCTCATTTGTACTGAGTTGGTGCTCATACTAGGGGATTGGTGTGTCCTTGGATTTGGTGCTTCCTTGGGTTCATACCCTAAAATATTGTAATAGATGTTTTATTTGTGACACTAGATTTGAGCAATAGACTGAAGCAACATTTGTCACCATGGTTTTTCCCATCTTGGGTCTTACACATATATCTAGTGTTATGGGATCATGTGTGAGTGTGTATTTATCTCTCAATGTGTTTAGTTAATCTACACATTAAGGGCTTAATTAATTATTTTGCATAAAGTACTCAAAGCTAAAATAAATAATCTACAAAAAGGTTTTGAAGGCTAAGTTTTAGTATCTACTAGTTCACCCCCTCTCTCAATAGATCGTTGTGTTCCAAAAATTGGTATTCGAGCACTAGGTTCCCTAGGAGAAGCTTAATCAACCTAGGTATATCTTAGTTAAGTTAACATAAAATTATTAGACATGAAAGATCATCTATAGAAGAAGTATTTCTCATTGATGGATCAGATGTGTTGATGTCAGTTGAGAAGGGATATAAAGCTCATACCACAACTCCCATTGATACTACTAGAAAGAAGGCTTTTGAAGATAATGCTAAGGAAATGTTTGCAATTATGAGTGGGATGTCAAGATCGGTGGTTATAAAAGTCATGCACTATCAAAATGCACATGATACATGGAATGAGTTAAGGAGGATGTATGAAGGTGATGATTGCAAAGTTCAAGCCAATATTAAGAAACATGGAGGCAAGTCTGAAGATCCTAAGATAAGTAAAGATGAGAAGATTGTAGACACATCCATGAGATATGTTGTAGATAAAATGGAGATGATAGAAGCATCTACATATAGATTTGAGAATGTCGATGAAGAGGAAGCTAACTTCATTAGAAGACCAAGAAATAGCTTCAGACAATATAGATGTAAGCTACCCCCTAAATTTATTAACTCTGGTAGAATAATTCTTCCTGGTACTAAATTTTCTCATGATGAAAAGGATAACTCTGAGAAAGAAGATGGTAGTGAACATAGTCTGCACACAAGAAAATAAAATAGGTTATCAGGTGTTTTTGGTAGTTCTGATGGTGAACTTGTGAGTGCTTGTGAAATTTATCCATTCATGGATCTTGGTAAAGAAGTTAAATGGTTAGGTAAATAAATTGATATATCTAGTGAAGAAGAAGTGGACCTAGAAGGTAAACTCATTTGTACTCTAGATGAGATTAAAAGTTTGAAGAAAGAAAATGAAGAATATAAAATGCATGCACAAGAGGAGATTGATAAGCTAACCAAGATTCTTGAAGAATCTAATCAAATAGTGATAAACTTGATCACAGAAGTGGAATAATAAAAGAGAGTAGAAGATGTAGTTGAATTAAAACTATAATCTAAATCAGATAAGTGCATGAAGTTTGAAGCAAAGATAGTTGCACTAAGAAATGAGTTAGAATAAGCCAAGGAGAAAATTGACAAAGGCTAGAAGTTGAAGTCACAAAAGACATCAAGATAGAGATCAATAGAAAGAGTGAAGATTGACCTTGGTTGTAAGCAAGGGAAGAGTCCTACTTTTGTAAGATTATTTGATAGATTTAGAGTAGAAGAAAGATGGTACACTAAGGAAGGTAAAGCCTACACAAGTAGTTCCAAGGAAAATGCCTCTAGAGATGGAAAACCAGATAAGGATGTTGCTTCCAGGATAAATAAGTCAACTGCTAATAACAAGAGATCCATGGAAGAAATGAGACATGTTGCAAAAAAAAAGAACAATAAACTTTCAATCTCTGATTATCTGAAGAAGAAACATACAAAAAATAATAATATGGAGAAATGGGGCCTTGGGAAATTAAAAAGGAAGAAACATACAAAGGGAGATAAAGAAAAAATATCCACAAGGATGATACATACCATGGTGTAAAATAAAATAAGATCCTCTCATCTTGCTCGGAGAAATGCTATGACTAGGGAATAATCATTCTTTCATTGTTATTGTTATAGTTGTAATCAATTTGGTCATAGGTCTTGTGAATGTAGAGTTTCACCTAGAAGGAGCACAAAACATGTAAATAGAAACTAGTTCACTCTTGTAAGGAATATGTATGTAGTATGCTAAAAGTGTGACAACTTTGGTCATATAGCTAAAGATTGAAGATTAGGTTTTGTAAGACCTATAGTACAAAGAAAGATGAAGAATAAAAAGAAGGATATGTCCCCCAAGCTGAACAATGGCTCACATATTTCTAAGAGGAAGGCTAGTTGTTAGAGGAAAAGGAAAAGAAGGTATGGAAAGAGAAATACTCGCAGGCATTGCTCCATGAGGCTTCTTCTACTTTAAATCACTAATTAATAGTGATGGGGCATGATTCCAAGGGAAGCTTAATTGGCATCTTGTTCATCCCTGGAAACGTGAAATGGAGATCAAGTCAAGTAAAATAAGTGTTATAAATTTCTAATGACTTCATGGTTGTAGATTTATGGTCACATTATTTCTCTTTGAAATTCCCATTAGAGAGTAAGAACATCAACAAATAGTGGATAGTTGTTGAAAAAATTCATATCAACAATTGGTATCAGGTATTGAAGAAAATGGTTTGTAAATGCTCTATTAAGAGAAATGCTTCTTGCCTACAAGAAGAAGAGATATGGCTAAAAGGAGTTTTTTTGTATATTTTATTTTCAATTTGGTATCAAACCACTATAAATTTGTTTAGATCTGTATAGTTGGTACAAAGTCCAAAGTGAAGCAAATGCTCAAGTATGTTGAGAAGAAAATTTTGGATGATCTTAGGGGGAGTTGCTATAGATAGAAAATCAATTGTATGTCTAGATTACCTAGTAGAAATGAAGTGCAAAACTTGGAATGAAGAAAATGCATGAGTAGGCCAGCAAAATAGTATGAAGCAAAGTATATATAAAAATTATACAATTGGTATCTATGGAGAAGTTTCTTTGGGTATCAAATCAATATTATAATTGGTATATTGTAATACATAATGTTGAGTTGTATCAGAGCATGATATCATCAATTGGTGTCAATTATATGATATTAATTGGTATAGAGCATGAAGAAAAACATCTATAATTGATATCAGACCTAATTGGCATTGATCATGTAATGACACTCCAATCGACATCAGATACTGCTAATTGGTAAGGTGCAGTTGAACTATATGGTTTTTCTATTGCAGTAAAAGGGAGAGAAACAATTGGTATAAGAGCATATATTGTCTTCAATTGGTATTAGTCAAAGGGTGAGCTAAGTCACTTTTCCATTGCTAAGAAGGAATAAAGGCTACAATAGTATGGTGACCTAAGGCAAAGAAGAGGAGAAATTGTGAAAATGATCAAAAAATTGAGCATGGGGGGGAAATGTGAGCAAATACTCAAAGTAGAGCAGAAGAGAAAAAGTTGTGCAGATTCTCATAAGGATGAGGAAAGGAGAAGGAATTTCAAAGGGGGATTAAGTCTCTTTTTCAGTTGAAAGGAGGATATTAGATAATAACTAGACCCTTTGTACTAATATTCAAAGGGGGAGAATAATTATAGGAGGAGTGATCCCTTTACGATTGATGTCAAAGGGGGAGAAATTCATGCAAATTCCCAAATAGGATCATTGGAGAAAGCAACAATCGAAGTAGAAAGTAAAGATGATACTGGTATAAATGTTTAATCGGTTAATTGGTATCATTGAGCATTTAAAGTGTTTCCATCAATGGTAAAGGGGGAGATTTTTGGCATATAGTTTTCATTGATGTCAAAAGGGGGAATCATGCAAGGTAGACTATTGGCATGATAAAAGAGGATCGAAGATGAAATGGAGATGCTCATGCAAGTGAGGATTTTAGCATTAATGGAAAGTGTCATTGATGTCAAGGAATATATGGTTTGCAGTGAATATGGGAGCGTGGGTACAGGTTGTTGGTGAATGCATATGCTACAATGTTGTCATGAAGTTGTAGAGAGTATCATGTACAACATAAAAGGAAACAAGCTACAAATTTAAAATGGGTTTTTTGAGAGAATTCTAATCATGAGCTCTGTAGGTCTAGAAAGTGAAGGATGTGCCCAAAAATGCATTATTTCTAATCTCGCATGAATTAGGGTTTACAGTTAAAACCTTACTATGTTTATTGTCATGGAATCCTCAAAATGTTCTATTTCAACAGTGAATTGAATTTGGTGCTTGCAAGTAGCTTAAGTAATGACTTAAGCCCATTATGTCTGTCTTATGATGGGTCCCTCACATCTTAGCAACTAGTTGAAGAATTTTGAGGGTCACATCACCGTGACTAACATTTTTTGGTGGGACTTTTCTTTGTGGTCAGTAAGTTAGAGGTTTCTAAAACTTCATAACCCCCAACTTGTGGTTCTAATGTTCTAGTCTTCTACAATCGTGCAATGTTGTAAGAAGAGATTTATCAACATGACAATAGTATATCGGTGAGACTCACCCTAGATTCTCAATGACAGTTTGATAGCTATGTCATCGATGAGACACTAGGTCATAGAAGGGATTTCTACGAATATCTCTTTGATGGAGCAATAATGAGTAAGGAAGAACTCTATGTGGGACACATCTATAATGACATGGATCACAGTGATGATGTGGACATGTGAAAAAAATATGTTGATCCCACATTGGAATGATGTACTAGGTGTTGTTGTTTTCATCGAAGTGACATTGTATCATTAGTAGGACTCTTAAGGTAGTACCTTTGATGCAGTGATGATAACCTTCATTAGGTGGACAAAGCGATATCACCAGGACTTTGAAACTAGTCTCTTTGATATGGTGATGGAAGAATGTAATGATATTGGTGGGAATCAATAAGGTAAGGGTGATGTGTATATGGAAGAAAAATAGAACAATGATACATGGCTATGAGAAGAATAGGTGATGTCATCAAGGGTATTCATCAACGTGACCAATGATCATCGGCGAGACCTATTCGAATGTCTCTTCGATATTTTGATATGTGCTGGATCAGAGAAAGAGATGTAGATCAAATGGAATTTCATTATTGTCTCTTCAATACAATGATGCCCTTCCCATCAATGATATAGAGTGGTTTTTGAAGGATGTTGAAGGATGTATCCTTGACAACCCGATGACCATCTCATCAGTGAGATAATGGTGTATTACTAGGACTATGGAGCTAGTCCCTATGATAGGGCAAAGGGAGAATGGATGTCAACTGTGGGACCTAGTAAGGTGGACATGGAAGTGAGACCTAGTAAGATGAGGATGACTTACATTTATGGTACTTTCATAAAGCGAATGAAATGATGACACGTGGAAAAAATTGATAGTGGATGGTGACATGATGGAATGGGGACCACTTATCTATAGCAGAAAATGGCATCGATGTGACAATTTCATATCGATTGGAGTTGATCCGGTGCCCCTACAACTCAATAGATTCATGGTGATGATCTAGGTGGGACCCAATAGGATGGTTACGATGGTGGATCATGAAATAGGTTGACAAGTGGTGAGTAATGATTGCTTGATATGCTAATTCACATTGGTATTGCAAATTAGGTGGCGATGACATGGAGGAAAGATTGGATGTGGGCCCATGTATTCAAAGGAAATTCATATTGAAGAGAAAGATGGACCCCGATGAGATTGTGGTATGTGTCTCTTCGATAGAGTGATATGATAGATCAAATATGGAAGCTTGAATGACCGCTTATCTGAAGGTTAGGATTTAAAGATATAACAGTGAATGAGGATCATAGGATCTTGGCATGAAGAGAAGATCGACAACCCAGATTCAAAGATAAAGATCTACAATGGCTACAACAGTGTGAACAAGGGTTTTGATTAGTAACTGACATAGAGGAAGGAATTAATTGGTCCAACTACACCTATAACCAATGTTAGTGAAGATTTGATTAGCTCAGGAGAGGCACAACTGGCAAGGGAGATGGTGAGAAGAATTAGATTATATAGTCAAAGGAATTCAATTAATACATATCTAATCCTAGGGTTTCATGGGTTGCCATTCTTAGAAAATTATTTGTATCTAAATTAAATGTTGTGAGGCTTGATGTAGAGGTCAAGTAATGGAGATTTTTAGATAACCCTAACAAGTGATTGAGATCATAATCGAATCACATAATCATGAGAATTCATTTAATGTATTATAGGATTAGGGTTTTGTAGGCTATCTAGTTTAGCAGATTTAGTGAATCTATATAGTGTGTGTGTGTTGCTTGAGGTAGAGGAATATTTCTTGTGAATTTAGAATGTGAATACAACCCTAATAGTAATATGGAGATGATCTAGATGATGGAGATAATTTTGAGGCAATGATAGCAGGTTAGTGGAGAAAGAAAACAATTAGATATTGTAAAAAATTTGTATCAGTTGAGGTAGTTAGTGTGATGAAGTGAGTCTGCAAGAAAAATAGAGTGAAGTACATCATATAGTGAATGCATTTCTAAAGTCCTAGAGTGTAATACAAAACATACTATAGGTGTTTGCATTCATGGTGAAGAGAGTGTATAGTGCAACAAGATAGAACATTGATTATTTTATGTGTAGAGAAAAGTGTACTGCACAAAAGAGTAAAGAGGTGTAGAATGTGTGTGTTGCTAAGAGTGCAACTACAATAGAAAAGTGTGACTTGCAAGTGTAACAACATACTGAATGTAGTGATGTGTGATCAGGTTTTTAGAACCAAGTCTTATGCATACACGCGATTGTAATGGTGTAGAGGTTGTTGCCTCATTTATACTAAGTTGGTGCTCAAAGTAGGGGATTGGTGTCTCGTTGGAGTTGGCACTTCCCTGGGTTGGTATCCTAAAATATTATAATAGAGGTTATATTTGTGATGTTAGATTTGAGTAAAAGACTCAAGCAAAAAATTTCACTATGGTTTTTCCCACCTTGGGTTTTCCACCTATATTTGGTGTTACTAGCTTAGGTGAGTTTGTGTTTATCTCTTTGTGTTTTTAGTTAATATTCACATTAAGGGCATAACGAACTATTCTACATAATGTACTAAGAGCTAAAAAATATAATATACACAAATTTTTTGAAGGCTAAGTTTTAGTGTCTACTAATTCATGCCCCCCCTCTCAATAGATTGTTGTGTTCCAAAAAAATGTAAGGGATAAAAGTGGGGGATATCATTTTGAATGTGAGAATCATATATGACATGCATAAGATAATATTTGCATAGCTATTCATGGTTTATGACGCATGTAAGAGGATATCCTATTTTATTGGGATTCTTATGGCATCTTGTAAGAAGGTGTAATATCATATAAGAGACCATGTTTAGCATGTAAGGGGTCGAATAGATTTTTACCATGGTATTTTTGAACCTTGTTTTAACCCATGGTAATGTTTTATGGTGGTATTTTGAGCCCTCGTGAGTTTAAATATTGAAGGGTTGAGTTTGAGACACTATGAGATGTTTTATAGGTAAATAGATGTTGTCAGATTGAAGAGGAGTTAGAGTGATTGTATTTTAAAACACCCTTATTGTTAATATAGCTATTCATCTCTTCTTTGGTGGAGTTTTTTCTTGAAATATTTTCTCCGCGTAAACACTATCTTATGTGTTGTGCTTTCACTCTTTGCATTTTCTTTTCTTACAGTTTAAATCTCCATATGGTTTACACTTGCATAATTTGGTTTACAATAATCTATCAAATATTCCATTATTTCTATTCCTTTACCATTTTTTCTAACATTTGGTATGAGATCCTGGCTAGTTATGTGTTCTAGGTGGTAGAAAAAAGGCTTTTTGAGTTTTAGTGGGAGTTTTTTTGAGTTGTTTTTGCAGTATTTTTTGTTTAACCATGGCTGCAACTTCTAACCATTTGGATATTGAAAAATTTATTGAAGTTGGTTTTGAGTTGTGGAAGGTAAAAATGGAGTATATCCTTGAAGAACGGGATCAATAGGTAGCTTTAACAAATGAAAAGAAACCCGAGAAAATGAGTGATGAAGATTGGGAGAAGATTGATAAAAAGGAATGAGGTACTATCAAGTTGTTTTTCTATTTCTTTTCTCTTGAACGTGTCATTAGAAAAGACTATATACGCTTTGTGGGACCAGCTAGGTGAAATCTATCAAGTGAAAATTCTAGTAATGAAACTCTACTTGAAGTGGAAACTATTTTCTCTTAAGATGATGGAAGGTAAATCTATATCTGAGCATTTAAATTCTTTTCATTTTGTTTTGAGTCAGTTAGCCTCTATTGATTTCAAAGTAGAAGAAGAAGATAAGTGTATTATGCTTCTCAATTCTTTGCTTGAATGGAGGGTCTAAAGAAAATAAGAATGGGCCTAAGGAAAAGTCTAGGGGAAAATATAAAACTCCTAGAAAGAAGAATAGAGTGAAGTGTTGGAAGTGTGGGAAAAGGGGGAATGTGAAGAATGAATGTAGAAATCCAAAGAAAAAAGTTGATTCCTCCACAGAGAAATCCTCAAACTTAGGTGATGAAGCTTTTATTTCTTGTCTTTAGGTTATTAATAATGAATCTTGTTTCCTATGACTCCTCACAAGGAGAGGTTTACCACATATGAGAAATGTGATGGAGGTGAAAGCTACCTCAGTGATAACACTTCATACTCGATTTTCGGAAAGGGGTAAGGTTAAGTTGTGTTTCAATGATTGGAGGATTAAAACCCTTCCCAGTGTTATGCATGTTTGTGGAGTAGCTAGAAATATAATTTAAATTTTAAAGTTGAATGATCTAGGAATAAGTGCAACTTTTTATAAGCTCGGTTTCATATTGTAAGAGGGAATTTTTTGATAGCAAGAGGAACAAGGAAAGGAACCTTGTTTAAGTTGGAAGTCACTACTTTTGTAAACTATGGATATATAATTGAAAATTTTGAAAATACTTGTATGTTGTGGCACCACAGATTGGGTCACATAAGTGAAAATTCTTTAAAGTCTATTTTGAATAAATAATTGTTAGACGATTTATCCTATTCTGATGTGAGCTTTGATTTCTGTGAACATTGTGTGTTTGGAAAAAAAAAAAAAAAAGGAAATCATTTCCTTCTGGAAGTACAAAATCTAAAGTTAAATTTGAGTTAATTCATGCATATGTGTTTGGTCCTATGGATGTTGCATCAATTGTAAAATATATATATATTTTCTCCTTTATCAATGATGTTACAAGGATTACCTGGTTATATTTTATGTGACATAAATCTAAATTTCTCACTAAGTTTAAGGAATTTAAAGACTTAGTCAAAAAGAAATTAGATTATAAAATTAAGGTTTGATAATGGAGGGGAGTATTGTTCTAATTAATTTGATGAATTTTGTAAGCATGCATAAATTGTTAGATAGAAAACTACTCTGTACACTCCTTAGAAAAGTAGTGTCGTAGAAAGGATGAATCAAACAATCATGGAAACAGCTAGAAGCATATTAAATGGTTCATGGCTTGATAGATTCTTTTGGGCAGAAGCTATAAGTATTGCTTGATACTTGATTAATATTTATTCTTGTAAATCTATCAAAACAACACCTTATGAGATGTGGATAGGTAAGAAAACCTTTTTGTTTCACATTTAAGGGTATTTGGCTATGAGGCTTATGTTCACGTGCCTAAATAAAAATGGACTAAGCTAGATCCCAAATTTTAAAAAGTGCATTTTCATTGGATATGGTGATAATTTTAAACGTTATAAGCTATGGAGTCCTCAAACCAATAAAAACATCTATTCTAGAGATATGATTTTTCAGGGAGCTTAGCATTATTTCTATACCTGAACAACCAAAGGAAATGGATAAGGGAAAGAGATTTCATTTTGAAATTAAGCAAGAAGATGCACCTCAAGAAGAAAAAAGAGGTGGATTTCATGAGGAGGAAGAATATGTGGAATCAAAAGAAGTTACTCATAAAATCGAAGAACATGAGGAAGAAAATTAGGAAAAGGTTGAGCAAGGTCAAGAACAAGAAGGGTCTCATACTCCTATTCTCAAAAGATCCACAAGACAACAAAAACTAGTTGAAATGTATAACCCACTTTATTTATGTTGTATATTTTCCTTATTAAGTTTTGAAGGTGAACCTAGACCTTATAGGGAGGCTCTCTCTTTGGAGGAAAATGAGTCTTGGTTGTAGGCTATGTAAGAGGATATGATGGCATTGGAAAACTATAACACTTGGAATCTTGTATATTTTTTCAAAGGAAGAAATCCCATCAGATGTAAATGGATATTTAAAATGAAACTTTGATCATATGGTCACTTGGAAAGGTATAAGGCTAGATTAGTGGCAAAGGGCTATTTCTAGAGAGAGGGAGTTGATTTTGGTGAGACTTTCTCTCTTGACACTAAATTAACTTCTATTAGATTCTTGTTATCTATTCTTGTTGCTTGTGATTTTGAGATAGAGAAAATGGATGTTAAAACTATTTTTTTGCATGTCGATCTTGAGGAGGAGATTTATATGCGACAGCCTAATAATTTGGTTGTGAAGAGAAAATAAAACCTAGTTTGCAACTTAAAAATATCTTTGTATGGTTTAACACAGTCACCAAAATGTGGTATTAGAATTTTGATTCTCTTGCATTGAAATTGGGATTTATTAGGAGTGAAGATAATTTTGCATATATTAAGGTTATCGATGATCATATTCTAATTATTATCTTGTATGTTGATGACATGTTATTTATTGGTAACAATAAGGTAATGATTGATGAACTCAAGAAAAAAATTTCTAGTTATTTTGATATGAAGGAATTGGGGGCTACTAAATACATTCTTAGTATGGAAACTAGAAGAGATCATGGTAACATAAATCTTTGGTTGAGTTAGAGTAAGTATGTTGATATCATTTTGTAGAGGTTTAATATTCATGATTGTAGGCTAGTTATTATTCCATTTCCAGTTGGTAATAATTTGAGGTTGGATATGTGTCCTAATTCTAATTATGATATTGAGGATATGTCTAAGGTTCCTTATGCTAGTTTTTTTGGTAGTTTGATGTATGCAAAGGTTTTCACTAGACCAGATATAGTCCAAGCAGTGGGAGTTCTAAGAAGGTTTATGTCTAGCCATAGTAAAGAGCAGTATACATTTATTAAAATGGTGTTTATATATTTGGGAGGTACTTTTGAATATTGTTTGGTTTATCATGGTATTGATAATGTGGTCAAGTCATTGGACATATAGGTATTTGTTGATGTAGATTGGGTAGGTGAGTTGGATAGTCGAAGGTCCACTAGTGGGTGTGTGTTTACTTTGTTTGGAGGAATGGTGAGTTGGATGAGTAAAAGGCGGCCTATGGTTTCTTTATCCACTACTCAAGCAGAGTATATGGCTGCTACCCATGTTTTTAAGGAGTCAATATGGTTACAAAGGTTGTGTATAGATATTGGCTTTGATTGCACTATTGTTCAGATTAATTGTGATAGTCAAAGTGCAATTCATTTGGCTAAGAATCCAACGTATCTTGAGTTGAAGAATGTTGACACACAAGATAATATTGTAGATGTTTTTATCAAACCTATGAGCATAGAGAAATATACTTGGTGTAGGAATGCAATGGGCCTTGCTAATTATACTTATTTGATTCCATGTTGGTGTGATTCCCCTAGCTCTTGCAAGTTATTCGACAAGTGGGAGAATGTTGGGAATTAAGGTGTCTCAACCTTGGAAATTCCTAAATTATTTATTTATTATTGCTTTAGTTTTTCCTATGGATAAATATCATCTATATTATTAAATATTTTTTCTCCATCAAAAGGGGCATGAGATTTTGAGTTGGAACTTTTGCAACATATCAATACCTTGAAAAGTAAGTTATTAGTTGTCAAAAGATTTCCAATTAGTGGTATAACATGGAAAGCCTATTTTTAAGGATGTTATGATGGATTCTATGTCAATTGTAAGGGCTAAAAGTGGGGGATATCTTTTTGGATGTGAGAATCATCTATGACATGCGTAAGAGAATCTTTACATAGATATTGATGGTTTATTATGCATGTAAGATAATCTCCTCTTTTACAGGGATTCTTATGACATCTTATAAGAAGGTGTAATGTCATGTAAGAGACCATGTTTAGCATGTAAGGGGTCGAATGGATTTTTACCATGGTATTTCTAAACCTTGTTTTGACCCATTGTATTTTTTTATGGTGGTATTTTGAGCCCCCATGAGTCTATAAATTAAGGGGTTGAGTTGGAGACACTATGAGATGTTTTGCAGGTACATAGATGTTGCAAAATTGAAGAGGAGTTAGAGTGATTGTATTATGAAACTTTTGTTTAATATAGCTATTCATCTCTTCATTGGTAGATTTTTTTCTTGAAAGGGTTTCTCCATGTAAACATTGTGTTGTGTTATGCTTTTATTCTTTGTATTTTCATTGCTTATAGTTGTTTAAATCTCCATATGCTTTACACTACATAATATGGTTTAGAGTAATCTATCAAAGCTTCCATTATTTGTATTCCTTCACCATTTTATTTTTTTAAAATAGGGGTACATAGGCAACCTAGGTGTCAATGATCCATGCCTATATTAAAAAATTTAAGGATTCAAGGGAAAAGTATTAAATGCGAGTTTTTTTTTTATGCTTTCAATTTTTCAAAAAATGTTTAAAATGGGTTGTGGAATGCATATTTTACAAGATCAGGTGCTCAATTAGGTCTAATAACTTAAAGAGGAGAAAAACATAGTGTGAAATTGCTAAGGGTGACAATTTATGATGATACAGTTTTATATCAACATTGAGAACTCAATTATGTATTTTAGATATATTTGTTATGATTTTAAGATCAAATCCATAATTGAATTTTAGCTTCATTAATTTCATTAAATATGTATATACTTATTAGTTATTTTCTTATATAGTTTATCTTTAAAATTTGTATAGCTATTTATTTCTACATCTTTGATTTCTAGACCATCTTGGCCTTAGATGATTTTAAATATAATGTAATTAGTTCATATTTTTTTCATTTGATTATATCACATTTAGTTTTATCTTTTTTATTATTATCCTTATGTTGTGTAGATATTATTCATATTCTAATTGAGTTTGAAAGAACATTTTTCCCCAATAAATTTTTATTGGATATCACTAGTTTGGATAAATATATTATGTTTGAACTCCCCCAACTCACTTGATTCTAGTTATGAGATGAATACTTGTATAACCTTATGAAAATATGGCCCAATAAATGTTTATTCTAGACCCATTTATCATCATCAAATCCATAAAGTGTGTGGTGTATTTACATGTGTTTAATTATCTCTCTTGTTGCACTTGTATTTAATTGGTTTATAAAATGATAACTTTAATTATTAACATAATATCTATTACTTAAGTTAATGCCTTAGTTAGTTTGTCTTATATATTTTAATATTGAGGTTAAAAAGGATTAAAAATAATTGTTTAAAATAATAAGCTAGATAGTCAAACAAAATAACAATATTCTATATTAAAAAAGGGTAAAATGCATTTTGAAGTGTTTGGTTGGGAAAAGAGATTCAGGCTATAAACCATACTCTTCACAATTGTTGGGAAGGATTATAAGTGATCTCAAATCCAATTTACTACAAACCTAGTAGGAAGAGTCAGAATGGTGGATCAATGTTCTAATCCTTATTTTATTATTGCTATTGTTGGTGTTAATTATTGGTTGTTTGTGGGGTGATTTATTTGATGATTGATAAATTGACTAAATTTGAAGATTTAATTATCTAAATATGTAAACTATGAAAATTTAGTAGTCTATTAAGATTTATAGAAACACAAAGCCTAAGATACCTGGCTTGTACTACTTTTTTGTAAGATCTAAAAACAAAAGCCTAAGGTGCTTGGTCTATAGCTCTTGTTGTCTTGGATCACTATAAAAACTTTACATGTTGATGAGAAAATCCAATTTTCATGTCTTGAAAACTTGTAGGACTTGAAAGAATGAATGGGAAATTATTCTTTGTCTTCCTCCAATGAGCTTTAGATCTAAAAATTTGTACACATGAAAGAGGCGAAAAGTTTTTACAATATATGGGATTGCCTAAGTCAAACCCAATTTTTGTATTTCTACCTACACAATAGCTATGATGTAAAAAGAGAGCTTACCCTTGATTGAGAAGGGGTTAAATGATAAATAATTAATGAATTGACTAATGATGCAACTCATCACTCACGTTTTCATTCCTTGATGGACTAAAGTCATGTACTCGTCACCTTCAAGGAGAATTTGATAGCTTGATTGAAGTCTTGCAAATGTTAGCACTAATAGAAGAAAAATGGACATAAAACATGAACACACATAAAAAAATGATTGATAGTTGACATAATTCTTGACATGAATAAATTTTGCAATAATTTTGATAATTCTACTCTTGACTACTCTTAATTTCTTAATTTTCTCAATGAATTTCCTTATGTGTGCTTTTAGAATTTTAAATGGTAAAATGAATGATATTTATATACAATTATTTGAATTTCCTAAAAATAAAATGCTAATAGATGAAAAATAAATTTTATTTTTCAAAATAATAAAATACTGACATCAATATATTCAAATTGGAGACAAAAATCAATGGTCTAGGGCATAGGGCACTCTAGACCAAACCAATTATTTTCAAGGATTAAATTTTGAGGGAAAAATATTGAATAATTAATTTTGTTTCCCTCATTTTATTTATCAATGATGTTTATAAAATGGCCAAATAAATTCATAATTAGGTCCAATAACATAGGGGAGAGAAAAACATAGTGTGAAATTGTCAAGGGTGACAATTTTTGATGCTATGTTGATCCCCCACTTTAGTGAGAGTATGAAATTACACTCAAACTTACACATAAGTATGGATAGGTCAAGAGGGGTTCAATTATCCAAATATTGATGAGATAAGATGGAATTGAATATATGGAATGCGCTAGCCCCCAAGATTCAATGTCCAATGGAAAGATAACATAAATAGAAAGGAACACATATTTGAAGATGTAATGTGGCATGAAAAACATGAAGCATACATGATTAAGATAAAAAACATAACATAACATGAAATGAACCAAATAAAAATGAGAAGAAAACACAAACACAATACAAAAAAAATGCAAAGAAAATTAAAACAAAATGAAGACACATAAAAGAAATAAATAATAAAACATTGACACAAGGTTATTACTAAAAAAATTGAGTTCAAAAGGAAAAGAGACCTCTTTATTTAATTTTTCTAAAATACCCAATGTTATTTCTTGAATATATGTCAAAAAAGTTAGTATTCTCATAAGAACCAACAAGTTGCATTATTCCAAGTCATGAGCTACATAGATCCACTAGCTAGAAAGTTGTGGTATGCTAGGTTTCCATGCAATATGATGGGTTCCATAAGTCTATCAAGTTGTGTTATTTTGTAAGTATCTCATGAATCATGTGGCTCCACTATTAAGAAGGTTGTATTATGCTAGGTGGCCATGTTAAAAGGTGCTTAAGTTCATGAATCAACATGTTGTGTTATGCTAAATCCATGGACAATTTTGGAAATCATACCTCAAGAAGCGCATAATTTTAACATCACAAGGGCCCTTTAAATGTCATAGGGGATGAAAATAACCTCAAGGGGTGTATAAATTTTAACTTCATAGGGGAAAAATATCACCTTACTGTGTAAGGAATCTAAGGTAGTAGAAAAACTTTGTACACTAATCTTAGGAGGAGGATAATGTAAAAAATTATAGATCTTTACAACAGTTACAATTTTTATTTTTTTAAAACTAAATATCATGCATACCACAACATAGTGATTTACATGAGGAAAACCCTTTTAGAAGAAACCCCACTCCAAAATCCATCTAATAGATTATTCAAAAATCATGAAGAATACAATATACTTGTAGAGAAAGCTTCCCATAGGAGTATTACTAACCAAAGGTTCAAAGGCAACATGACCACTATCACTCTCATAATACATCACACTACATAGACCTAATACAATGCCTTGATAAAATAGGGTTGTCTTCTAGGGAAACACAAGCCAAAAAATAATCCACCATTAGATCTAAGACCTAATTATGAATGGTCCAAATTTACAATAATAAAATAAACATAAATGTGGCTTTTAGGGACAGTACCCCCAAACTCCCTATTGGGGTGAGCTCCCTAGACCCTACAGGGGGGTACCCCCTACACCCCACTATGCTAACCCATCAATAGTAAACCTTTTAAAATTTCAAGGTCAAGACACATTTCCCTAGAAAATCTTCTAATTTTCTAACACCTTATAAGAGAAATGAGAGGGATTATAAACATAATCTCTTAATTTCTAGAGGCCAAAAGTCCCATAGATTCTAAAAACCATGTGAACTTCTTTTTTCTCATAAGCTTAGTTAAAGTATCAACAAAATTCATCCAATTCTCTATATTAACCAGCTTCACCCTTCCATCTTCGACCATATCTTTAACAAAATTATAATCTACATCAATGTGCTTGGTCCTAGCATGAAATCTCAGGTTAATAGCTAGATATATCACACTCTAACTATCATAATAAACTACCACTGCACCTTTTTTTTTAATATCTGAACATAGTATCTTAAGCCAAATGGATTATTTACAAGCTTTACTAGTTACTGTATACTCAAATTTAATAGTAGAAAAATCAACCACAACCTATATCTTACTCATCCAACTAAATGCACCACCAAAGAAAGTAAACGCATAAGCCTTGGTGGATTGTCTACTATCAACATCACCTATCTAATTTGAATCCACATAACAATGAATATCAAGGGAAATATCATCTTCAGTAAAATTACTATGATAACACAAGGAATAATCTGATGTACCATGCAAATATCTAAAGACTCGTTAAATAAATCCCAATAAATTTTACCAGGATTATACATATATCTATAAAGAACTCCCACTGCTTGGGAAATGTTTGGTCAAGTACAAACCATAACATACATCAAACTTCCAACTGTGCTTTGGTAAGGCACTCTACTCATGTCTTCCATCTCTGATGGGAATGTTGGAAAATTTGAAATAGATAAATTTGTTTTATTTAAAAAAGGAACACAAAATGGTTTGCAATCCTGCATGTTAAAAAATGAATTGGAATACTTAATTTGGACAAGCCATAGCATTTTGCGTAAGGAAGCTAAGGTAGTAGAACAACTTCCTATATTAATCTTGAGAGGACAATAATGAATTTTTTTTACAGATCTTTAATAATTACAAAAGCTTAAATAGAAATAAGCATAAATATCATGCATACTACAACATGGTGATTTGCGTGGGGAAAACCCTTTAAAGAGAAAAAAAAACCCACACTCTAAAATTTGCCTAGTTTATTATTTATAAATCACAAATATTATAATATAATTGTAAAGAAAAATTATGATAGGAGTATCACCAAATAGAGATCTAGAGGTAACACAACCACTATTTGAATCTCAGAATACATCACAAGCCACAACTAAAATATAATTCCCTCATAAAATAGGGTTTCCTTCTAGGGCAAGTCAAACCAACAAAAATATCAACCATTAGATATGAGACATAATTATAAATGGTCTATATTTACAATAACAAAGTGTACATATAATTTAGATTCAAGGAGTGTTGCCCCTACACACCCTCCATCATCGTCGTATGAACAATAACTTATCTATCAACAATTACTTATGTAATTTTAATGTTGAGACACATTTTCCTAGCACTTTATTTACTCTATCTCTTATAATTTCCATCCCAAGAATGTGTCTAGCTACACCAAGATCTTTCATATCAAATTTAGCTACGAGTTGATACTTCAGTTTTGAAATCATACCTTTCCCTTTACTAATAAATAGCATATCATCAGCCTATAATGTAATAAATAGGAAACAATCACTATCAATGTTATAATAAACACTGATAATTTAGAACACTAAAATCCCAAACTCATTTCATATGTATCAATTTTTTGGTGAAACATCTTAGGATTCTGTTTTAGGCCATACACATATTTCTTAAATTTATAGACCAAATTAATTTACCTTTCACCACATAGTTCTCTGGTTGTGTCATATAACTATCCTTATCCAAGTCACCATGAATAAAATCAATTTTCACATCTATTTTCTCAACCTTCAAATTATAAGCAATAGTAATAAAAAGAAAAAATATAATGGATAAAATTTTTGCAACAGGAGAAAATATGTCACCGTAATAAACACCCTCAACTTGAGAGTAACCTTTCACAACCAACCTTTCTTTATACTTCTTAATACCTCCATCTAAACCAATATTTTCTTGAACACCCATTTTCACAAACAAGTTTTCATCCTTTAGGTAATTGTACAAGATCTCGCATGTCATTATTTTTCAAAGTTTCCATTTCTTCAACCACATAAATCTTATAGGATTCTACATCATACATACCTAATTCCTCTTATACAAATCTAGGTTCATCTACGTTAGTATTAAAATTAAAAATACATCTCAAATCATCATGTGAATAATTTTAAGGTGGTTTTCTATGCCTTGGAGAACTAAAAACAAGTTTAGTTGGAGGTTCTCCCTCCTATTCTAAAGATTCAAATTTATATGAGCTCTCCTAAACTTCTTGTCTCAGGTGTAGAGGGAAGTTGAATCAAATCTTCCTAATTATTTTGTTTTGGCTATAATGTAACAAAATAAGGCTTAGTTTCTCTAAAATTACCACTTCTAATATATATTGCCTTATGAGCAACAAGATCCCAAATCTTGTATCCTTTCACACTATAAATATATTTGGTAAAGATATGTTTCACAACCTTCTTCTCCAAATTTGTCTGCTTCTCATTTGGCACATGTGCATATGACTTGCAACCAGAATGTCAAAGATATCTTAATGAAGGCTTGTGACTTGAATATGCCTCTATAGGAATCTTATCAACAAGAGATAATTTAGGAGACCTATTAATCAAGAAATAAGTAGTGGCAAATACTTTAACCTAAAACCTTTGTTCTAGAATAGTCCTACTCAACATACTCCTAGTCTTCTCTGTCAGTGTCATGTTCATTATTTTTGAGACTCCATTATTGTATGGAGAATACAGAACTATATTTAATCTATGAATGCCACAATCTTTACAAAACCTATAAAAATAATTAGAGAAAAATCTCCACTATTATCAATCCACAAAAATATTATTTTCTTTGTAGTGTACAACTCAACCATTTCTTTAATTGTTTAAATTGACTAAAAACTTTAGATATACTCTTTAAAAAATATACTCATGCCCTTCTACTTAAACCATCCATAAATAAAACATAATATGTGTATTTTCCAATTGAAGGAACATCTACAAGACCTAACACATCAGAATGAATAAGATCCAATACACCATAAGATTTATGAGAGCTTGAGTAAAACTAAATGTGGTTTTTTTTTCATAAATGTAATTTTCATAGAAATCAAATTTAAGATTAAAATCAAACAACTCTTCAACAAGGTTTTATTTTTCAACATCCTTAGACCCTTTTCTCTAATCTAGCCAAGTCTTTGGTTCCATAATATAGTTTTCTTTGTAGGTAAATTTTATTTAGAAGAAATACCACCCTTGGATACCTAGAAGGCATGACCATCTGTTAAAGATGAAACCCTCACCTCTTTCAACAAAGTATCCATCGAATTTATTTTCACCAAAGTACGATTGCACTCAAAAGTGTATGCATCAATCTTATAGAACATGCCTTATCTGACACCTCTAGAAATCACCATAGAACCTCTAATCATTTGGCATCCTACATCAGAAAACACTAATCCACACTTGTATATATTAGTTTGTTCATAGATAATAAATTTCATGCTAATGCAAGGATATGAAACACATCAATAATCATTTTTATTCTATAATCAAGAAACCTAATTCTAAATTTTCCACAACAAAAAATATTTAAACAAGATTCATCACACAATTACACCTTACCTCCATCAAAATTTCATATTTATAAAACCAATCTCTATTAGGGGTCATAGAGAAAGATTCACCTGAGTCAATTAACCATGCTTCATTACCTACAATATTTTCTAAAGATACAATAAATGCATTACCATATTCCTTCTCTAAATTAAATCAAAATCAAATCTCTTATTTTTCTTCTTATTTTCTTCTTTGCAATCCTTATGAATATTTTTGGTCTTATCAAAGTTCCAACAAATAACTTTTGACTTTCTAGGAGATTTGGATTTCCTCTTTGACTTGGATATATCATGCTTCTCATTTTTCTTTCATTTTTCCTTAGGACTTCCACAAGCATTTAGGGATTCATTGGCACTAACAGATATCTTTCTCCTCATCTCTTCAAAATGAAAATAATCCACCACATCTTTAGTCTTCAAGATAACAAAATTACTCCAAATGTTCATAAAATAAGAATGGCATGAGTCAAGAAAAGAACACAACAAGATCAAATATTTATGCTCCTCATCCATTTTAACACTAACTAATTCCAATTGAGCCACCAACATATTGAATTCTTTTAGGTGGTCTGAAATTTTTCCACCCTCTTCTATTCTCAAGGAATACAATTTCTTCCTAAACAAAATAGTGTTCACTAAATATGTTGCTTGATACATCTCACCAAGCCTCTTCCATAGTTTATGTGAAGAGATATATAAATGGATATTGATTAAAATAGAGTCTTCTAAGAACAATATGATTACATCCTTGTATTTATGATCCATAACATCATATTGACTAGAAAAATTAAGATTTGTAGGCCTTTAAACATTCTCATCAACATCCCATAGATCTCGATTTATCAACATATCCTCCATCTTCAAATTCCACATCTCAAAATTATTTCCATCAAATTTATCCACCTTTATTCTCCTTGATGAACTTTCCATCTAAAAATTCATGTGACAAGATCACAAAGTGTATTTTATGCAAGGTCCCACTCAATCTAGATTAGTTCAAGAAACCCAACAACCCACAACTGAAATCGAAGGTGATTAGGCTCTAATACCACTTGTAAGGAAGATAAGGTAGTAGAATAGATTCTTACACTAATATTGAGAGGAGGATAATGTAAAAATTAATAGATCTATAAAATAGTTAGAAAAACTTCTAAAAAATAAACATGAATATCATGCATATCACAACACAATGATTTATGTGGGGAAAACCCTTTTGGGAGAAAAAACCCACTCTCCAAAATCCACCAAATATTATTGCAAGGTGTCGCCCTTGATCTCCTCGATGTGGGCTAGCACGATGCTCGGGCTTTGTGACATGGTTTAACCACCTCCTGTGGATCTTGGATCCTGTATAAATCCAGCAGTTGTATCGGTCATTGACAGGTTGATCTTTTGGTACAATGACAACCTTCTTTACAAAAATTGGTATCGGAGCTGAGGTCAAAGGTTTTAACCCCTTGCTTGTGTTGGGGGGTATTTTTGCAAGATGTCACCCTTGATCTCCTCAACGTGGGCCACCATGGTTTAACCGCCTCCTATGGATCTTGGATCTTGTATAAATCCAATGGTTGTATCAAGCATTAATAGGTCGATCTTTTGGTGCAATGACAACCATCTTTGCAATAAATATATTATTCAAAACTCATGAAGATTACAATAAAATTGCAGAGAAATCTTCTCATAAGATTATCATCAACTAGAGATTCAGAGGCAACATGACCACTATTAGACTTTCAAACTACATAACATTGCATATTCATAATATAATGCTCTCATAAAATAGGGTTATCTTCTATAGAAAAATAAGCCAAAAAAATATCCATCATCAAATTTAATACTTAATGATGAATGGACTATTTTTCATAATAATAAAATATACATAAAATGTGGCTTTTGGGGGTATTACCTCAAAACCCCCATAGAAGCACTTAGCCCCTAAATCCCCCATTGAGGGGATGATCCCCCCAAAACCTATAGGGAGGTACCCCTACACCGCCCCAACACTCATCCATTGATGCAGGAGCATTCAAGACGTACGAGAAATATTACATCAATTTATGATTATTTCCTCTCAATAAGGGCTAATCAACTTAAGTTGGCCAAGCATAAACAGTTGGGATTGACACATTGTTTATTTATACTTTTCTTTCATTCATAATTCTATGTTTAGTGGATTGGCTCATTGGCATGACATGGTGACTTCGATGGGACTTTATCTCATGTCGCTTAAATTGTTTGATAGCATTAGCAACAGTAGTGAATGGGTGCAAAGAAGTCACGTTGGAGTGAGGTTCACCTATCAATGAAACATGAAAGTATGTCCCTTATATGCCTCGATGAACTATAGACATCCCAAAAATGATCTAGGAGACTGGGTTTTTGGTAGGGTTTGTTTGTGAGTCTGTTTGATGGTCGATAGAAGGGTAGATGGTAGAACTCCAACCCCGCGATAGAATTTGAAGAAAGTTGTGGTATGGTGGGTGTAAGACCCCGCTTCGTGTGTGATTGATACAACCCTAGTTTGTTATATGTTTCCTGGAATAGATGGTGAGATGTGATGCAAAGAATAAATAGGGTGGTTACGTGGCAATATTCTTGTATTTCATTTTGAAATTTTGTTTCATTGCCATTTCCATGAGTGTGTTAGGCATGTATGTAAATCAGGGAATACAATTGAAATGATAAATTAAATTATTGTAACATCAAATCTTGGGATATTTAACTAGAAAACAAATGTGATATACGATTGTTGCTAATGATTGCATTGGTAATGTGCAGGAAAGTGCGGGTACCAGTACGAGAAGGGAAAACCAATGAAAGAAAATGGAAAGACATCCCCTTGTGGTTATGTATTTGATTTCTTTTTGGGCTTAGAAGGAAATAGAGTTAATGTGTTGGTATACTAGGGTATGAGGGTGGATATTAAAGGGCTATTTTATTTATTTGTTTTGTGAGAGTGTATAATTGTGTCATGTGAGGTGTAAGTGGGGGTTAGGGTTTAAGAACCCTTATCCAAGTGTGAAACTCGGATGGATCCTTAGGTGGGTCTTTAAATAGGGTTGTTGGTCATTTTCCTTGGTTGGGAAGTAAAAATAAACCCCCTAGGTTCTATACCATAGTGGTACGGGTCAAGTAGGCATACAATAGTGCTCCAAGTACATGATTTGACCCTTGAAAAGTCATCATAATGATGAGTCACGAATTTTGAGTAAAAGATGGGATGGAAGGGTTGTCCAAGTGCATGTTCCTATATAATAAGGAAAAAAATAAAAATAAAAATCATTGATGGGACTAGGTGCACTCCACACATCCCCATCCAAGAGTTGCAAGTTGAAACTTCTATATATTTTGAAGAAGAAGAATGAGTGGGGTGTTACCCACTTCTCCTTTTGGAGAACCCTAGTTGAGATGGAAGAAAGAATGAAAAGAGGAGAAGAGTCCTCCATTTTTGGAAAGATAGTGATCAAGATGGCTTGGCTTGGAGAGAGAGCTGGATACAAGAGTTCAACCCCTTCACCTAAAAGAAAATAGATAAGCCCTTCCTATTTCCATTTACCCTTGTTTATTGAGTGTAAGAAGATGACATAGTGTATGGATTATGGTTGAAATTAGAAGGTAGAGAACCTAGATGCATGTAATCAGGGCTATGTTAGTTTCATCCCTATGTGAAAAAATGAGAAAAGACTCCATTCATCATTGTGGAGGTTAAAGAATTTCCTTGCTCGGGGGTATGGCTAGAGCCCACGAGGCTCCATGACGCCATTACGGTAGGGTGGAGAGCAAGCCTTAATTAGGAGTGTGTCCTTCATTGTATTCCTATAAATTTGTTTATAATATAGAAATCTGTTGTTTGATATATCATGAAAGGGAATGGAAGGGAGCAAGCTTAAAATTTCCTTGCATGTAGATTCATTTACTATTTTTTTTATATAGTACTGGTAATGTTGCAAGTTTAAAAGATGGGTGGCATATTTGTCTAATAAAAAGGATGGAAAGAGAAAACCCTTACTCAATATTGTGTTACTCACTTATTTATAAGTATCAGTTAAAATCTGAAGATTGACAATCTGTATGAAGGTAGATATGCAACTGGTCTATATGAAAAACAAATTTACTCGACTATGGGTTTTGTATGAGAAGTGTAGTCAGTGGATTCTTGTTGTATTATTAGCAAACTAATATGTATTGAAAGATAAACACAGGTGGGTCTATCAATGAAAAAAGAAAATAAAAATGGATTTGATATCTTGATATGAAATTTTATAAATAAATAAGGAAAATAGTGAACTAAATATAATACCCAAAAGGAAAGTATACTTGTATGCCGTCTAATGAATTAATGTAACATTACCAACTTGTTAACAAAAGAAATTTTCATGCTAGTAGTATTTATGACAGACGTAAGATGGAGTGGGATGTCGATTAAGTTTAGAGAGGTGAACGCTTAGATCTCTGTTTTAAAAACCATGGTGTATTAAGCGTATTTTCTCAAATGGTTCCTTCCATTTGAAAGCTTGGCGATTTCCTTTAGAATAGCAGTGAAAGAGTAAAAAGAAAAAAATAAATAAATAAAAAATAAGGGAGACATGGATCTCCAACAGGAGTATAGATCTCAAGTTGTCCCTACTAGTAACGAAACTGGATATGCAAATTTTGAGTGGTGAAGTAGTTCATTCCCAGAGCTTATAATCTGCAACCCATGAGAAAATATTTGTGATAAAATCTTAGACGCGATGACAACGATAACAGGCTACTTGTGGCTGCTAGTAATATATGTATATATATATATACTGCTAAGATTTTCTTCTTCGCCCCATGAAGAATCTAAAAATAAATAAAAATGAAACGTATTAGAATGAAATCAGGAAACGATTTTAAATGCTATTGAACTGATTTTGATTTTTTTTACTACCGTCGCCTGCTCAGTGTGCCATTCGATCTAGAAGATCTGGGGCTCATTCCTGATGCCTCCTCCACTATGTTAATCAAACAATATGGAAACAAAATCAAGTAACCTTAAATGGTGAACATTTAACTCTCGGTGCTATGCCCTCACGCTAAATAGTGGATAAATAGTTACACATGAGCTGCAAACACAACTAAGGAAGTGTAAAACGAAATGAAGAAGATCAAAAGGAAGAATCAACATTAATGTCGTTAAGTACCGTGGCTATGAATCTCCCTATGCACAATAAATGAATATTATCATTTTAGAGAAATGACGGTGTACTATGCTAGCAAGTCAAACCATTTAATTGGTTCCAAGCCATGGTAGGGACGATCGCCCCATCCTATGCTTTAATTATTCTCTGGAAAGGCTGCAAAATCTGCAACTTTTCATGTGAAGCTTTCTTACCGTCAGAGGTAAATGTAACTCCCCCCTGCATCGCATCAATGGAGGCAAATATATAATGGAGTGTTCAGGATTTCGTGAACTCCAATGGGGTTTGAGATAGATCTGTGAAGTTGGGTATCATTATGGCGCCCGAATCTTAAAAATATCCCCACCTTTATGTTGTCCTCAAATCGCATTACGTGTAGCGTTAGCAACTGTGTGCCTGAACTTAAATGCTTGCCAACGTACGAGAGGTAGAAAACACCTGCATTTTCAACTACCAAGACATCCTTTATAATCACCGGCGAATTCTCTTTCTACTTAATCTTCTGACATTTCCTGCCAGTTAGATCCAATCATAACCTGTAGACCTCTCCAACCCAAACGTGTTTAGAATTTGATTTTATTTGAAAGATGATAATAGGTTGATCCTTCAATGCGTGCAAGCAATCTTCTACCTCTGTTAACTTTGAAATCTTCATAAAATCTTTGTGCTAAGCCACCTGTCAAAAATAAATAAAATGAAATTACCACTTCTTCCTCATGCACCTCGGGAACAGACCATTTCACTTATGCGTCTTATCATTTACTCCTTTCATAAAACTTGAAACCCCCTAGTGGAAAACATATTATATTTTTTAAATAGCTTATGTCATGGTCTTAGTTCAAGATAGAAAGGGAAACTTATACTTATAAGATTTATTCTTTTAAATAAAAGAAAGAAAAAAAAAAAAAGAGTTTATATGGAAGTAGATTATATATACTGATTTGTGGTTTATATAAATCAGCTTTTATAATTATATATTGAAATGATAAATAGAATAGTTAACTTTGAATTGAGTTTAAAGATATGCTTTTCTTAATATAATCTTACATGAAAAAATAAAATTGTATGATATGTTGCTAATCTATTATAATATTAATATAGCATAGTATGAATTTGGTTTATTATTATTAATGTTAGATTGTCAATTAATATGATTAGTTGCATGAGGTAATATTATTGGAAATAATAGATAGTTGGATTTTATAATAATATTGATAATATCGACATAAGTGGTACTATAATCATCAATTTTATTAATCGTAATAATAATATCGATATAAATATAGATATTAAATAGATAAAGTTAATAATGTGAATGTAGCATTTAAATTTAGTTTGTCAAAAAGATAAATATATTATATTCATAATATTAATGATATTATTAAAAATGGTAATTATAACAACAAAAGTATTGTCGAATGGAATGTTGGTATTTTGATTATGTGATATTAACATTATTATGGTAAAATTGAGACTTGAAAATGATACTACTATGTGGGTTAAATAGAAGAAACAATATTAATATAACAATTGGGAATTTTCATATTCATATTGTTATTGAGTTTTTTTTTCTTAGTGAAAATTTTTGGGCCTAGCATGAAGCTTTTTAATATTTGAGAGACTAAATCAAACCGGCTCAATAATTTCATTAAGGCATCTCAATGGGTAATTTAAGCTATATTGGGTATGATTGTTATCAAAGCTCGTAATCCACGTCGGTATGGAAATAGCTATATTGGAGTCAACTTATTTCCAATTAAATCAAATTGAGTAAATCAAGATACTATGACACCTTAGAAAAGGTGAATGCTAACGTTCAAGTTAAATAATAACTAATTGGTGGTAACATTACTATTAACACTATCTCCACAAGTTCTCGAGGAGGATGTAAGTTAAGAAGTTATTAAACTCGGTTAAGGGAGTCGATCAACATGAACTAGTAACTACTTAATCTTTGGGTGATGCATTAGTCATGATAATCATGTCAAAATAGTGAAAGGCCTTAGCAGTTGCATTGTGTGATGGTGGCTTGTCAAGAGCGCATAGGGGTGCAAACCTGTCTTTATATTAAAAAAAATTTGGAGTCAGTTGTGTTAGTTCCACATTAAAATGTTGGCATGACACATTGTGAAAATGTAGATGGTTGTATATAATAGGTTGTAAAAAAAAAAATAGTTGGGTTTTCTAGCGTAAAATTATGGGCATGACAGTGGGTTAGAAACCACAACCCCACAATGGTTTGATGAAGGAGTCTGTGGTAAGGCAATACAAAGACCTCAATCTTACGACAATCCATGAGGGTAGCATGCAACATAGTGGTAACGTGCAGGCATTACAAACGGTAATTTGGATGGATTGTGGTATAGCACTATATCAATGGTATTGTGGTAAAGAAGCTATGATAAGAGTAGATAGATGGATGAATACACTAGTGAAACATGGAATGCAATACTATTCATTTATTCCAATTTATTGTTTTGAATCAATGTGATGAAGACGTTTACCTTTCATGAACGAATAAGAATTAAAGTTTTTGATAACAAGATAACCATCTAGCACTAGTGAAACATGGAATGCAATACTATTCATTTATTCCAATTTATTGTTTTGAATCAATGTGATGAAGACGTTTACCTTTCATGAACGAATAAGAATTAAAGTTTTTGATAACAAGATAACCATCTAGGAGATCTAGATGTTCATTGGATGACAACGTAGTACTACAACAATATGGAGAGAAATAATGAAGAGAGGCTAAGCCAATATAAAAATGGAGTATAATATATAGAGAGAAAAGGAGAAGGTGACGGGATGGGTTGAAGGTTTACTCTAAGATTGTAGAGAAAAAAAAAGACTCGATCTACATGATTGACAGATGTTATGTAATCAAACAGCCCATGTAACTCTATAATTTGTTGTTCATTTCAGTATCAATAAATTATCTTTGTTCTTCTTACATTTTTTTATATGCAAACCTATGTGTTGTGGTGATTTTTTTTATAAGGGGAGTACCCTGCATCACCTATTAACATTAAACATTTTTTAATTGTAAGGTTGAGAAAAAATTTCCCAACACATGGGGTGTACAAATTTTAACATCACAAGAGATGAAAGGTATCAAAATGTTGTGCCTTAAGAGGCATTATAATTAACAACACCACAAAGAGTTTATTTTAATAAATAAACCATAATTTGTCAAAGGAAGCTACTCAATATATGGAAGGTCACACCTTAGACAATATCACACTTGACACCACCACTAAGACAAGATAAATCATGGAATAAAGGGCCAAACCTTAGGGGGTATCAAGAATAATACCATTTTTATGATATGAAAAGTCACACTTTAAAGGGGTATAATGTCAAATACCACCATAAAGGATACACTAACATATATTGAATAGGCCACACTTTAGTGAACATTCATATGATATTACTACTAAAGATGATACAATGTGAGATACAAGTCCACACCCTTAGGGGATGTATAATATCACCACTAGAAAGGGACCATTTTTATTCAATAATTGTAATATTCAAGTTAATATGCCTCCCAAGTAAAATTTTAGTGTACTTTCTACACTAAAATTTTAAGGAGATAATGAAAATAATATAAGGGATCTCTTATATACAAGGATGCACCTTATATGTGGCTAACTATGCTTTCCCCCTAGTGTAAGGGCCAAGGTGAGCCTATACTATTTTATTGCTCCTTATTGATTAAATATGATCACATAAAATAATTTTGTACGCCATTGCATGGTAATGAGTATTATATAATACTACGAGTACCACATAGCAAGGAGAAAATCCATAGCTATTTAAGTTACTCTCTTATCATACCATCCTTGTAAGGATCTATGTCATCTAATATCTTCTTTAAATAATGGTATTTATTAGTAGGGTGACCAAAGTGTCCATGATATGCAAAAATGGATGATTTTATATTCATGTATTCAACGTATCTTCTTTCTTGTATAGGAGGTAGTGTAATAAATTCCAATTGTAAAAGTATTTGTAAGGTACATTTAGTCTCAGACAAAGGATGTGGAGCATATAGGAGACCATTTCTAATAGGTCCATGAGGTTTATGTGGTTTAATGGCTAAATGAATATTTTATTTAAAGGTGGAGGACCTTGATAACCAATTCCTTTTGTATCATAAGATGGTATTTGTTCCAAGAAGGTGTGAATTTCATGTTCATTCTTTAGATCACAATCTTGTTTAGCAAGAATATTGAATCATTGAACATGGCACTTTTCTAATATGATGGGTTTATAACTCAATTTTTTTTATAGGATGGAGGATCATTTATGGGTAGAGGCTCATCTCATCTTGGTTGGTATTAGAAAGGGCTCTCATTCGTAACACTTGAGGTATAAATTATAAAGTGATTTCCTTCTATTATTAAGAAAATATGTCAAGTGGAGGTATGGTAGGTGTTGTTGACTGTTGATAAAGATGAGTAGGCTATATTGGTGAATAATAAATGATAATGTTAGCTTCAAGTTTAGGTATTGTAGTGTATAATAATGTATCCATTATTTCTTCATCTTTCCTCAAGATATCCCCATTAGGAAAATCTAATTTGGGGGATAAAGGAACATGGGTCTCATCACTTGAAAGAGAATAATTACCAAACACATAGCATAAAACATCAACCGAGGACTTCAAAGAGGGAATTTTTTTACCAAAGTATTCAAAAATTATGACAATGTATTCTAAATAGATATATGCACTGAGATATAGGCTATTATATTATAGTGAATAGTGAAATTTAATGCATATCTAGATAGAAGACCCTGGGTAGAAGTACAAAGTTGTGTCACGCTTTTTAAAATAAACGACCAAAACTGATCCAATTTTTAAGCTTGAATCACTAAAAAGTGACATATATATTTTGAATTTTGAAATGATGTAAACCAATAAAATATTTTTTTTACTATATTTTAAGCTTATATTTAAAAAAATTAAAAATCATTTGAATATAGTTTTTTATAAATTGACACTATAATTTAGTTGCTGAAAAAATGTTGAAAAAATGATGTTACATGAGATGCCAATCTTTATATAGTAATTTTTTTTTCTTCAATTTTTTTGTCTTTATAACTTGAAACTTTAGTGCATGGATATATTTTTTCCAATTTTGATAAATATATATATTTTTAAATAAATATTAAAATATGTGTGTATTAAAAAATAGTTGTTTCCATTTGACGTCAACTTTCATATTATATATTTATCTAAAATGGAAAGAAAAATATACCATCTTTGTATAGATTCTTTTATCTAGTACATCATATTTTTTTTTTTTTTAAATGTAATAAGTTTTACTATTTTTCCTTGACATGGTAATCGGCCTAACATTTTCTATTGATAACCTACTTTTAGTAAAACTAATAATTAAAATATTAAAATATATATCTTTTAAAACTACACTTATGGATCTACAAAAGGGTATTTTTATATTTAAAAATAAATGTTATTTGCATGAGTAGAAGTTGTTGAAACATCAAAATTTTCAAATAAATATTTTTTTTGGTAAATTGGCCTCAAAGTGGTGCTACATATGCATTTAGCGAATGATTTTAATTGGAAAAGTTGTGGATATATCTAGCTTAGCTAAAATGAATTTTACAAGATCATATGTTTGACCAAAATTGACTTTTAGCTAGAAATACTTAAATTCACTTGTGTTAATAAGTTAGCCAAAAGTGTGACACAACTTTGTAGTTTTAACCCCTTGAGAAGCTAATATCACAAAATTCTAAGAAAGAATAGCCTAGTTAGGGGTGTGATGTACCCTAGACTAGCTAGGTACTTTTGTTGAGTTCAAAATTTAGGTGTGTTGTATAGTGTTTTAAGTATCTTATAATGTGATTTTACAAGTCTGATAGTAAATAAAATTTTAAAATTTAATAGAATTTTGATTTTGCGATATGAAATACAAATATACAAGAAATTTTAAAAACTCTCAGCCAATGAATACAATTGAAAATACAACTTTTAGACAATAAATTATAGAAATTTATTGATCTTAATTTGAAAAATATTAAAATTGAAGTCTTTTTATGTTTTTGCAACAGTAACATTGCACTTTTTTCTTCTTTTTCACTATATGTATATGTGTACATGAATGTTTTGAACATATTTAAGTTTTATTTCATATTTGATATGACCTAGTGTATGTTTACCAATTCAATCATGAACTAGATCTACTTTTCAATGATTAAAACTAACCCTGGATGTCTTTTGGATGCAAAATATATAAATTTTTACCTTTTTCAATGCTTTTTATGATGAAAATGCATTCCTAAATGATGAATTCAAATAAATTAAGATCATACTTCAGATTTTAGAATGATATGTTTTAGATTTCAATTGGTTTAAAGTGTTTTAAACAGTTAGGTTCACCAAAATATTTGGTGAAGAAAATGGATCTAGGGTATAAACCACACTATTCCTATTTTTTTTAAAAGGATTAGAAGTGATCTTGTTGAAATGCACAAGAAAAATCGGGGGGGGGGGGAGGGTGAATCAATTGTACCAAATTAATTTTACTTCTATCCTTAATCAATTCCAACTTAACTCAAATCTATTATTAAGTATAAACATGAAATGTAGATAGCAAAAAGAAAACACCAGACACACCAGATTTACGTAAAAATCACAGTGAGGATTAACTCTCAATATAGTAGTAATGCAATACCAGATATAAAGACTCACTGCGAAAGGGCTCACTACGTACAAACAAAGAAAAGATAAATAAAGAATCACCACAATAGGTTACCCATAGTTGCAGCTTGATCAAAATATTGCAGATACCATCATCTCAGTACTTTCAACAATCTAAAAAGTCAAAGTTTTGTTGCCTTGAGTCACTCTTGTACACTCTAGTTTTCACACTTGTTCACACAATTCACTTGCTTGCTAAACAATTCACAATATCTTGACTTGATCTTATACCATCTTCAACCCTAGAAGTTTTCTCCAAGGTTGGCTAACATCCTTCATTTTACAAATTCAAATTAGGTCAGCTACTCAAAATTCTCATGATGGATAATAATGAGAGAGGACCAATTACATATAAAATTAGGACCCAAGCAACATCTTGGATCAATCACATGCTTCCTTAATTCGATGAAAATCTTTATGTGACACCAATTCGGCCAAAACTAATGAAAATACCAATGATCTTTGAAGTACATGAATGTTAAGAATGATGATCATACATGGATCACCCAACACACTTCACCAAAAAATTTAACATCTCTAAGAAACCTTTAGGGACATCTACAACAACTCCAACAATCTTCATGCACAAAATATTCTTTAACAGTCCAACTAGACCAAGCAACAACACAAAAGGGCTCTGGAGCAAGTCTTTCAGACCACCAAATCACAAGAAAATTTTATAAAGCACTGAGAAAATCAGTATGAATCATCTCCTAGATCCACAAGATCTGAAACAAAACACTAGAAGACTACGGAGGAAAAATGTTTCTCCTAGTCCACAAGAAAATGATTCTATCAAGTTGTTTCACATATCGGTGAACATATATTCCACTTTCCATCAACCCAAAAGCAAAAACTTAGGATATATTATCCATTAAATCTCATGAACAATACGATAGATCTGCACATACATTAGATCAATACAAAAGAAATGTAGAGCACAATACCAAAGCACACTCAGAACACAAACTCATAAACCACCTTCATTATTTTTTAAATTTTCTTAAAAGGACTTGGTAAAAACACAACTACAACTTCATATCTATAGGTCCATGTACTCTAAAAAATTCTACAGTATCTCAACTATACAAACACCATTTGCAATCATATTGAATTGTGTTGAAATCAATGATAACATTAATGACAACACCATCAAACACATCCATACTTGCAAAAATCTCCCCCTTTTTCATTGAGGAAACACATGATGTGAAAAAAAATCAAGGAAAACATACACATTCTCCTACTTCTTCTATTCTCCTCTCCTTATAAGACTCTTTCTCCATTTTCAACTTTTTCACATGACTTTCTCTCCCCCTTTGACATCAATGGAAAATTAAATTTTTGCATGAAAACACTTTCCATATAAAGCTTTGATACCAATTGTTGAAATGCATATGACAACTGAGAGCGGGGGTGAATCAGTTGTACCAAATCACTTTACTTCTAACCTTAATCAATTCCACTTTAACTCAATTTGTTATTAAGTGTAGACATGAAATGCAAGTAATAGAAAGAAAACACTAGAGACACTATATTTACATGGAAAACAAAATGATAAAAAAATCGCAATGAGGATTAGCTCACAATATAGTAATAATACAATATTGGATATAAAGAATCAATGCCAGAGGGCTCACTGCCTAGATACAAAGGCTCACTACCTATAGTAGGAATCATTGTCTAGAAGGAGGTTCACTGCCTACAAATAAAGAAAATATAGATTAAGATCCACCACAAAATGTTCCACACATTTTCAGCTTGATCAGAATATTGTAGACACCATCAACTCACTACTTTCAGGAATCTAACACATCAAAGTATTGTTTCCTTCATTCTCTCTTACACACTCTTCTTTTCACACTTTTTCAAAAACTTCACTTACTTGTCTCTTCACACTAATTCACAATATCTTGATTTTATTTTATACCATATTCAACCCTAGAATAATTCTCCAAGGTTTGCTATACATCCTTCAATTTACAAATTCAAATTAGGTCAGCTACTCAACATTCCTATGGTGGATAAGAATGAGAGAGGACCATTACACATTTAATTAGGCCCCAAACAACATCTTGGATCAATCGCATGCTTCCTTAATTTGATGCTTAATATTTTTCTAATGTGTAAAAAATAGGTTGACAAAACCTAATGAGGACACCAATAGTCTTTGATGTATGCATATCCACAACAAGATGATCACATGTGGATCACTCAACACGCTTCACCAAAAAATTTAACAACTCTTAGAAAAATTCAGGTACATCCACACCAACTACAACAATATTCATTCATAAAATATTCTTCAACAATCAACTAGACTAGTAAATAACACATAGTAGCTCTAGAAAAAGCCTTCTGGAGCACCAAAACACAAGCATATTTTCCAAAACATAGAGAACATTAGAATCAACCCTCTTCTAGATCCACAAGATTTGAGATAGACCACTAGAAGACTACAAAGCAAAGAAATTTCTTGCATTCCACAGCAAATACATTTATCGTAGTCCAAAACAAAGATATTTATTGTAGGCCACAGACAAACATTTCTGCCAAACCGGTTCTTACACTGGTGAACACATCTTTCACTTTCCATCAACTCAGAAGCTAAAACATAGAATATATTATCCACTGAGGCTCATGAACAATACCATAGATTTGCACAAGCATAGGATCAATATAGAAGAAATGCAAAGAACATTACCGAAGCACTCTCAAAACACACACACTAAACAGTCTTCATTATTTATTTATTTTCTCAAAAGCACTTGGCATCAACACAACTACAACTTCATAAATATATCTCCATGTACTCTAGACACTTCTACAGTGTCTCAACTATACAAGTACCACCTGCAATCACTCTGAACTATGTTGAAATCAATCACAACACCACCAAACACATCCATAATTACAATAATCTCCCCCTTGGTCATTGATGGCAACATATGATATGAGAAACTACCAAAGAAAACATACACATTCTCCTACTTCTTCTTCCCTTTCTTTTTCTGATTAGAAAACCTAAATAAGCATTTCTACACGCTCTTCTCCTTACAAGATTTTCTCTCCCCCTTTCACCTTTTTCACATGACTCTTTCTCCCCCTTTGAAATCAATGGAAAAGGGAAAAATTTCATGAAACATATGCCATATAAAGCTCTGATCACTCCCACATAGGAGTGCACCCACACCACATACTGCAATAATGAAGCTTTCTAATCCTCCTAAGGAGTAGACCTAAACCATCAGTCTAGAGAAAAAAGAATACGTGAATCCACTGGATTGATGCACCTCCATGTGTACTTAATTTAAGGAAGGAGGGGTAGTAACCCCTAACTTCCCCTTGAGATACTCAAAATTATCTTTTAGAAGGGCTTTAGTGAATATGTCAGTAATTTGTTCCTTGGTAGACACATATTCAAGTATGACTTCATTTTGTAACACCTTTTTCTTATAGAAATGATGCCTGATAGATATATGATTTGTCCTAGAATTCATCACCGGATTATTTGAAATGTTTATTGCACTTGTATTGTCACAAAAGATAGTGGTAGGCTCATCACATATCACACCTATGTCCTTTAAGGTTTGCCTCATCCAAAGTCTCTGTGTATAGCAGGATGTTGCTGCAATATACTCATCTTTTGTAGTGGATAAAGGAACTAAACCTTGTTTCTTACTCAAGCTTGAGGAAAATATTCCTCCAAGGAAGAATGCACCACCACTTGTACTCTTTTTTTCATCTACACAACCAACTCAATCTGCATCATCGTAGGAATTCAATGTGAAATTAGTATCCTTAGGATACCATAGACCATAATCTAGAGTCCCCTTAAGATATTTGAATATCCTCTTCACAGATGTAACTATGTGCAATTTTAAAGTGTGTCAATGAGAGTAACTAGTTAATAAAACTAAACACACACATCGATGCAATGTATTACATAAAAGAAATAGAAATAACAAAATTAAATTGCTACTACCATCTATCCTTTCAAATTATTACATGGTTCTCTAGTCTTAAGGACCTTCAAAATTCATGCTCTCAGATCTGTTAAAGTATTGCACATGAATTTGTATAGATGATAACCTAAGAAATGAGAAGATTTTGTGCAATGCAAACTACATGCCTACATCACTATATTTTTTAGATTTTTGATGCTTGAATATTGAATGTTCCTATGATGAGATTTTGTTGTAATTGAAATGATGCTAAGACTAATAATGAAAATCTAATGGTAATGTTGTATGAAAGATGCAATAAACTAAAATGATAAAATGGAATTGCTATGATAACACTCTATGAAATAAAATGCTAAAAGCTAACTACAATGCTCTCCAAATGCTCTTAATATTTTTGTTACATAAACTTGTAAAAATCTCCTTATGAAAATTTGTAGAAATGCTCTCTATTTATATATTTTTCCAGGCTTGAGATGATGTGGTAGTGATGAATGGTCAAGATTGTGATTATGAGGCATCAGAAGTTGAGCACAAAGAGGGTGGAGAGAATCATGGAGGTTGATCCATTTGGAAGAGCCAATCTTCCAAGTCTCTAAGAGCATCATTTAACAGAAGTATCCATGTGTCTCCCAGGAAGTTAGGGGGTTGAGAGGTTAGAGAGAATATTCCTAGTTAACAATTAGAAATAAATGAAAATGTGTGGCATATAATGACGCGGAGGATGAGTTGGAGGTGGTTAGAAGAAATATGTAGACATGTGCTAGTTTAAATTAAAAATTCAAATTTAAATGGAAGAGGGAAATTAATTAAATAACAAATTATTTAAATTTGAGCATTTAATTAATTTTAAGAGGAAAGTGATTTTTGGAAAAGAAGAATTTTGGGAATGAACCATATAAATAAATTTATCAATTTATTTATATTAGTAGAAGAATTGGGATTTATTAATTAAATAAAAAAGTATTTAATTAATTGTGCTCCAGACCATTCTTATGTGCATACATTTTACCCATTTTTGAAGTGATGTGTGTAGATGCATTGCTTCAAAGAAAAAAAATTCAGACCGTGATGATAAATAATTGAAATGCTCCAGATGTTGATTTTGCAGTGATGATGAATAAATGCCCCCTCGGGAGATAAATCAAGAATCTTTTGAATTTTGGAAAAATAATTGATGATTAAATGATTTTTCACTGATATGCCGATGATCGTCAGATTTGATGAGGATGGTTTGATTTATCTCCCAACAATGATTAGAGTCCAGCCACATTGTTGATTAGTTTATTAAAAGGACCCTTTTAAAAAATTAAATAAATGCCACCATAATTACCCCTTAATTAGCCCTTAAAAGGTCAAAATGGGTGAAATAAATCTCATTTGTAGCTTTGTATTGTGAAAACTTGAGAGACAGAAGAGGGACAAGATGGATAGGATTTCGTGCCACACTCACAAATTCAAGTGATTTTTCCAACACCAACGTCCATCCGCATATAGACCTCTGGTATGTACCCTGAGAACCAACCTTTTCAAATTTTGAATTGAAATTTTCCCACGTTTTGCATTTTTTAAAACTCATTTTTTGACACGCTTTAGTGCATAGGGTTAAGAAAATAGCACATCGATTACCCCATACAACACATAGAGTCATCGTAATAGCGCATAGGGTTAGATTTAGGTCTGAAAATAGATTAGCGAGTCAGGTCCCCACTTTAGTGCATTAGGTTGCTAGAATAGCACATAGGGATTCTAATGCATAGGGTTGATAAAGTCGCGCATAAGGTAGTTCAATTAGCACATTTGAGAAACAGTGCATCAGGACCCTATTTCGGTGCATAGAGGTTGTTTTCTAGTGCATCCAAGAATTGGCACATAGAAGGCCTGTTCTAGCACATTCGGTAAAATTTCTAGTGCATCTAGTAGATTAGAACATAAAACTCTGTTCTAGTGCATTGAGACAAAAATGATGATTTTGAGTGATTCCTCCTAGATTTTGATGGTTGATGATCATGTCAGCCAATGATAAGATAGTGTTTATTGATAGGTTGATTGATCATCCTCATGATAGGTGAGGAACAATGATAGGATAGATAAGATTGATTGATTGATTGAACACATGACAAATGAGAGTTTGAGATAGGTTTATTGATGTTGATCAATCTCATGACATATTAGAGTTGATTGATAGGATAGGTTCTCCTCAATATTTGATCAAAATCTCATGCAAGCTGATTGATAGGTTGATTGATTGATGTGCTTACTTGATACGTTGATTTGATCAAAGGAGGGTGGCTTAGGAGTTCTTCAGGTTTGAGAACGCTTTCCACGGACATGGGACATGATCCCACAGCTTTCCCTAGCAGATTTGGCTATTATTGATTAGTGTGGATTGAATTCCTTGATTGACATGCCCCAGTATCAGATTAGTCGGGGGTTGTTGATGACACTTGTAGAGCGGTGGCATAGTGACCACACCACCTTCCATTTGGTGACTGGTGAGATCACTATTACACTAGAGGACGTATATTGTATTTTGAGGATACCAATCATGGAGAAAATGGCGGTATATGATCATGAGGAGCAGGGGGGACTGAATCCATTCGATACATTTTTAATGATTATCAGCTTGGTGGCTACGATATTTCTTGGCAGGAGTTGATTGTGACTCATTAGCCGTTGCCCTATATTTTGGAAGGATTCATTGTTGGTTTTCTCTACCCCGACCATAGGTCGAAGGGATTTTTAGTTGGTTGGGGTCAGGTTTTAGAGGGCATGATTGCCCATGGCACCAGATATACTTGGGGTTTTTGCATGCTTGCACACTTGTATCATGATTTTCATTAGGTCATATATATTTGGGCTAGCAGTCTCGCAAAGGGGTGTACACTATTGCAACTCTAGGCTTGGGAGAATATAGTGGTTACACAACTACTGGGAGGGAGGGGTCAACAAGCAGGGAGACCCTACGTATTTAGTTATACAAGGCCACTTGTCCATAATAAGTTGGGTAAGTTGGAGTATTGGCGGAGGGTCATTGATGACATGGATATCGTTACATAACAACCATATCTTGATTGTGAGGTATGGCCAAAGTACGATATTGAGATGCCATATTTATTTTGTACCATATATCTTATCAGTAAGACGTCATACATCATTGCAAGATTCTCATTTGTCTGAGTGTGCAATTAGTATGATAGGATATAGGGTATGCCTCAGGGGGTGGCACATTATACCAGATGGAGGTAGGGCATTCCAAATTTGTGGAATGCCTTAGATTATGATGTCACATGTGTAGAGTATTATGGTTTGCAACAAGTTTTGTTGCAGTATCATAGAGAGGTTTTTGATTCTCAGATGGTAGATTATACAAAGTATTTTTACACACATCCATTTCCATGGATCTCGAGTTCGAACAAACCTACACACATTTTGTAGGTTGGGAGGAGGGTAGGATAGGTAGTGCAGAAAAGGGGAGATGGAGGAGAGGAGGAGGAGGGAGATGATGGTGGTGATCAAGGAGGAGACAGAGGGATGGATGGTGGAGATGGAGAACAAGATGTGCCATATTTTGGGGTTGTACCAAGGAGGAGGAGGTCAGCTCCTACCGGAAAATGACCAGTTGTTCTGAGGATGCCCTCCCAAAGGCAATAGACGTAGATATTTGGTTTGTAGGAATAGGTTCATACTCTATAGGGGTAGGTACAGGCATAGTTATCCCAAGGTTAGGCTTAGTTATAGGCATAGGAACCAACGCAACTATAGGTATAGGGACATATGGTACAACTGCAAGCACATGTATCATAGCGAAGGGAGATATCACCCAATAGTAGGTAGAGTAGGTCATATCAATGGTCGATAGGATTCAAACAAAAATCGAGGGTGCAAGGATTGGAGACCTGGTCAAAGAGCTCCGAGAGTCCACCAAGGAGATGTTGTAATATAGGGGAAAATATTTTGAGACCATGCCAACCGAGTAGAGAGTAAGCTATGCTCATTCTAGATCTGGCCGCTCTCAGTCTCAGACTACCAACAGGTGTGTCATGCAGCAACTCCTAGGGGGTCCACTTGGTAGAGTTCCACCAGGAGGAGGTCCAGGAGTAGGACCATCAGGTGTAGGCGGTGTTGGGGAGAGGTTTGCGACCTCAGGGGGCAGTGCCATAGGATCTCACGGTCACATTTGATATATGTTATATTATGATTCAGAGACTTGTCTTTTGCCATATTTTCGTATCATCTCTCATTTCATTTGATATCATTGTATACTTAAAATTTTATTATTTTGAGGTTATATGATATGCAGTGATGATTATTGATCCAAGTGTTGTTTATGCTTTTGTTATGGATGCTTATGATGGATCCTTTATTTATGTTCTATGTGATGTGATATTCAATATGATTATGTCATATTATATGTATGAATGCATTAATGAGATGATGATGTTCTTCTTTTATGTGTTGATAAATGATGAATGATATGGATGCAATTATGCAAATGATATGAGATGCATTGTATTTTTTTGTATTTTTCACATGTATATATCGATGTATGGATGAATGAATGAATGCATAAATGGTTTTATTATAATGAAAATATGTGAGTAAATGTGTTGATATGAATGATTTAGTGAATGGATTTATGGTTCATGGGTGTATGATGAATGAATGAATGGATTTTGAACATGATATGTGCAGATGTATGGATTTATGATAATGCTTTCTTTTTTAGAATTTTCCTAAGGCGAATATATGATCTAAATGATGGATGATTATGGATGATGAATGCAAATGCATGTATGATCATGGATTATGTGGTGAATGTTATTATGTTAATGGAATGACATTCAATTTTCTTTATTTTTGGTATTTTCTATGAAAATATGTGACCTAAATGCACAAATGTGAAACAAATTATGATGATGAATGGATTATGATGTTATTATGAATGATTGTTGTGATGCATGCATATATGGATGGATTATGTATGAATGAAAGAATGATATGGATTATGAATGATGATGGTATTTTGGAAAAATACTTTATTTTGAGAATTTTTCATGATGCAAATGTTATAATGAATGAATGCATGAATGATTTGTGATAATATTTTCTAATGATATGAAATGGAAATTCCAATGCAAATGAATGATTTTTTTTTATGTCAACTGTACTCAATCTTGTAATGAGAGATAACATCATGTTGAGAGTTGCTAGCCTTGGAAAAATCTATAATGCAAATGCAGAACTAATTATGAATACAATACTATCTATGCAATTTTTTCATCTCATTCAGTGTGCTTATTATCATCATTGAGTTTTTTTATTATGTTGAAAGTTAGTACAAAAATCAATGGTATAATTAGACCATGATGACCTAAGTACAACTTCCATACAACTTTCATTGATATTTGATAATATAAGATAACACAAGAATCTAGGTATAATTAGACCAAGATGACATGAGTATCACTTGCATAAATAGACAAGAGTTAATCATGTTCCCATGCAAATTTAGAATGTCTTCAATGATACTTTGTAGAGCATGTCCTGCAAAAATTTGCACAATAGTAATGACTGACTCATAAACAACAGACAAAGAAAAACATCATTCTCCATCATAGCTCATCTAGTTCAGGACATCATCGAGGTACTCCAGAGAAATGATAACAACAATCATGATACATCAATTGAATATTTGTGCTAAATTAATCCAACCATGATTCAAAATATAATCCTTCAATGAGAGTTGATTTGATTTTCCTTGGTGTTTGATTTGATTTGGATGGTTTTTTGATTGGTTTGATTGATATTCAATTTTGATGATGCATGTGATGGTTACAGTGATTGTTGTCTTTCGCCAAATTTTACTTGTTGTTTGCTTGGCTGTTGATTGTAAATTCAATGGTTATTTTCTCCTAGCGAGATCATGATTTTTCCCTCAGTGAGAAACAAATCAAATTTACTATGAATATGTATAATGAATACCAAGCCAAGGTGGGACACAACCGCAGTAGCTAGATATGGACATGAGGCTCATCGTATCATAAGCATGAATGTGAATTGATAATGGAAAGCAAACAGTCAATACGTGCTCAAATAGATGGAGAAGCCGACTTACCACAAATAATGCATGTTTACCAAGCTTTTAGCATTTGTTTTTATTGCACTTTTTTAGATTTTATGATTTTTTTGTTGTTACCAAGATGCCTATTTGTGAGGTTTTCATCAAGGCAACCATTTTTTCAAGGCTTTTTCTTATTTTTAGGATTTTTTCAGGACTTTTTCTGATTGTTAGGATTTTTTCAAGACTTTTTTTGATTTTAAGAAAAAAAATTCAAGACTTTTTTTTATTTTTTAGGATTTTTTTCAGGACCTTTTCTACTTTTTAGGAGTTTTTTTAGGACATTTTCTTATTTTTAAGATTTTTTATGATTTTTATGATTTTTTCAGGACCTTTTAAGCATGCACTTGATGCATTCTTTGTAGAACTTTTTCAAATGAAGACTGTTCATCGGTTCTTCAAATAGGTCCTCCTCTAGTGTAGATAGTTGATATGCCCTCAATCCAAAGACAAACAATAACAAAAGGACCTAACCAATTTGGCTCAAATTTTCCTTTCTTTTCACTATCCTACTGATTACGAGAATTTTCCTTCAGTACTAGATCACCTACCTAGAATTTCCTAGGTTTGACCTTGTGATTGTATCTCCTTGACATTCTCTATTGGTATTCTTTCAAGTGATCCAGTTTTAGTTCACGAAATTCATCCAATAATTCCATCTCTTGTAGTCTAGACACACAATAATCTTCATCTGAAATGAGATCTTTCAAGAACACACAAAGTGATGGTATCTCAACCCCAATGGGAAATATTGCTTTAGATCAATAGAAAAGTGCATATGATGTGGCTCTTGTGGGAGTGCAGATGTTTGTATGATAGGTCCACAAAGTGGGGTTCAGCTGGATAAGCCAGTCAAATCCAGCATCGTTGATAATTTTCTTTAATATTTTTAGGATGGTTTTGTTTGAGGCCTCTGCTTGGTCGTTCCCTTGAGGGTAATAGGGTGTATAAAATGAATGTTGGATTTGAAACCTTTCACAGAGTTCATGCACGCCCTAATTCTTGAAGGATTTTCCATTGTTAGTGACAATGGATTGAGGGATACCATATCTATAGATGATGTAGTTCAGGATTAATGATGAGATCTTCTTTCATGTGATGGTGGTTAGAGGCACGAATTCAAGCCACTTTGTAAAGTCCTCTATGGTTGTGATGATGAACTTGTGTCCATTGGATGAAGATGGGTGAATTTTACCCACAAGATCAAACACCCACTAATAAAATGACCATGTTGATGCAAACGGTTGCAACTCTTGTGCTAGTGCATTGATAATATTACCATGGATTTGGCATTTCTGACATGTCTTGACAAATTGGAAGGCTTCTCTCTCCATAGTCAGCCAGTAGTATCCCAAACAAAGGATTTTCTCAGCGAGGGTTAGACCACTTGAATGAGTGCCGAAAATATCCTCATGAACTTCTTGTAAAGTCATTTCAGACTTATCTCTTTCTAGACATCATAAGAGAGTTCCATCAAGACCTCGTTGGTATAGTACATCCATTATAAGGGTATGATGAGCAACTTGGCGGATGAATTTTTTTTTTTGGTTTCGAGAAAGATCGGGAGGAAGGATATTAAATTTCAGGTAAGTATAGATCTTCCTATAAATGGAGGTGTCAACATCAATTAGGTGGCATATGAGTCAGGACTCAGGATCATCACAAGCGGGGGTAAACAGTTGTGTTGTGCAATTTTTGCACACATGCCCCACCAGAGGTGGGGACCCTCTTTTTTATTTTGTATCTCTCCACCTTGGCTTTGTCAATTTTAGTTTTTCTCTTATTGGGAGGTTATTTTGGGACTAATTCAAGACTTGGTTTGATGAAGGCAATATTCTAAGGTTGTGGGGGCTCCTCACTTGTCTTGAAAATTGGAAATGGGGTTTTTAAGTGAAATTTCAATATTATGTGTAAATATTTTTGCACCAATGGATAGAGAACGAAATATTAGGCATAGTTTCTTTTTGAACTTTTCAAAAATTCTTTCTAGAAAAAAAGTTATGAGGTTTAGGGGACTTTGACCTTGCTTGGAATTTCAGGATTTTCCTCCTTGAGCGGAAATCCTTGAAAATTCCTTCAAGCCCTCAAAATATCAAAATTTCATTTTTTGGAAGATTTCTTCAAGCCCTCAAAAACCAAAAATTTTCTAAAAATGGAATTTTTTTTTGAAAATTCCTTCAAACCCTCAAAACCCAAAATTTTCAAAATGGAAATTTCTTTTTGAGAATTCCTTCAAGCCCTCAAAATCTGGAAATTTTCCAAAATAGAATTCTTTTCCCGAAATACAATTTAAAAAAAAAATAGAAAATTTCTGAAAATGAAAAAGTTTTCATAAAAAATGTAAGGGTTTTTTTTAAAGGGCCAAAATTGTATTTAAATTTAATTTGGATTGGATTTTGATATGTGAGATACTAATGATGATATCTATTTTTCAGGATTAAATAAATCAAAAGGGGGGACTTGCATATGGATTCATGCCAAGAGGGAAAATCTAGAAATGTTCAACTCAAATATTAAAGTGGGGCCTGCATAAGAATTTGTGCCACTAGTTGTATACAAATTGGAGAGGTTCATTTAACAAGAAAAGACATGTGAAGCTGTATTTATTCTCCAATGAGGATTTTCTTGAAATTAATGTCATTGGGCTATAATTTAACTAAATGCAATTGATTGGATGATGATGTACCATGAGCCCCCAAATTAAATGTAACACCTGGATGCTTCTAGAAGTGTAATTTATGTCATTGGATGAATTAAATCCCAACCATTGATTCAGAATGTAATTTTCTATAAAAGGTTAGTGCCTTCTCATTTGTAAAGGGTTAGACTGGGTTAGAAGAGCTGATTAGAAGCTGTAGAAGGCCAGAAGTGGCAAGTAGATTTCATAAATTAGCTATAGGAAAGGAGAGAGATTGGAATATTTTATGTAATGTTGGAGAAGTAATGCAACTGAGTTGTTGATTTGGAAAAATTTGTATTTATCTTTGGCAGTTTGTGGTTTCTTGTTCTCAATTCTCAGTGTTAGATGTTAGATGCTAGTTTTTTAGTTCTTTCATGTCAATGGTGAAATTTTAATGATGTTGATCGATATCCGGTCCATACTTTTAGCAATTTTCTGATTTTAAGTTGCTATGTAAATTTAATCTATGTCTTATTTTGTGCTAAGTTCAACTGTGGATTGTTGTTTACATTGCACCATTTAGTGGGTATGTGGATGGATGTTCATAGTCTGAAAATCTTTAGCTTCCTTAGAAGGTTGCACCATTTTGTGGAGTTTTGGGCTTGCCCTTGATCAAGAAGAGATTGGTTTTATTGGGGATTTGTCCATTTGCAACATTCATCATTATTGTGATTGATTTTAGGTGTTAGCATTAGGATCTCTCAAAAACCCTTATCTCTTTTGTTGTTTATTTTGAATCTGGGTTAGTTTTAGGAATAAAAGCATCACCATATTGTTGCATCTGATGAAAGTGCACTTCCAACATTGTTCATTTGTAAGGCCCCCTTGTGATTACCAACATTTCACATTTTATCATTGAGTTGTATTATTGCATTGTCAATACCTGACATTAGAGACCTCAAGGTTATCTCTTGAGGCTTGTTGATAGAGATTTACCTTTCAAGAGAGATAGGATATCATATTATGTTTGAGTTGTTGTTGTGCAAAAAAAACCATCAACAAGTTGCTCCACCATGAACTCATAACGACTTCATTTTTCTAGAATTTGGAGTAAAGAAGCAATAGTAGCCATAACATCAGTAGCCTTATTGTCAATCCTTGGGATTTGAGAAAATTTTATGTCAACAAAATATTTTTGAAGTCATAAATCATCCTTTTTTTGGTAATCATCATTGACCTAATTAATGACTACTTGAGAATCCTTGTAGACTTGCAATTTTGTAACTTTCCATTCCACATCTATCATGATTTTGATGATAAGGGCTTCATGTTAACTCCTAGAAATGCACCTTATGCAAAGTTATGAAAACTGGGCTTTCTAGAGAAACATGATCATTCCAAGGTTGTGGATCACCTAAAGTTGAAATGAATCTTCGGATAGGTTGGCTTCCTAGCTGGTAATATCACCTAACCTACCAATTTGGTAAAGAAAAAAAGAGGAGGAAATACATGAAACGGAAAAGAACTAAATCATTAAATGTGAAGTGATACACCAAACTTAAGATGGATAATGAGAAACATAAATTAACACTTGATTTCAATCGATGGAAACTATGTTTGCACAACCTGTTATAGTGAATCTCTGCATAAATATTTCACCAAAAGGTTAATCACATTAATTAACAAAAGGAAGATAAGCTTCACAATTGGAAGCTATAAGTAATCTTATGACACAATCAGCAACCTGCAATGACTCTCTAATTGCAGAAAATGTATAAATTATCACACAAGACTAAAAGGAAATTATGGAAAAATCTCAAAAATAGCTTGATCAATCACTAATATGCATAAAGCTACAAGAACAAGGAGGCAAAAATTTCAACGCCAAAATATTCCAAGGTCTACATTGTATTCCATATCCAAAGTTGAATTATAGAAATGCAAAAAATTTGTGAAAGGATTGTAAGAGACACTGTCTCCAAAAGTTGAATGATTAGAATTGAGTTAGAAAATGAGTCAAAAAAATGACTAAGTAAGCAAGCTTGAAATAGTTGCACAAAAATAGGAACTAGAAGCTTCTTGGGTCGGATGGCTTCAAAAATCCAAAAATACAGCCATTAGATCTTCAACAAATGAGCTTTAAAAAGTTAAAATAGTCAATTTTGACCAAATCCAACATGATGACACTTAAAATTACCCACAAAAGGCTCCAATTTTTCCTCAAAGGCAACAAAACACTCCTATTTCTCCTTCATATGTTGGAAAATGATTCCAACCTCCAATATTCTCTCCTTAGTCATAAAAGGAAGAAACAATCTCCTAAATCTTTGCCTCTTGTTTGTAAACAAAACTCAACTCCCCTATATTCTCTCCATAAAACATAAGGCTCAACAAGATCACTGAAGGCATTCATGTATCATTTTTCATGTCTTTGCATTAAAATAGTAGTATGACTCAATGATTTATAATATCATCATTAAATTCAAATGCTTTACATTTTTCCATATACAAACATTCACATGATTTAGCCAAAATGGGAGATGAAAAGCATTTGAGTAAGTCAAAAAGGGGCTCCAATACTCTTACATTTACAAAAAGATGTATAAAATTCATGATAAAATGAACTCACCATGGGAAATAGTTTATACCACAAACTTATTTTTAAATAAAAGGTGAAAATACCTTTTACTTACCATCAACACCAACTAGGGTTGAAACCCTAAAAGCTAACAAAGGCATTCATTTCCTCCATGATGCTTCCATGAGAAACAAAGGCCACTGACAGGGGTTTTATGGAACTTCCACAAAGGATTTCAATGGTGAATTTTAGAACAATAGAGGCATTTAAACTAATCTTTTTACAAGGAAAACTCGAGGTAAGCTTCTGAGAGAAATATCAACCATTTCATTTTATTCCCTCTGGCTTTCTAGGTTGTGGCTTCTATCCAAATATTTCCTCTCTTTTGTATCTCATTTTGTTGTGATTAATTTCTGCAAGCATCTTGCTTAGCCACCATTGAGATTTTGTTCTTAAATTGGAATCTTTGAGTAAAATCCGCGCCATTCTTTTACTCTTCTTTTGTATTTGCTCTATATTTTGATCGAGGGTTTGCTTCCAAGGTCTCATTAAGGCTGGGGGCATCCACATATTTTATTTTGATTTTCATCTTAGAGAGAGACCTCTCATATGCATGAGTAATTGGTCCCTTCCAACTTCTGGGCACACATTCTCCTCTATGACATAGCATTATCAAAAGTTGAAGTTTCGTATTCAACCCCTGGCTCGACTGAGTTCTTTCATACTTGTAAAAACTCACTTTTTTTGTTTCCTTTGTATTTTTGTGCCTATTCTACTATGCTCAACCCTCATTATTCTTCCTTCTATAGTCATAATGCAAATAGAACACAAGAAAATATTAAATGCAAGAATATGTTCCCATCTGTAACTCTTAACTCAAATATTTTGATAACAGCATTGCAAAACCGATTTGTTTATTCCTACAAAAAGGATGGTACCTCCATGCTTTGCATTCCATGAGATAATATCTCTTATAGGAATTATGTCAAATAGTCCTCATGCCTTGTCAATGATTTTTGCATTTTGCATACATGTCCATCAGAGCATTGCCAACTATAATATCTAATGAAAAAACCCCTTTCATCATGAATTTTCATCTCTCCCATGCTTGTATTGCCCCCTACAAACTATCAAACCTTGAGAACACTATTTTGATGTACTAAAACCATTGTCTCACTGTATGTTGCCTCATTGAAATTAACTTTTTATCATGATGAAATTTTTGAGATGTTGGAGTGACTTCATTTCTCTTCTTGTAGAGTCTATTGAAGGATAAAAATTTGTTTCATGCGTTGATAAAGCCTATAAAGCTGGAAAGAGGTATTGGTGTTAAGCTAAAGTGTTTTTGTGGGTTAGATTGCACAGTGTACCTTTCTCCTTTTTCCTTTCAAGGATTACTTTCCTCCTACATTCTTGAGTGACTCATAATGCATAGTGTTTTGATAGATATCAAATGACACTATTTCTTGAAGCATTTGATTGCAGTGTCCACTTCCATGACGATTTCTTTGTTAAGGTAGATACCTTCAGTCGTTTATCTAAAATTATATCATTTTACATGTTTACTACCATAGTGATTGTGCTTGTTGAGATTGAAATAACAGTCTTTGATGATTTTTATGTTTTACTTTATGTAATTCATTATTGGATGCATTAGAATTTGGAAGAAAGGCATCTTCATGACTAGGGAACCAAGTTGTTCCTATATATTGCATACCATATGAAGCTAATTGAGTCTTGCAAAATCTACTGTTATTTATGTTTCATGTACATACTACCATCCAAAAAAATTTCTTACTTGACCATTATCTTTGACAACCCAACATGATCAATGCATAGCCCTATTTTCCTCATTTGTGTTGTCCCACAAACATGCTCCCTTGAACTAACAACATCATGTTTTGGTAAAACTACTAATAGCACTGTATATGTCCTTGTACTTGATGAGTACCATTTATTTTTTTGACACTGTGATTCCATTGGGTATCAATTTATCAGTTATATCAGTGAATTCATCAACCTCAGTGTTATGAATGATGGATTTATCTTCAATTGCTTCATGATGTCATAAAAAACTTAACAATCTTATTTTGTTAGAACACAAAAAGATTGCACGTTGAGCTCAACCCTTGTGGGAGCCAAATTTTACCCCACGTGTTGTAACTTAAGTAAAACAAAGACATGACTACACCTGTAGCTGCACATGAAGCAAAAAAGTTAGAAAATATGTGTACTTTGGTGTTCTATTTGTATTGCTTCAGTGTCTTCTCTAGGAACATCTGAAATATGAATGTTTATTTAATGCAGATTGAGATCAATTTATTTGTGCATAGGTAAATGATCATGTATGTATGCAACCTTTAATTGCTTAGAGTGTTGTTCTAACACATTTATTTGTCCTAATGCAAGAAACATGAATATCAAGGAGCTAGGAGGGTCAAGATAACTCAGACAACAATTGGACAAGAAGACACAAGTTGAACCGGTCATTCTCAAGTGATGATTGGTTACCTTCCCTACATGCATATTATTTTCTTCATTTACTTATTCATGTGTATCTTGATTTTTATTTGTATTGAACAAGAAAGCAATAGTTAAAATTCACGGCTTGTGTGAGTCAAATGAATATTTCTACATTGAATAAAAATCTCTTTTTTGAAAAGATCTCAGTCTTTACTCTATTACATGCATCTATATGCATGCAATAATTTGTAATTGTAATCTTTAAAATTATTTTTGTAGACACTGAAAATTTGTCTAGGCCTCCAAGCACCACTTTTCACATATTTTTCTAATATCCATGGTCATGATTAACTAATGTTAATTATTTAATTATTTCCTATATGCATCTTTCTTCTATTAATTAGATAAATTTTAATTCTTTAATTAATTCATTATGACCCTTATTCAACTTTGATTAATTCAATAAATCTTATTTATTTAATTATGTCACTAATCAATTAATTCTCTTTCCGAATTAAATAATTTATTATTTAATTTACCTTTTATCATATTTTTGACTATAACTAAATATTCATTTCAAATTATTTAATTATTCAATTAACCTTTTCAGTCAATAATTATTATTTATTTAGTTACATCATTTCAATTTTGAATGTTGAATTAAATTAAAATTTAATTCATAAATAATTGCTTCTATCGCATTCTTCTATCACTTAATTAACTAATTATTCACTCACTCTCTGACTCGATGTCTGATTATCTCTACGAAGAGACTCTTTGTCTTGATCAATCAGTCTAATTCTCTTGCATGTATATATTTATTAATTAAATATCTTTATTTAACTAATTAATTCATGTGTGCATTTGAACAAATCGTTGTCAAATTCTAACTTTATCCTTTTCATTCAAAATAATTCTTCTATTTTCAAAGACTTTCAACTAAAGATTAAATCATTTATTTAATCTTGATGTTTATTCTTAACTATTTTCTAATAGTTTTAACACGAGATTAAAATATTAATTTAACTTAATATTTATCCTATAGAATTTCCCAACTCATGTTCTAACTGACACAAATCTCAATCACATGGCATTCATCAATCTCGATTGTTGATCTCTCTTTTGAATCTGAGTCGATCATTCGAAAACTAGCTATCTATAAATGGACTGATCTTTGTCATTATTCCTCCTCCCGAAATCAATAATTTTGGAAGAACTTGTTAATCTTCGATATTTTTCTTTAACACATACGTCAGGGATATACTTGCACACATACTAAAAATCTGAGGGCAAGAATACCATCACGACAAAATGAAGAAGGACAATCAAGATAATTCGAAGATGTGGACTGATATTTGGTGAGATTTTTTCATATTGCTTTATTTACTATTTAGTTTATTTATTTCATTCTTAGTTGTTTGATTTAGATTAATGAATTTTTGGATTAGATTTCACCATCTTTATTGTAGATTTATTTTATCTATGTTAAATTTGGTGAACTCGACATGAACTACTAACCCTCTTGATTGGCATTCTTTGTTTGGAAGTTTTTGGTGGTTTTTTGTCTTGAAGAGTGTAGGTACTTTAGAAGTATATTTAAAATAACACTTTTGGGAGCCTTTTTAGGTTAAATAGATAGAATTTTTTCATCCAGAAGGGTTGAGAGATGAATTGTCATATATTATACTGGATATTTTGGTTAAGGGTAGCATTTTTTACAAGAAAAACATGATTTTTCATGGCTGCGAGCTGAAGTGGCGCATTTGCAAGCCAAAATGACACATTTGTGGCAATTTGTGACACATCTGACTTTTTGCGATGTATTTGTGGCCTTCTATGACACATTTGACTTCCTGTGATGCATTTGACTATCTATGATGCATATGTGACTTCCTACGACGCATTTGACTTGTAAAAAAATTATTTTCTGATTTATGAAATTCTTAATTTATGCATTTGACTTCCTGTGATGCATCTATCTTTGTGTGATGTATTTGTGGCTTCCTGCAATGCATTCAAATAGTAAATATTTTTCCAAAGTTTCATCTTTTGGTTTTTAATTTCTATCTATTTATAGCTAATGTTGTGTTTTTAGCATGTGTTTTAAGGGTGTTAACATAGTGTTTGTAGGATGTATCGTAGAAGAAATTTTTTTGAAACCTTTTATGGAGGATGATTGATGAAGAACAATTTAAAACTACTAAGGAATTTTTGACAAAATCGATTTTCGAAGACTATTATTGAAACAAACTATTTGGTAGCTTAGATAATTGTCATTTGGAATTAAAATTAACCACTATTTTTCGTACATGTTTAATTTAGAACCCCATGATACAGTATATCAAAGTATCCTCTCCACTTGTGCATTCATGGGATCCTAGGTGTAAGAGAACTAGTTACTAACTATAGAACTTGGGCCTGTCTTGGTGGGAAAAAGCACTCACCCCAAGACGACCCAGACTAGTAGCACGCTAGACACCAAGCGACTTCCACCCAGTATATAAAAGTGGATTATTGGGGAAAGTCCAAGAATCATGGTCATCATCCTGACGTGAAGGGAAACAGTTGTCTCTTGCCACATGGGTGGTGCCCCACAAACGGAATGCCCTTACTAAAAGCCTTGTTGTAGTTTTTGCCAAAATCCCTATCTATTTACTGGTGCAGTGGATTGAACCTGTAAAACCATCTCATATTTTTACGATTCATGTGTAGAGATAAAATGTATTCCATGGGAGTTTCATGGGTACTATAGCTTGGCTGATCTATATAAGTGAGTGTCGTGGAGGAGAGCCAGTGGGGTCAAGCTACTAGTCATCAGCCTTGAATATGCGTAGCTAGGGAAACCCAATTGAGAACTCAATAAATACAGTTTATCACAACCTTAGGATTGTACATGTCTTCTAGTTTTAACATATTTATACACATCAAAACTGAAAAAACTTTTTCTTTTGTGATTGTATTCTTTATTTTCCAAAACATGGTCACAAAACAGAGTCATTTTAAATTATCATTCACCAAAAAATCGCAATTGAAAACTGAGTCACAACTATCAAATTGTAAAATGCATGTCATTATGAGTCGCAACTGTTAAATAGAAAACCACATGTTTCTGTCAACAGATTTAGTGTTCACAAGGTTTATATTTTGAGTCGCATCTAATTAGTGGGTCACATCTATTAAAAGTTAAACTACATCTCCCTATGTCAGTCAAAATTGTCTGTCAACAACCGAGACTAGTTTTTACCAAAGATTCACATCTGCAATTTGAAATGCAACTGTCAATTTCTAAGACACATCTGAAACCTGAACCACATCTTCTTGTCAAGAAAACTGAGAAATTTACAAACACAATTTGAAACCAAGCTATCATTTTCACCTTTGTTTCTCATAGTCAACCTTGAACAAAAACTATAAAATTTCTCAAAAACCTTATGTTTTTCATCTTTAGGTGTCATATACATCCTATTTGAAAAATTTAGTTACCTCATATGAATTTGCATATCATAGAATAGGTCAAATTTCCACATATTGGACAATTTCATGTTTCGACAGTCTAAGTCATTGAACCTAGTTACTTTTGTCATACTAGTGAATCCTTCTAGCTCATCAGTCTAGTTTGGAAATTTTCCATATCATTTTATCCTTGTTGTAGATTAGGTTCTTTGATAAAGTTAGGTCGTAGCCTTGATTAATCCATAGTTGATAGGTAATATCCTCTTAGAATCATTTACCATCATAGTCTACTTAAAATCTTGCATAGTGTCATCCTAGCATACATCATTTTAGACATCCTTTATTTGTCGAGAAAATATCAAAAAAAAAAGCTGCATTCATTCATTATATCTAGAAAATCCCAAAAACATAGAATAAAAACCATATCATTTATAGGAAAAATTTCATATCATTTGCATTACTGTCCACCACCATGTCTTCCATTCACCTTGATATTCTTGCTAGTCAAGTTGAATACCAATTAATCTGCATGGGTCAATATCAACAATCCATAGACTTCAAAAGATAATTTATCCAATCCAAATGCCAATCAACCTCAACCCATGGTCAACTACCCACATATCCGTATTATCAACAACCCATAAACTCTAGTCTTCTATCCATATACCCTCATTATCAAGATTCCCTTAGCACAATCCATGCTATTAACCCATAATAGGCATCCATTAATCACCCTTACCTTAACCTTGACAAGGAAAACCAACCTCCCACTAGTCTATTCTAAGCCTCGACATCCTATCCTATTCAATCATCCCTCAACCCATTCCAAGCCTCCACATCCCATCCTAGTCCATCATTCACTAATCCATTCCTCTTCACTCCATCCCAACCTACATTTACTCATGAAAATGCATTTGGTCATGGTCTTCAAAATCGCATCCCATTGCCTAAACTTGAGGATACATGTCAAAAAGAATGTCCAAAGCATTACATCATAGATTCACCTTCATGTCAAGATCGAAGTAGTCCACCCCATGACCCCATCCTTAAGTCCATTCAATAAGTCTTTCTAGATAATCAAGGAATCCAAAATAGACCTATCCTTGATCAAGATTCCCTTCCCAACCATATCATTCAAGACAAACCCATATTTGATCAAGACACTACCATTGATCAAGAAATCCAAAATGATTCACTCATTGACCTTTATGCCATTCATGATCAAACATTTGAGGTTGATCCTACCCAAAATTTGAACACCAACATTTCCCAAAATGAGACACTTGCCTCCTTTGGACACATAGATTATCACACTCTAGAACAAGATTCTCCTACTTTAGACATATTTTCAAATGATCAAGCTATAGCTAAATTCAGTAGATTCTATGAAAATCACCATAAAGACAGTTTCGACATCAACTTATAGGCAACAATACCTTTTGAAGAATTGTTAGAACCTAATGTTTCACACAATCAAACCAAAGATGTTAATCAAAAATATATCCAAAATTTCAACAAAGCTATGACATCTTATCAACTAGGATCATCTATCTTTGTCAAAGAAGGACTTCTTGCAGAAGAGAAGATTCAAAGTAACAGTGTCTACATACACAATGATGGTTAGCATATTTTTTTCAAAACAAAATATACCCCATCGCAAATAGAATATGTTAGAACATGAAGTATCAAGGAAAAGGACTGGGCCTACACGAACATGGAACTCGAGAACCAATACAACTTCAATAAAATCCTAGACATTAGGGTCTTGGTTATTCATCAGTTAGAGAATCTAATGATATTAGTGGTACCTCCTTGATATTGGGGGAAACTTTATCTGATATAAACATCAAAATGGGGGCCATGAGTGGTTCTTACAATAATATTGATGTCAACACTCCTTCCATCCACACCATAAATCGTCATTGCAACATGAATAAACCTTCTATTTGGAACCAACAAAAATAAAATTATTACAAATTCAAAGTTGAAAATCAAATTTCAAAGCCCATAAAATCAATCAAAAATCTGAGTGGACAAATGAAGTAAAAATGGATCCCAAGGAAAAATGGATCAAGCAAAGAAAATGTTTCAAATCCAAAAGTCAATAAAAATGTGGATCCATATGAAAAGAGGTATCCCACATATAATAAATTTCCACCTCCTTTAGAATAGTCATTAAACAAGACATAAAAAGTGTTGGTTCCAAATGCTATCCCAATCAAAATTCCAAACTTTGTCATCTAGCACCCCAAGTTTGGAAAATACAAATTGATTCATCCAAACGTCCAAACAATCCCCCCAAATCTACCATCATCCATCATAATCCAACATCTTGCGTAAAGTCCAAAAATCCCATGTCACAAATCCATCACATCTTGGCAACAACTCTTTATTCTAAGGACTCCCATGGCACTCTATTACGATGTGTCTATTCTAATAAGGCAAAATCTAGTATCAACAAGGGTCACAATGACATCAATAAATTATATGCAAGCACTATGATCCCAACAAGATAACTACTTCATAAATTTCATTATTTGAATATCATGGCACCAATCCCTATATCAGCACCATCAATGGATTTAGCATAGTTAGTGATAATCTAAAGTATCGAGGCCATCCAAAAAAATTTAAATAAATTTGTTACCCTGATGAAAACCTGGCAAGAAAGCATCTTGGTGACACCAAAACAAAAATTGAAAAAAAAAAGAAAAATAGTAAAGACAAAACTTTCGTCCAATACTGAAAACCATTTTTATGGTGCTTTGGATAAGTACCATGATGAAAACCTGACAAACAGGCATCATGCATAAAATAAATTATCTATGTGGACCATAACACTTGGGGGAAGGTTGTCTCATCTCCCATACCATTTGAATGAATTTTTTTATGGAATTTCCATCTATCCCTTTAACCCATATCATTTCCATCCATTTTTCCACCTACCTTGATCTTGATAAGAACTAGGCTATAAACATAAATCATGCTTTGGAAAAACTCTCGACATGTCTATATTTTGGTCATACACTATCCATAAAGTATCATGTCATTTCCTTCATAGAATTATCCACACCCATACCTCGAAGAAAACGAATGAACCCTATGCAACATTGTCCTTGGAGACCAAATACTAATTCTTCCAGCCCATAATCCTTATCTCCTATCTTTTATCAATGTTTCCCATCATCTTTTCATACATATCACCTATCTTGGTTTCCCTCGCCAGTGGTCTAAGGATCCTCCATCACCCCATCTAGTCCTAACCATGTTAGTCCAAATGCAACCATCCTAATCCATACAATATTTGTAGGCATCCTAATGCATCATCCAAAATATTCCTTGGATTTGTTTCTTGCCTTGCTGCAAACATTGGTACTTAAGTCACATTATCATCATCCTCACCTTGTTTCGGGATGTGTCCTTCCCATGTCAAACAATGATGTCATCATCATCACCTGGTAATTGGTTTTCAACTTGACTAGGAGCAAGATCATGGTTTTCCTTGGATTCTTGTGTGTAGGCATCATTCACATGCATTTGTCATGATCCTCATAAAATGAAAAAATCTAAAAAAAAAAATCATAAAATGTCCTAAAAAAAAATCCAAAAAACATCATAAAATGTCCTAAAAAAAATCCAAAAAAATCATAAAACCCCCAAAAGGCAATAAAATTGAAAACATGTCAAAAATCCCAAAAAAAAAGTCAGTCAATTGTATCAAGTCAATCATATACATTCTTGAACTATGTTACCTTTGTGACTAGACATAGGCAAGGCCATCTATTGATGTGCCCCTAAGGCATTAGGTTTGTTTGTCTAGGTTTGTCATGCATCACACATAGAATCATGAATCATTATTTGTATATGTCAAAGTCATTGGTTGTGTCAAACTATGAGGTCTATACATGTACAATATAGGCAAGGCCATCAATCAATGAGCCCTCGAGGCCGCACTAGGTTAGTCCTTTAGGGTGCATCACCTCAAGTCTACATAATTCAATACACACACACTCATAATAGTCAAAGTATCAAAAAAATTCATGCATCAACAAGGAAAACATGTCAAACTATCATCAAGTCACAATCAAACATATTGTCAAAACGATCAGCTTATGTCCTAAGAAAGATATGTATTTCTTGTCAACAGGCATCGTCAATCATCATAGGTTCATGTACCTTGTCACATCAACATCATCAGGCTCAATGTCCTATATGACATGTGTCATTATGAAACGAGGCTTTGTCATGCCTTACACGAATGATTACAAGGACGAAACTAGAATCAACATCTTATATGGTATGTGTCATTCCTCACATCGAGCTATGTCAAACATCAAACAATTACACAAGATCAAGTTTTGGCAAATACTTTTTTTAGCTTTTTGACTTTATATCTTATTTTGTCTTATCGTTTTATCAATTTGTGTATAAGTCTAGTTACTAGCTTTCTCAAGGATGTCCCCTGAAGGATTTAGAGAAGCAAGGATGTCTTAGGACTCTTTTTCTTTGACTGTTGTTTGTCAACTGTCTTTTAACTTTGGATTTTGAGTCATGTTACTAGTTTCCTCATGGATGTCCCATGAAGGATTTAGAGGAGCAATGACGTCTCATGACTCATCTTTATTTGTTTGTTGTTTGTGGTTTATCTTGACAAAAAGACTAGGGCAACTATTCCCTTAGTATGAGTTAAGACACTCCTTGTCTGAGACTGTCTATTTTAGCAAGTGGATGACTTTGTACACCTTGGTTTATCTCATATCATGGTGTGTATTATCCATTTGTGTCATGTCCCACCCAATGATGATACAGTGCACAACCTTTTATGATTTTGAAAAATATTGAAGATTTCGAGATTCTTTTAACATGTAGTCTTCCAAGCTTAATCCATGTCTTCTATGGTACTACTCATCTTTTTCACTCTAACATTTCTTCTTTTCTGCATCTTTACCACCCTTATCTATGTTCCTCTATCCTTTTTTTTCCTTCATCTCCTAGTTCTCTCATCCATGCCAAGAGCACACTCACATTATTTGAACCCGTCTATCCTCTCCAGGGGGCATACCACTACCTCCTCGTCATTCTCCCTTTCACTAGGGCATATTTTTGATTAGTTTTTCTTTGACACAATGCTGAAATGACATTGTATCAAAGAGGGGCAAACTATAGACACTGAAAATTGTTCTAGGCCTACGAGCACCACTTTCGACATAATTTTCTAATATCCATGGTCACGATTAAATAATATTAATTATTTAATTATTTCCTATACACATCTTTCTTCTATTAATTAAATAAACTTTAATTATTTAATTAATTCATTATGACCCTTATTCAACTTTGATTAATTAAATAAATATTATTTATTTAATTACGTCGCAAATTAATTAATTCTCTTTCCAAATTAATAATTTATCATTTAATTTACCTTTTATCATATTTTTTGACTATAATTAAATATTCATTTCAAATTATTTAATTATTAAATTAACCTTTTTCAGTCAGTTAAATAAATTATTATTTATTTAATTAAACCATTTCAATTTTGAATTTTGAATTAAATTAACATTTAATTTATAAATAATTGTTTATGTCACATTCTTCTATCACCTACTAACTAATTATTCACTCACCATCTGACTCGAGATCTATTTAAATCCATCAGTTATCTCTTGACTCGATGTCTAATTATCTCTGTGAAGAGACTCTTTGTCTTGATCAATTAGTCTAATTCTCTTGCATGAATATATTTATTAATTAAATATTTTTATTTAATTAATTGATTAATGTGTGCATTCGAACAAATCGTTGTCGAATTCTAACTTTATCATTTTGATTCAAAGTCTAATTCTTCTATTTTCGAAGACTTTCAACTAAAGATTAAATCATTTATTTAATCTTGATGTCTATTCTTAACTATTTTTGAATAGTATTAACACCAAATTAAATTATTATTTTAATTTAATCTTTATCCTATATAATTTCCCAACTCACGTTCTAACCGACACAAATCTCAATCGAATGGCATTCGTCAATCTAAATCATTGATCTCTCTTTTGAATCTGAGTCGATCGTTCAAAAACCAGCTGTCTATAAATTGACTAATCTTTGTCATTATTCCTCCTCTCGAAATCAATACTTTTGGAAGAACTTGTTAATCTTCAATATTTTTGTTTAACACATACGTCAAGGCTATACTTGCATACATACTGAAAATTTGAGAGAAATAATACCATCAGAACAAAACGGAGGACAATCAAGATAATTCGAAGAGGTGGATTGATATTTGGTGAGATTGTTTCATATTGTTTTATTTACTGTTTAGTTTATTTACTTCTTTCTTAGTTGTTTGATTTAGATTAATGCATTTTTAGATTATACTTAACCATCTTGCTTGCAGAGTCATTTTATCTATGTCACAATTTCATTTGTATACATGAATGCAATGTAGGGAAGATAAAGAAAATGTACCACTTTCTTTTAAATATCAATAGGCTCCACCTAATTGAGCAAAGGCTGAAAATGTGGTAACATTTTTGGCAACCTTTATGGAGTGTTTTCCTACTAAACATTGTTGACCAATTGCCTAGACCAATCCTTGGGCACAAAGTCACTCATAAACTAGGCTCAAAACATAGAAAACAAACTTAGAACTTATTTAACTCAGATTGATTGTCATGAATGACACCTTGGCTTTATTCAAAACAAAACTACATAAAGAAACTACCTAGCTGTGCTAAAACAACACTTAGGGAGTGAAAAATACATCTAATCTAATGTGCAACTAAACTTTATTGAAAATATAAAACCTAACCTAGCATGTGCAAAGGTAGATCATACCTCAAAACAGTGTTTGAGGTGAATCCCATTAACTGGGATTGGCAATGATTCTCCATCCATCTTTGATAACTAGAATACATTATGCTCCTTGCATTCAGTAATGATAAATGAGCCACTCCAAAAGTTTTGAAACTTGGTGTGTTTACCTGGTCCACTTTTCAACACATCCCACTTGAGAACAATATCACCTTCTTTGAAAAATTTGGTTTTAGCTTTCTTGTCAAAGGTTCTCTTCATTTGGAGTTGATGATACTCCAACTTCTTCATTGCTTGATCTCTTGACTCTTCAAGCTCCATGAGCTTTGCATACATTATGAACATTGGGTCCTATTATTCAAACATCTCCAACTGATGAAAAATATCCAAAGCTGGCAACTCTATAGACAGAGGAAACCCGACTTCTTTTTCGTAGACTAGTACATATGCTGAATTACCAACTGATCTCTTAGGGGTTATTCTACCTGCCCACAATGAAAATTTTAGCTTGGTGTGCCAAGCAAGTTGATTATCTTCCATGGTCCTTTTAATGATCTTGATCATATTTTTGTTTGTACTTTCAGCTAAACCATTACCCTGTGGGTAATAATTTGAAGAGGTATTCAAATGAACTCCATGTTTAACAACCCAATCTATAACTCTTAACTCTACAAATGCGAGAATATTATGTGAAATGATGGCGTCGTGAACTCCAAACCTAGTTACTATGTCCTCATAGAGATTTAAAACAAAAGATTCATTAGCTTCTTTCAAAGTGACTTCTCTTGTCCACCATGTAAAATAATCAATGCATGTAAGTGCCCACTTTTGACCAGCACTGGAAGGTGGATTTATTGGTCCAATAAAGTCAATGCCCCATCTCATGAAGGGCTACTCAACTTGAATCAATTGCAGAGGCATGGCTCAAAAATTTTCCTTTCCTGCAAATAAAGCATATTTAACACATTTCTTTAACCATGCATAGGCATCTTTAAATAAGCTTGGCCAGTAATAGCCAACTCTCATGATTTTCTAAGCATTTGTCCTAGGGGGAAAGTGCCCACCAAAAAATCCATTATGAAACTCATAAAGTACCTTTTATGTTTTTTTAGTGTCAATACACCTTAATAAAACACCATTCGAGTCTTTTCTAAAAATAATACCATCAATCAATAAATATGGAATTTATTGTAACCTGAAGTATCTTCATTTTTCTCTATTTAGACCTAGTGGACACTCACCAGTTTGTAAAAAATGGGTCATATCTTGAACCCAACCTGCACCTAACATAGGCACATCATCTTGAGCATTTTGAGGCTCATTAGTATTAGCTAAAAAAACATCAGAATTGATTATTTTTCATTGCTAGACCCTACAACAAGTTGCTCACAAAGACCTTTACCTCTAATAAGTTTGGTAATTTTGTTATTGTTGTGCATATTTTGCACACATGCCCCGCCATAGGAAAGGACCCTCTTTTTTTGCTCCTGGCAGGCTTCTTTGCTCTTGTCTCATTTTGTGTGTCCCTCATTTTTCTGTCCTAGTTGGTCAACATGCCCTTCAAAGTCTCATTTTTGGCTAACCATATTTTTCCCCTAAATAAAAAATGGCTAAGTCTTGGGTTTTTCGAGCTTCACCCCCCCCTGCTCGCTCGATTCACTTTTTTCTTCATTCTTTGAATTTGGGAATAGATTTCCTATGGATTTTGGATGATTTTGCAGTGCCTAAGTGAACTAACAAGGTTTCATTAAGTTTCAGGAAGTTTTGAAAATTCCAAAACTATTTTTCTGCAACAACATTCCTAAAACAACATTTCGGGCTCATGTTTCTAGAACGTACAAGTGCACCTCCAAATCAAAAATGGACTTCGAACCAAATGCTAAAATGAGGTCTTATCCTCCATGGAACTTTCAAATTCCAAAATTGCATCTGGGAAATACCATCCGGAGTTCCATGCTCTATCGGCCGTTTCTAGAACAACATTCTGGGCTTATGTTTACGGAACGTACAAGCGCTCCTCCAAATTAAAAACAGAATTTGACCCAGATGCTAAAATGGGGTTTTATCCTCCATGGACCTTTCAAATTCCAAAATTGCAGCTAGAAAATACCATCCGGAGTTCCATGCTCTGTCAGTCGTTTTCAAAATAGCATTTCCAGAACAACATTTCGGCCTCATGTTTCCGGAATGTACAAGTGCACCTCCGATTTGAAAATGGACTTCGACCCAGATGCTAATATGGGGTCTTATCCTTAATGGAACTTTCAAATTCCAAAATTGCAGCCAAGAAATACCATCTGGAGTTCCATGCTCTGTCGATCATTTTCAAAACAACATTTTCGGAATGGCATTCCGGCCTCACGTTTCTGGAACGTACAAGCGCACCTTCGATTTGAAAACGGAGTTAGACCTAGATGCTAAAATGGGGTCTTATCCTCCATGGAACTTTCAAATTCAAAAATTGCAGCCAGAAAATACCATCCGAAGTTCCATGCTCTGTCGGCCATTTTCAAAACAGCATTTCCAGAATAGCATTCTGGCCTCACGTTTCTGGAATGTACAAGCACACCTCCAAATAAAAAATGAACTTCAACCCAGATGCTAAAATGGGGTCTTATCCTCCATGGAACTTTGAAATTCCAAAATTGCAGCCGTGAAATACCATCCGGAGTTCCATGCTCTGTGGGTCGTTTTCAAAACAACATTTCCAGAACAACATTTCGGGCTCATGTTTCCGGAACGTCCAAGCGCACCTCCGATTTGAAAATGGACTTCGACCCAGATGCTAAAATGGGGTCTTATCCTCTATGGAACTTTCAAATTCCGAAATTGCAGCCAGGAAATACCATCCAGAGTTCTGTGCTTCGTCGACCATTTCAAAACAACATTCCTACAATAGCATTTCGGCCTCTCATTTCCAGATTCAAGAAGCCTACCATGGGTCCATCAATAGAACCATTTGATCCAATGAGGAATGTTGAAATTCCACTGGGAGAAGGTGGCTTTGAGTTAATTTCAGTTACAGTAAAAGAGAAATCAACTAGAAGACAAAACTGTTACAATGACTGGCCACTACAAGACATAATAGGGAAAAGACAATAGATGTATTTTAAATTGATGAATATTGTGGGGTAGGTGAAGCCCTAATGTAATTGAATCTAAGCCACACAATGTAAATCAATCATTACCATTCATTTGGGCTTTGGAAAACTATAAATAGGGTCTTCCCCTCATTTGTAAGTGTGGGAGAGCTATTGTAAAAACATTCTGCCATAATAGAAAGCAATATTGCATGATCTATGGGTGTTAATTTTGAGTTTTCTCATTATGTGTGCATGGTTCTACCTTCCAAGTTAGTTTTAGTTGTAGTTTTCTTGAATGGAAGTGATGATGGTGTTTGTTAATACAGTATTTGATGAGCTTTCGGCCCATACTTTTGGCACTTGTTGATGACAAGCTATTGTGCAAAGTTAGCTTGGGCTTCTTTATTTGATTGTTGCAACTTAGTTCATTTGCATATTCACGATGTGTGTATGCAAACTGAAAATATGTAGTCCTTAGAAGATTGCACTAGTTTTGTGTAACTGTAGGATCCTCTTGGCCAAGCAAAACCCAGTTTAGGGAGTTTGTCTACTGTAGCAGCCTCCATGATCACTGTTCATTAGTAGTTTTAGATCCAAGAACCTTCTGTCTTCCCTGCCCTTTTTCCTTTTTTTTTAATAAGTAACCTTAGGCAAGGTTCATTGCACATTTTAAAGCTAAATTTGATGTTGAAATGGAGTTCCAAACTGTTGTTTGAACCTACAGCAAACACTCAACAACTTTCCCATCTCAAGAACTCCATTTACAAATCCAACTTCCCTGCTTTGTAACTCATCTGTAAGTCCACCTTGTGATTATAGAAAATCACAAAAATCAACTGAAATATTCCAAACATCGTCATGACCTAACATCTGAGAGACTTTGGGATAGTGTTCTACAATCTGATTGTGGAAAATTGTCTTTCAAGAGAGGTAATGCGCCTATGTATTACCTATGTTGTGAAGTGCACAAAAACAACATCAATAGAACTGGCACTAGAAGGAGAGCTTGACATGTTGAGGCTACAAAGCTAAATGTTGGATGTTGAAAAGAGCACTTTCAAAGAAGAAATATAAGATAAGGAGATCTCTTTTAATGCTGAAATATAAAATCAAAAAATTTTGAAGGGAAAAAGAAGCTGAGTTGAAATGGAGCAGCATGTGCAAAACAACATCGCTCAGCTACATGCAAATTCAAATAGGATATTAAAGAGACCATTGCAGCAATTTGAATTGGTAGATAAATATAGGATCCATTGCACTTGTAGGCACAATGAATTGGAGTGTCTAACCTTCTTGAACAGAATTGAAGGAGTCTTCCATGGAGAGATTCCCTTATGGGAAATATATCAGCCTTTAGCCCTTGCAGACCCAAAGGAAGAATTGATAACTATGGAAGCCAAGTCATTTGAAGAGATAATCCAAGAGTGTTTGGGCAGAAAAGATGAATCAAGATTGGAGGAAGCACTAACGTCAAGTTGGTGTAGATTTTACAATGCACCACATTCAAAATTTACTTGTCTTTCATGTGCAAACATCATCACCCAAGTCAAAGGAAATTTGAGCAAGTTGGAGCAGCCAATTGTCAAGGAGAATGAGTCATCCCATGAGGTAGATAAACCTTCAAGATAAACCAAGAAACCCACCACAAACTAGTGATGGGACAACAAATGTTGAAGCTGAAAATGAAAAAGAAGAAGTTGATTTCCTTGGGACAGTAGAAAGCTTTGATGGAAGTTCAGCCAGAAGGGAGTTAGAAAGCCTTTCTTCTATCAGAAAAGAGCAGTCCTCCACTCCAGAAGAAGAGTAAGTGGAAGTTGATAATGAATCAATGAAGTCTGCAATAGTATATGTTGGGGTAGCCAATGAAGATGCTAAAAATCAGCAAGAAGAAGTTGGTAGCCTTGGTAAAGAAAAAAATGATGATGAAGGCATAACCGAAATCAGACTGGAAGACCTCTCCTCAATAAATGATAGTGATCAAGAATATGAAAATGAAATTTTGGAAGAGTAGGAACAGCCACTCGCCATGGCTATCTACCATCAAACTTCTTTTTCAAGTGATAATGAGGACCTAGTAGTGGAAAGATATGACCAGATCGTCTCTAGATTAGAAAAGGATTGGTCAGAGCAAAAATGTCAAGTGAATTTGGAGGTATTTCTTCTACCAAATTGGTGCAGGCTCCATGATTCATCCCACTCTGATTTTACGTGCAGACTGTGCCAAGAAGCCATCAAGCAAATCAAAGAACAATCGAGACAGACAAGCACACCACTTCCTACAATTGCCTCAAGGATGAAATGTGAGGATCAAGAACTCGAGCCAAGTGACAACTCAGCTGAAGGTGGTCCTCAAGAGGATGTAGGGACAACAATGGAAGTAGGACAAAAATACAGTCTCAAGTTTTTGAGTGATGAATTAGATTAAACAAGAAGGTTGTCCACTAGTCATCAAGAATTTTTTCCTCTTGAAGAACATTTATGCACCATGGATGATGGGCTTTATGGTGAGTCTTTGGGAAAAAATCGTATAGTAAATTTTGGCCCCCTTGATGAGGTTCCATCAATTGATGACTTCTTTCCATTGGGAGTTGTACTGTAGAGGTATTCTCATGCCGAGGAAGAACACATCCTAGAAGATGATAGAGATGAAGGCATACTCCTTGAGCCTCTGAATGGTGATGCACTAGAGTTTTCGGATTGGGAGAGGGGTTTCTTCTCTGTTTATAGTGATAGTGAGCAAGGGGAAATGAGTGAATTTCATGATGAGTTGCATGAACAACAAAGAGAAGAAGACAAAGGTGGGGGTGCTAAGATAGCTGCCAATAGAGATGAAGCACCCGATTGACTACAAAATGCAACTTGGAGTCCTTCTGCCATGATCATTGTTGATCCTCCTTCATATCTAGATGGCTGTAACAGGACAAATTCATACATGTCATCATCCCATGACACTGAGCATCATGAAAACAAGGTCAACACTTGGGAAAGGAGATGGGACAGTGTGCCACCTTTTGAGGGAAGCAATCAAGTGGATCCCAAGTTTGTGGATGATCAATGTGGGGAAGTACTTCTTTTTGAAGAGCTGCCAAGGGGGATTGCTGATCCTGCACAAGATGTGGAAGAAGTGCTTCTTGCCTCATTCTCCCTGCCTTATGTAGGCTTGATTCCTAAAGTACTACACCCTCCACCATGCTCGTCTAAGGTTGTTGATGCAAAGACTAATGATGTAGTGCTTGCTCTTGATTGTCAAATGTTGCCACCTCCATGTGACGAAATCTAGGTTTTATCCTTCCTTCCTCCTATTAATTTTCATAGTTGCACTTATCATTTTGATTATGGGAAGAGAAAAAATGAACATGTTTATGGATTAATCATGGGTTTAATGAGCCTCCTCAATTGTTGATTCTTCGTGATGTTGGGGTAGAATTTGAATGTTGTCATATTGAATTTATGACCTCTAAACATAAGGATAAATTTGCATGGTTGAGAACTATAACAATTGCCCGTTTGCTTGTGCACACACTGCAAAATCCAATGAGCATGAGAATCAACTCGCCTTACCCAAACATAGTTCTTTGTAAATATCTTTGTACATAACTCATTTTGAGTAGTGTAGGTTTCTTGTAAATTCGACTTTCTTGCTTTCCTTAGGTTAGTTTGTTTTAGGTTGCTTGCTTTGGGGTGTTTTCTTTAGTTGTTTTCTTTTGCTGTTTCATTTTGGTGTTTTATGTTCATTTTCTTTTGTTTTCTCTCGCTCTACTTCTACTTTGCTTGGGGTCCCTCTATTATTGGTTGGGTGCATTTGTGTGCACAACAACCTTTCTTATCACCTAGGGTTTCTCTATGTATTTCTTTGTCAAACTTTAATCAAGTTTTTAGAGTGGATGGTGAGGATCTTCTATTAGTATCAAGTGATCTAGATGTTTGATTCAAAGTGGATAAGTCATTGGTTAGTTTGATTCTGAAGTATTCTAGAATCTTATATCTCTCACAAATTTTAAGGATCTAACAATCACTATAGGTCCTTTGTGAAGTCTAGTTAAGTGAAAAATCTAAAATTCTGCTCCAGCACCACTATGATTCTCAGCCCTGAGTGCGACTTCATTGCTTGCAGGTTGAAATAAAAGAACTTAAAAGAGAAAAGAAAAAAAAGAAAGAAAGAAAAATATTGAAAATCAAAAGAAGAGAAATTCAACTTTTCAGGGGTATACGAGCAACTCTACCGGGGCTATGGATGCTCGATCGGCAGTAGAGCAATGTTCGGGAGAATCACAACGACAATCTCGTCGGGGCTATGGACGCCTGACTAGCAGTGAGGAAATGTCTCAAATGCTTTTGGAGTTAGAATAAAATATATAGCTTAACTTGATAGAGCTTGGGTTCTTGCAGCAACTAAAGGATGGGAATTAATGCAATTGCACACACTTGGATTTTTAGCATATTGAAGGTTGGGTTAACTAGTGGTTTTGATCCTTTGGTTGAGTGTTTGGCTTGTTTTCCCTAGCATGAAGGTTGGAACCTGAGATTTTGGGTTCGTGATTCCAGTTTTTCATTGAAATGCTCTAGAGCATTTCCCCCAGCAAGTTGCCATTTGTTGTTCATATTTTGCACACACGCCCCACCATAGGTAGGGACCCTTTTTTTTCGCTCTCTGTGGGCTTCTTTGCTCCCGTCTCATTTTGCGTGCCCCTAATTTTTCTATCCTAGTTGGTCAACGTGCCCTTCAAAGTCTCATTTTTGGCTGACCATATTTTTTCCCTAAATAAAAAATGGCTAAGTCTTGGGTTTTTCGGGCTTCACTCCCCCTGCCTCGCTCACTCGATTCGCTTTTTTCTTCATTCTTTGACTTTGGGGATAGATTTCCTATGGATTTTGGATGTTTTTGTAGTGCCTAAGTGAGCTGACAAGGTTTCATTAAGTTTTAAGAAGTTTTGAAAATTCCAAAACTGTATTTTTGCAGCAACATTCCTAAAATGACATTTCGGGCTCATGTTTCTAGAACATACAAACCCACCTCCAAATAAAAAACGGACTTTGACCCAGATGCTAAAATGGGGTCTTATCCTCCATGGAACTTTCAAATTCCAAAATTGCAAACAGAAAATACCATCTGGAGTTCCATACTTTGTCAGCCGTTTTCAAAACAACATTTGCAGAACAACATTCTGGGCTCATGTTTCAGGAACGTACAAGCGTACCTCCAAATCAAAAATGGACTTCAACCTAGATGCTAAAATGGGGTCTTATCCTCAATGGAACTTTCAAATTCCAAAATTGTAGCTGGGAAATACCATCCGGAGTTTCATGCTCTGTCGGCCGTTTTCAAAACAACATTTCCAAAACATAATTCCGGCCTCACATTTTTGAAACGTACAAGCGCACCTCCAAATCAAAAATGGACTTCGACCTAGATGCTAAAATGGGGTCTTATCCTCCATGGAACTTTTAAATTATAAAATTGCAGCTGGGAAATACCATCTGGAGTTCCATGCTCTCTCGGCCGTTTTCAAAACAACATTTCTAGAACAACATTTCGAGCTCATGTTTTCGGAACGTCCAAGCGCACCTTCAATTTGAAAATGGAATTTGAATCAGATGCTAAAATGAGGTCTTATCCTCCATGGAACTTTCAAATTCCAAAATTGCAGTCGCGAAAAACCATCCGGAGTTCTGTGCTCCGTCGGTCATTTCAAAACAACATTCCTACAACAGCATTTCATCCTCTCATTTCCGGTTTCAAGAAGCCTACCATGGGTCCATCAATACAAACATTTTATCCAATGAGGAATGCTAAAATTCCATTGGGAGAAGGTGGCTTTCAGTCAATTTTAGTTATAGTAAAAGGGAAATCAGCTAGAAGAAAAAATTGATACAGTGACTGGCCACTACAAGACATAATAGGGAAAAGACAATAGATGTATTGTAAATTACTGAATATTGTGGGGTAGGTGAAGCCATAATGTAATTGAATCTAATCCACACAATGTAAATCAATCCTTTCCATTCATTTGGGCTTTGGAAAACTCTAAATAGGGGTCTTCCCCTCATTTGTAAGCGTGGGAGAGCTATTGTAAATGTGGGAGAGCTATTGTAAAAACTTTCTGCAGTAATAGAAAGCAACATTGCATGATCTATGGGTGTTAATTTTGAGTTTTCTCATTACGTGTGCATGGTTCTACCTTCCAAGTTAGTATTAGTTGTAGTTTCTTGAATGGAATTGATGATGGTGTTTGTTGTTAAAGTATTTGATGAGCTTTCAACCCATAGTTTTGACAGTTGTTGATGACAAGCTGTTGTGCAAAATTAGCTTGGGCTTCTTTATTTGATTGTTGCAACTTAGTTCATTTGCATGTTCATGATGTGTGTATGCAAACTAAAAATCTACAGTCCTTAGAATATTGCACTGGTTTTGTGTAACTGTAGGATCCTCTTGGCCAAGAAAAACCCAGTTTAGGGAGTTTGTCTACCGTAGTAGCCTCCATGATCACTGTTCATTGGTAGTTTCAAATCCAGGAACCTTCTGTCTTCCCTGCCCTTTTTTCCTTTTTTTTTAACAAGTAACCTTAGGCAAGGTTCATTTCACATTGTAAAGCTAAATTTGATGTTGAAATGGAGTTCTAGACTACTGTTTGAACCTGTAGCAAACACTCAACAACTTTCCCATCTCAAGAACTCCTTTTGCAGATCTAGCTTCCTCGCTTTGTAACTCATCCATAAGTTTTCCTTGTGATTCCAAAAAATCATATAAATCAACTGAAATATTCCAAGCATTTTCATGACCTAACATCGGAGAGACCTTGGGATAATGTTCTGCAATATGATTGTGGAAAATTGTTTTTCAAGAGAGGTAATGCGCATACGTATTACCTGTGTTGTGAAGTGCATAAAAATACCATCAACAAATATCTACATCATATTCCATAACTTTTGTGATCCACCCAGCCCTATTCTCATTTAGATATTTGTGCAACAAAAACTCTTTCACACTAGGGTGTGCAACCATCAGATGAATCTTGTTATTAGAAATCAAATGTTTGAATTTATATAAACTCCTGATTACAACAAGTACATGATTTTCTACAAAGGAGTATTTTTTCTCATAATCTCCCAACCCTTGACAAAAAAATAGAAATAGGCTTCTCAAATCCATCATCATTCTACTGCACTAACTTTGTTGAAATAGAATCTAAACTGTCAAAAGAATAGAGAACAAAATCCTTAGAGAAATTAGGATTTACTAGAGTTGGATTTGTTGCTAAAGCCTCTTTGATGGCTTCAAAACTATACTTGGCCTCTTTTGTCCAACTAAAAATTGCATTCTTCTTTAACGTGGTTGTCAAAGGTTATAAAATATTAGCAACATCAGGTATAAATCTCCTTAGAAAGTTAATCGTGCCTAAAAATCTTTGTAGACCCTTCTTGTGATCGGGTAATGACAATTCAAGTATAACTTTGGCTCTCTTAGGGTCAATAGTAACTCCCTGCTTTGACACTATGTGTGCCAACAACTCACCTTCATGAACTACAAAGATAATATTTTTTGGATTGAGAGAAATACCATATTCTCTTCATTTTTCAAAAAGTTTCTTGAGATGTGACAGGTTTTCATCTACATTTTTGGAATAAACAGTTACATCATCTAGATAAACAAGCATAAATTTCTGAATTAAATTCTGAAATGCCATATCCATGGCCTACTGAAATGTGGCACCAGTGTTAGATAAGCCAAAATGAATTATTTTGTAGACCATAGTGCCCTACTTTGTTGTAAATGTTGTTTTATATTGGTCCTCTTCTTTTACTAAAATCTAGTTATAACTAGCATACCCATCCAAAAGAGAAAATCTTTATGAACTAGCAAGAACTTGCAAAATCCATTCCATTGAGGGTAAGGGGTAATGGTCTTTAAAAAAAATTTGATTAAGGTCTCTAAAATCTATGCATAATCTTATCTCCCCATTCTTATTTCTAATTGAAACAAGGTTAGAAACCTAGGATGTGTGTTTAATTAAGAATATAATACCCCCTCAATTAATTTAGACAGCTCTTTAATCATTAAAGGCTCAAGCTTGGGATTCAAAGGTCTGTTCTTCTGCCTAATAGGCTTAGCATTAGGTTCTAACTCAATTGTATGTTGGGAATTATGAGGGTCAAACCCCTTTAAGTTAGAATACTCCCATGCAAAAACATCATGATATTCTTGTCATAATGCAATAAAAGCCTTTCTATCTTCAGATGAACAATTTTTTCCTAATTTAAAAAGCTTACCTTTAAGGATTTCAACTTCTTCATAATGGTTTTCTTTCACTTGAATGTTGAATTTTCTCTTCTTAAGCTGATCATCAAAATTGAAAATCAATTCTAAGGTAACTAAATCATTAGGAATCTTATTTTTCTTCATTTGTATGCTTTGATCATCATACTATTGTTTAAATTTCTCTTGATTTGCCACAGCACATTGATCTTCCTCAAGAAGAAAAGTTAAAATCTGCTCGTTGCTATCAAATGCCTGCTAGTTGATGTTGTTATTAGGAATTGATGGCATGGCTACAACTTTGGCATACTATTGTATCTTCTCTTTTTCAATATCATTTGGGATATCAAACTAAGAACCAATGGCAACAAGTATGTCTGCATGTTTTTTTTGATTCCTTGGGATAGAAATCAAGTTAAAGGCCTCAAACTCTTCTAATATATCCCGTACTTTGTTTCTATAAGACCTGAATGCATCATTCTGCGAAACATTTAGGCTTCTAACCTGATTAACAATCAGTTCATTATCTCCATGAACCTTGAGAAATTTGATTCCTCATTTCCTTTCCCATTCAAGTCCTTGAATAAGTCCCTTATACTCAGCAAAATTATTAGAACACGCAAAATCAAAATGGAAAGTTGAAAAATAGGTATCACCTTGTGGAGATACAAGCATGGCATCTCCACCAGCTCCATTCTTTCTTTTAGAACCATCAAAAAACATCTCCCAAATTTCATTTTGTTGTTCCATCAACTAATCTGTACTCTTTTCGAGGTTTGGAACCTCTACATCAAGTTCATGAAGCACATAATTGCCATTACCAGCATCTTGAATGAGATCATTAGGACTTTCCATTACATTTTTTGCTACCCATTCATGTAATAGCACATCAGGAACACTTTTAGCTCGCAATTTTTGGGCGGAAACAAGTTCACTATTAGTAAAAATGACACAATCTATGTCAGCAGTAATAGGAACAACATTGATCACACTTGGATTGTAAGGCTCTATGTAATCCTTCACCAATTTCTTAGACTTTATGATAACCTTAGTTCCATATCTTTTCCTAAACAACATATGTGACCAATCAGCACAAACATAACCTCCTATCTTGGCAGTAAAGTCTCTTGAAAGATACAATGCAAAGAAGGGTGGTAAATCTATGATACATATATCTTGCAGAACTGAAAAATTTGGACAAGCGTGGAGTGTAAGGCTCAATCTTTTGATAATACCTAAATTATTAAATGAGGTTTTAGCCAATTGAATAATTCCCTATTCTAAAGGCTGATACTTAAGTGCTATTTTATCAGCTACCTACTTAGGCATCACAAAAATGCTAGCCCCACTATCCACCATACAATTATGAACTAGTTTATCACCAATAATGATAGACACATAAAATGGAGGAGGCTTGATATTCTTATTCACATCGTTGTTGAGTTATTTATCATTGACTTGAGAATAATTTGTAAGGAAAACTCTATCTTGACCTACTAAAAACCCATCAGACACTTTCAAATTTGACAAAGTTGAGTGTAAAGTATTTTTCTTGCCTAGAATGGATAATGAATCCCACACGGACATTGTTAATTTCATCTTCTTCATATTTTCAATGATGTTGAAAGGCTTAGTTGGATTTACCTTTTGATGGATCTTTACACTAACAAGTTTAGTTTGCATGTGTGGTTGCTCCTTGGTAGAAACTTGTTGATTCATCTTCAAAACATGAGGCACTTGTGATGTACATGGTTCTACAATCACTGCTTTTCCTTTATCAATTGTTTATTCAAGGTCTAGAGCTCTTTTCTTTTCTCTTGTGTTCGCTATGACTAGAGAATCATCTACATTAACCCCTCAAAATTCTTTTGTCTACCAGTTAAGCAAAGTAGCATCATTTGTAAACTTCTCCTACTGTTGTGGAGCTCCATCATTGGGTACATTTTTCTGTGAACTTGAAGCATTCTACACCATTAAATCTTGATTTATAACTCCATTTGAACAAGTGGCTTGGTTATATGATTGGTTGCATGGATAGCACCACTCATAATTAGAAACAAGATTATTTTGAATAGGGACAAGGTCCTTAGCTGTACTAAAAGGTGTTGGATTATAAGCCTAAAAATGCCTTGGATTCATGTTCTCCCTTGGTCCTTCATAATTACCCTGATAAGGTTTCCTGTTGCCTTGGTACTTCCATTGTTGACCTTGATTTTTTTATTGGTAAGGTGGTCTGTAGGACTGGTGCTTCTCTAAGTTAACCAAATTGTTACCAAAAGTATGTAACGAACTTTTGATCTCCTGTAGCTCATTTGATGGACTTGGAACAATAGCTTCTTGAGTTACAATAGCTAGGATAGTAGATGATATTGTTGGTATAGATGGAAATGGTGCAAAAGGTGGTATCTGCAAAGGGATATTCGAATGAATATCTGGAAATATAGGCATTGGTGGCCGAGGAGCAAGCTTACTAGCCTGAATTAAGTTGTTTTCTACTCTAATTTCTACCTCATATGCACCTAGTAAAGACACTCCTCTCATTAAATATATCTGAACTGATATATTGTTGTTTATAGCGCTAAGGTAGTAAATGAAGGCATAGTTAGGAGAAGGTCTCACCGTAGCAGGGATTTTATACCAAGTTCTCTGAAAATAGAAATTAAAGTTCATCATCTACTCTTGAGGAGCTCTCTTTATAGTTGTAAGTTCTTCAACCAGGGATAAATTATTTGTTTTGTCTTGAAATTTTTTATGCAAATTGTCTCTGAAATCATCCCAAGTTGCAATAATTCCCACTACTAGACCTCTATACCACGGCAATGCCTTTCCTTTCAATGATGCAATAAGTATCCTGACAACTACGTCTTCCTGGGTTATATGGTGAACTCGACATAACAAAGCCACATCTTGTATGTGCTCGATTGGGGTAGTTTGGTCCTCCCCTATGAACATTGGAAAGATTTTAAGGGTTGCCATTAGTATAGAATTGTGTTGTGCGAGATTTAATGGACTGCCTCCATTAAATATCACCTAAGGTTGGTTTCTAGCCATTGGAAGTGGTTGTGTTGGATTAAGTAGAGTCTAAACAACAACTGCTAAATTTGTAAAAACTATGAAATTTGGTCAAGTGTATAGGCAATATGGCAGGATATAAGGTATGCCTTAGGGGGTGGCACATTATGTCAAACAGAGGTAGGGCATTCCAAAGTGGGGGCCTATCTTAGACTATGATTTCACGTGTGTAGAGTATTATGGTTTGTAGCCAGTTTTGTTGCAATATCATAGAGAGGTTGTTGATGCTCAAATAATGGAAGATTATGCAGAGTATTTGTACACACATCCATTTTCATAGATCTCGAGTTTGGATGAGCTTGCACCCATTTTGGAGGTTGGGATGAGGGTTGGACATGTAGTGTAGCAGAGGGGAGATGGAGGAGAGGAGGAGGAGAGAGATGATGGTGGTGATGATGGAGGAGATAGAGGGGGGGATTATGGAGGTGGAGGATGATATGTGCCTGATTTTGGAGTCGTACTGAGGAGGAGGATGTCAGCTCCTACCTGTTGTGCAGTTTTTGCACACACGCCCCACTAAATGTGGGGACCCTCTTCCTTTTTGCTTTTGGTTTTTGTCCCTCTTTCTAAGGGTATTGCTTGCTTGAGTTTGTGCTCTAAATGTCCTATTTTTCCAATTGAAGTGGTATCCTTTTGAGCTATGTTGAAAATCTAAAGTTCCAGCTTTATCTCAGGATTTTCACCATTTTTCGAGAAAATCCGCTTGGGCCGGATTCTCCTGGTTTCCTTTGATTTTCCGAAATGGACCTTTTACACTATTTTTGGGAAAATCCCCACGTCCCAGATTTCTCCGAAGTCCTTCCCAAAGTTGAATCCCTGAAATTCTTTGTGGTTGCGACTGTCTTGTCGGGTGCATTAATGGCATTTCGTCGAGGGCAAGAGGCTTTGATATATTGAGGTATTGAGAACTAATTGATCATTTTGAGTTGTGCATTTGCTATCGTTTGAACTTGTGTGATTGAAGTTTTTGGTGTTTTGCTGGATATTTTGATCTTCGGGGTTATTTGAGCTGTGTGTTTTCTTTTGGAGTGCGTGGGTGATATCCAATCGACATCAAGTGGTTATTTATTAAATTCCTTCATCACAACCCTTGCGCTTTCATGGTATGTATATGCACTTTGCTTTCTCTTGGTTTCAATTTGCTTCTCACCATTTTGCTTGGAGAGTCATTCGTAGTTTTTTGGTCTTTTGGGGTGCACGTCATCATTGTGCATTTTGGGGGTTTTATTCTATTGCACCAATTAGTTTTTGATTGATCAAATGTTGCGCTTGGTCTGGGGTTGGTTATTTGGGATTTGGTTCACTGTGACTTTGAGTTTTCATTTTCATGAATTGCTGAATCGTCTGTGCTTTCATGGCGGACATTTAGGGTTCCCAACCTAGGGCATGACTGTTTGTCTTCGAAATTGTTGAGGAGTGGATCAGTAGTTCATAGTTTATTCATTAAGGTCCTAGGTTGGGTTGATTTTGGATTTTTGGCTTGGATCTGGAATGAGTTGAATTGATATGATAAAGTACTAAGGATGTAGACGGGTTCGGGTTTTTGAGGTCTTCACAGAATTTTGCTTTCCCTGGATTTCCTCGAATTTCCTATCTCTCCTTTGTTTACCACTTTAACCCGAATTTCCTTTCGTTTCACCAAAATCCATTCCATCTGGATTCTCCTGGAGTCTGTGGTCGAGCCATTTTTCTGATTTCAAGCTTAGATATTGTCATACCTTTGATTTCGGGAAAATCCGTTCCATCCGGATTCCCCCAATATGTCGTGCCCCTTCATTTTCCCTGAATCTATCATAGTATTGCTAAATCTCACCAAAATCCGTCTCTGGCGGATTCTTCCGGGTGTTTTGGGAAATGATTGAATTTGATAATTGTGGATTGTGGGTTTCTTAGTAATGCATTTGATTAACTTAAATAACTTATGCTAAGTATTCTTAATGCTTTTCCTTGGCCGAGTTGATGATTTAAAAGATATTTTGGGATTTAGTTTGTTTGGTTCACTGGAATCCGCCTGGCTTGGATTTTCCCAAAATTCTTCCCAGTGTAGAATCCGTGAGGGGGGCTGAATCCCAAACTTTGAGATAATGGTCTTTTACACTTATTTCCTTTTGATGAATCTAATCTTATGTTATCTTTTTGTGTTTGCAGGTAGGATCGGAATAGAAGATTACTAGTCGAGGCAAGGGAAAGGCGACTGACCTTAGTGCGGAGGCTTCTGCTGTTTCGGATGCAGAGAAGGTCAAGCTAGATATGAAGAATAAAATTCTTGATAGCAAGATGACCTCAATCTGGTTAGGGATAACGGATACAAACGTTGGCATGTGGGATTATGAAGAATTCAAGGAAGAAATGATAGCACCGAATCCTCCTCTATTGGTAGTAGGGATGGTACGATCTGGATTAGCTCATGTGCCAGGTTTCCCTCTTGCGGTATAGTGTTATGAGTTTGTGTTTGAATGTGCTAGGAATTATGATAGGGGTACATAGAGGATCATTGGCCCTCAAGGTAGGATTCTTGCAAGATTCAGTCTAGTCTCCATTGCTGCAACCTTTGACATGCTTGAGAGGTCCCATGTGGTAGGCTTTGACAAGGATGGGGCTAAAAAATATTATGATGAAGACATGGTTAAGTCCCAACAAGTGATTAATTCTTGGTTAGAGAAGCCTAAATCCCACTTCTCTAAGTTGCCCAAGCAACTGTTTAGGCTTAAGTTCAAGAGAGAATATTATAATGCTATCACCCTTCTTAGCAGGTTGGTAGGATTGAAAAGTGCAGGGGTCTTTGAGACCTGGATGTTCCATGTAATTGCTAGAATGGAGTAAGGATTTGATTATCATTGGGTGGGTGCCATTAGTGCTGCAATCCATGAGCAACTATGCAATGTCTTGCAAACCAAGACTTTTACTATGACTTCCTATCTAGTGTATTCATTGGCAAGACTTCACCCATATAAGGGGTTGAGCACTAGAGGTGTCTTTGGGTAGGATGCCATTTATGAGGTATACCCATAGTTGCACTTAACTGGTGGAAGTTACAGGAGGTCAAATGATGCTTTCACTATGTATATCACTAGATTGCTCCAAGGTGTAGACCATGTGAGAATTTCTGACAAGGCAAAGGAGTTAGTGGGAAGATATGGAGCATGGTTTATCCAGTTCCCCACCTTTTCTTACATCAGAATTGGTGGTTTTCAGAAGGCTACCTATAGATTTCCAAGGTATCCCACAGATCACATCATTTTTTTAGAAGTTGTTAGGCAAATCTGTGATTTTGACAATATTGAGAAGGGAGAGATGCATAAGACCGGTTTTGGGAATGATTTCCCTCTAAAAGTTGGAGTGGGTGAAGTTTGTACCTCCATTCAGTCCGCCCATGCTGCAGTGGAGTAGATGATTATTTTTAGGCTTTCCTTCCACACACATAGAACAAAAATTGATATAACTGGTGAGGCTCAAAAGAGAGCCAACAGGGATTATGGCCATAAGCCTCATATTGAGGATTATTGGGCTATATAATGTGAGGGCCATCCCAGATAAAATTTAGGAGGATGGAAATGTGATTCAAGGCCATGTCTACGAAGTAGTAAAGGATAAACCAGTTGGTGAAGTTGACTGGTTGGAAGACGAGAAGAATGACTTAGATCAGGTCATGGCCTCGGTAATTAGATTCACTAAGATGTGGTTGAAACACAAGATGCTAGAGGTCGAGGGTGAAGGTGTTCCATGCACATATGACCTGATGGGAGAATTAGAGTCTCATTCTACTTCTGAAGCTTCTGTTGAACCAGACCAAAAGAGTAAGGAGAAGGTGGCCTCTCCTTTTAGAATTCAGGTAAGGGATGTTCAGGCTGAGAAAGTTGCAGAGCTGGGAAAGTAGAGAAATCCTATTTCCAAGAAGAGGAAACATGCCTCTAGAAAAGAAGTCGAAAAGAATCAGGAAGAGGAGGAAGAGGTGGAGAACGTCCATGCATTGATGAAAAAGAGAAGAACTACAAGGGCATCACATAAGTTGGGGGAGGATCCCAAGGTTGACAAGAAGGTTGAGCCACCAATGGTAGAAGTGGAAAGTTCTGAGGAAAAAACACAAGTTTATATGAGGAGATCCAGGACTCCTTCCCCAAGAGATACTGTGGCCAAAGAGGATGTTTTGGTAAGTGTTCCTATTATTGAGCAGGTGAGCTCCTCCGTTCCACAAGATGCTGGTAGTGTAAGGGGACAACAAATACAAGATGAAGATCCTAAAGAGCTGGATGGAGAAGAGTTTCAAGAGGGAGACCTCTTCAGTGTAGAGGTAGAGATCAACAAGGTTATTCAATCTCCCTTGGTTGCACATGTGGATTCTCTTGTAAAGGAACAAATGGGTAAGTCTCCCCAAAGGGAGGAGGAGATATTCGTTAGGCTCCCTCACCAATGAAAGTTGTTGCAGAAGAACAGGTATGGCAGGAAGAGGACCCAACGGTGGATGTTTCCAAAAGTCCAAATGTTGAAGTAGATGTTACTGATGATCAATAGTAGAAGGAACAGGGTAAACAAAGCACTGTGCCCACCGATTTCACCATTCCTGATTGGCTCAAAAAGGAACTTACGAGTATAGTGGTAATTGTTGAAGATGCTCCTCCTAATTGGGGTGCCCTCATGGTGAATGTAGAGAAACATAGGGGTAAAAAGAAAGAAAGGGTTATTTATCCAATTGAAAGAGATAGATCAGGCAATCAGGTGGCCCACATTGCTACCCCTGCTCTAAATAAAGAAAGGGATAATATAACTGCTCAGGATTATGATGTGCAAACTGTTGATTTGGGACATGCTATTGTGGAACAAGATATTGAAGAGTATGAGGGTTCCAGTGCAGTTATTATGGGGAGATTAAAGAAGGTAGTGCAAACTAGACATGAATTAGAGAAGGAGAATGAAACTTTGAGAAAATACTTGTAGGATTTAATGAAACTCTTGCAAGCCATTGGCTCTTCCTCTTCTGCTACAGGATCCTTCCTTTCCCTAGGGTTTCTAAACCTTGGGAGTGGTTCGAAGTTCTACAAATGAGGCAGAGGGCTTTGAAGAAGATTAATAAACAGACAACGCTAGTTGAGGGTGCTCTAAGTGATGTTCATGTGAAATGCATTTCATTCTTTGAAGTCATGATTGGAAGGAAAAGGTTTGCTCCAAAGCATCTCAGTTTGGAGCAACTTAGAGAATGGTGGAGAGATGTATATTCTCCAGTCAGTGAGGGACTAGTTACTGAACATCAGTTGGATGATGCTGCCACTTACATTGCTGTCATTGATAGATTCTTAACCAATAAGGTTGAGTGGGATGATATAGCTCGACAAGCAAGGGAAGATGTTAAAATTCTTGAGAGAAAGGTTAGGGTTTTGCCTATGCCACCTATTGCTGAGCTAGATAGGGTTCTGCTGGCCGTACATGAAGAAGAGGATAAAGCTAAGGATAAGGATGGGGATTGAATATATAGGGTTACATGGATATTTGTGCTTCCCCATTAATTTATATGTATTGGGTTGACATCTTGGTATTTTGGCCGTTTAGGATGAAATTGGTGCTATGGCACATTTCATATGTTTGAATTATTCTTGTGGGCCGACCTTTTTTTTAAGTTATGTTTTATCATGAAATTATAAGTTGGCTCGACCTATCTTGTTGATTCTCTATAAGAACGGGCATGTTGCCTCATTAGAGAGAGAGAGAAAAATATAGATAGGAGATTAAGGAATAGAAGTTTAAGGACAAGTAAGAGCAAGTTAGGATTCATTTTCAAGCAATATTGAATAGAAAAACTGGAATTGTTGCTATAATTTGGATGATTTAATATAAGGAGGATATTGTGTTTGGTATCCATCTTCTGGAAACTCATCTGGCATGGTTCTTGTTATTTTATCTTTTAAATTTCTTATAGTTTATGGTTAATGATTTGATGATGCTTAGGGTTTTATGTTTGAAATGTTTGTAGCAATCTCTAGTCCATACTTTTTGCAGTTAGCTAATTGTTAGGTGCTTTGCAAAGTTAGCCTGGGCTTATATTTGTGCTTAGTATTGTGAAGTTATTCATCTCAATTGCTATAAGGTTGACTGAATGAATGATTCATGATTTGAAAATATTTTCAATACCTTAGAAGATTGCACTATTTTTGTGGAGTTGTAGATTCATCTAGATTAAGCAGAGGATAGTTTATGAGAGATTGGTCCATTTTGAACATCTTATCCTTTGGCATTTACAATCTTAGTGTTATTAGTGTTAAAGTAGTTTTAAGATTATCTCTGGAAACCTTTTACCTTTTGTTATTTATTTATCATCTGATTTGCATCATGTTTGAGAGTATCACTCTATTGTCTATATCTGATAAGTTGGAAATCTAGTTCTACTTGTAGTAAGGTCCCTTTATGATTACCAACATTTTTCACATTATCTCTAAGTTGATTCACTGCATTGTCAGACCTGACATTAGAGACCTTGGGGTTATCTCTTTTTCCATAGAGATTTACCTTTCAAGAGAGATAGGATATCATATTCTATTTGAGTTGTTGATGTGCAGAAAACACCATCAATAGATTGGCGCTAGAAGGAGGGCATTTGAATAAGCAAGCTAGAGCATTTCTTGAATGCTATCTCTCCTGAGAGACTTAGAAGAAGGACTAGATCCACTCTAGGAGAGGAAGAATTCCAAGAATTACAAGTCCCTACTAGGTTAAGAAGGACTAGAAGAAGGGAAGAATCATCATCAATTCACCCACTCCCATCATCTCCATCATCTTCATCTTCATCTGAATCTAAGGGGGTTCCCATTCTACAACCAGTTGTAAATCAACCTTTACCACCCTTACCTCTACCAATGGCTTTTCTCACTACCAATCCATCCCCATTGACCTTCAATAATTACAATGTTATGCCCAGAAATCCCAAGCATTTCTGTTCTAAGTTTCATACTCATGATCCCAATAGAACAGTAGAAGAGCATATTCGGATTTTTCAGACTTGTCTAAGAGATAGAGGGATTAATCATGAGGATGTTGCATGTAGGTTGTTCCCTTATTCTCTAGGGGAAGAAGCCTTTTATTGGTATAATCACCTACCTACTGCTTCCATCCGTAATTGGACTGAGTTGGAAACCGCATTCTTGCAAAAATTCAAAATTCTCATCAGTGCTAATGAGTTGTACTTATAGTTTACTCGGGTAAAAAGGGAGATTAATGAGCCCATACGATCATTCAATGATAGGTTCCATTGAGCCTATACTAGAATCAGACACCTAATGCTAGACATGAAGATGCTACTTTAGAAATATACCTCGAAGCCCTGGATAGCCTAATTGCTACATTTTTGAAACAAAGGACTAACCCTCCAAATACTTTGCTCACTGCATATGTGGAGGCAGTGAAAGTCAGCACAGACTTAAGGCAACATCTATCAGGACCTCTACCATCTTTGGGACCTATTGCTCACCACAAACAAATCCAAGCCCTTAATCAGGCCTTGACTAGTCATGCCCCAATAATGAATCATGTGCCATCACTACCTCTAGTTCCTCATATAGGCCCACCTATGAATCAAGCTCAACCGACAATCTCTTATCCTCAATAGAGAGCCAATCAACCCTTACAACAACAACAAGCATGTTTCCCTCCCTATTTGCAGAATTCAGAAGTCTTGAATCAGGCTGTTGGTTCAGGAAATGTACCTGGACATCCTTTGGGAAGTAATCCAGCACCATCTAGCAGTCCAGATAAGGAGAGGTTGGATGAACTATATGAACAAGTGAAGAGGTTAAATACGAAGGTGACTTATTTGAGAAATCAGAATAGTTAGCTTCAAGCTGCCTAGAGAAATATACAGTCCAGTTATGGTAGGGAAAAAAAAAATTTCGAGAGAGGTCAATACTTTGATAGGAATCAAAATTATGACAGAGGGTAGGGTTCTGGTCACAATTTTGATAGAAGACAAGGCTCTAGTCAGAGTTTTGATAGGAACCAACACAGTGGACAAGGGTTCGATAGGGGACAACAACCTAAGCAAAATAGAACTTGGGATACTAGACCTAACAATGGGGGAATTCATACCCCCTTGGATCAGCCCTCCACTCAAGAGAAGCCTCCCAATGGTGTATACTTGACAGAAGCAGCTTTGTCTGGGTGGTGCAGACTCCATAAAACAAGCCAACACTTTGAGTTAGACTGTGCCGAATTCCAGACTGTAGCTTCTATCTTTTAGTATGAAGTAGAAAATAATGCCATCGGTCAGGAAATTGTACCTTCGAATCCCTATGATTCTCCCGTATTGGTACTTAATCATGCTCTATTTCCAAAAACTGAGGAAAACAAACCAGAAGAAGTATCCAGCAATGCCATGGATGAGGCTGAGCAGGTGTTAAATGAAGATGAGATTTCTCAGTTGTTCAGTGAGGACAATGAAAATGACAATGGCTCTTTAGATGAGGAGGAAGTTCGAATTGAGGAAGTTCAGATGTTTCAACAACCAGCAAGAAAGTATGATTTAAGGAATAGACCCAACAGGGGTCCCCAAGCTGGAGGTCCATTCACTACTTCCACTCCTAATAATTTCAGTACTCCACCAGATCCACAAGCTAGTAACAATCTGTCATATCCTCATGTACCAACCCAGTACTTGTCAAAAGGAAACGATGTTGAGGTATCCAAAGATAAACAAGCTAATAGTTACAAAGAAGCTCATGCTGACCTGAATGTGGAACAATTGGGAGAATATGTGATTGAAGAATTCAAGAAAATAAAGGCGAGCCTTTCTTCTTTTGAATTGTTAAGGGTTCCTATTATCAAAAATGCAATTTTGGGATCATTTAGCTCAAATACAACATCACAAGGGGTAGACACAAGTGAAGCTACTACCAGGTCTTCTAATTCTCACACACCCAGAAGTCAAATTCCATCGGTGGAAAGGAGGGGAGATAAAGATAAGGGTCAGATTGCACAAGCTGATAGTCATTTGAACTTATTTCAAAGTAAGTTGGAAACTCCTCCTTTCTTAATTTTTGTCTGTATCTTCAGAAAGAACTTACATAATTGTCTTCTAGATTCAGGAGCTTCTACAAATGTTATGTCTTTTGTTGTTTGCAAAGCATTGGGTATCACTCCTATAGCCTCCCAAAAGAAGGTTACTCAGCTGGATAAAACAGAGGTGAGTGTGGTTGGAGAATTAAATATGATTCCTACACAACTTGCATCAGATCCTAGGGTGCAACAAGTGATCAATATCCAAGTTGTTGACATCCCTGATACTTATGGGTTGATCTTAGGCAGGGATTTTACTAAGGCTCTAAATGGATATACCTCCACAGATCATTCCCATATGTGGTTACGATGGAAAGGAGTTCCAAATCAAATCAGAATTGAAAGAGAGCCTAGGATGAAGTATGTGATAACAGAATACCAAAATATCTCAAATGAGGTATTGGTGTCTGAAATTGGCATAGGAAATTATGTGTTGGCTGCATCAATAACGGAGAATGAAGAAGTTTTTATGTTCCAAGACTCTTTAAGTGAACACCCTTTGGAGAGCAGCGGTCCTCGGACTCTGATTAAACCAGAAAATGAAATGAGTGAGGAAGAGGACAAACAACTTGGTTTGTTAGATAACTTTCAAGAGTTCATCCAAAAGTGTATGGAAGATTAGATGCATTTGAAGCAAAGTATGACTTTTGAAGAGCTACTCCTTCCCAATTGGTGTAGAGTACATGATGCACTTCATTCTGAGCTGGAATGTGACTTATGTCAAACTGCAGTCAAAAAAATATAGAAATGCCTTAATCTAGTTCCACCTATCAGGTTTAAGGAACAAGGTAAGTTGAAGCTGAAGGAACCTGATGGTTGTTGGACACTGAGGTTCAACGGATCTAAGTCTAAATAGGGTGCTGGAGCAAGATTTGAATTAATCAGTCCCAAAGGAAAGAACTATTTTTCTGCTAATAGACTCCAATTTCAATGCACTGATAATGTTGCTGAATATGAGGCCTTGATCCATGGTTTGCTAATGGCATCAAGAAAGAAAGACAAGATATTGCAAGTATTCAAAGATTCCAAATTAGTGGTCAAACAAGTAAGAAAATAGTATTCATGCCGAGATAGAAGAATGACTAACTACAGACATAGAGTATGGGATCTCATTGAGGGGTTTGATGCCTTCAATATCCAACTGATCCCTTAGAACAAAAATTAGGTTGCGGATTCTTTAGCTCAGGCTGCCAGCACTTTACAACCCTTGTCACTTTCAGGATTGAAGAAATTTATGGTTGAGCTCACCCCAGTCCCTTTAGTGTCTAACAACATTACCAACTTTCAGGTATTTGAGGATGACAAGCATATTCTAGACTTTATTACGAGCTGTGATGTATTTGCTTCCCAAGTCATTGATGAGATAGAGCCTCAGGAAGCATAAATTGATTTTGGAGGAATCATTAATCTAAAGACTAATACCATCCCTAGGAGTATGGTGCAACTTGAATGGATTTTTTATTTGGATAAAATAAGAGATCAAGAACAACATACTAAAAGAGAATCCATTAGCAGCCAGTGTGAAACATATAATATGGGAACACCGGATGATTTGAAGAACATTCTTATTGGCAAGGTACGTACTCCAGCAGAAAGGAAAGGGATTATTGATACCTTAAATGCATATCATGATGTGATTGCTTGGAGTTATGAAGATTTGAAAACATATGATACTTCGATCATCACACACACTGTCCCTCTAAGATCAGATGTTAAGCCATTTCGACAAAGGCAAAGGCCAATCAATGCTTTGTTAGAACCCATTATTTAGAAAGAAGTGCAGAAATTGTTGTCTGCATGTATTATATTTCCAGTAAGACACTCCACTTGGGTGGAAAATTTGGTTCCAGTAAGAAAAAAAAATGGAGAAATCAGATTGTGTGTTGATTTCAGGAATCTGAACAGAGCATCAGAAAAGGATAATTATCCAGTCCCTTCACTGGATGAAGTGCTTCAGACTGTCAATGGATCACAAATGATGTCCTTTTTGGACGGATATTCTGGATACAACCAAGTCATGGTACAGTATGAGGATAGACACAAGACTACTTTTACTACCAAATGGGGAACATTTTCTTACAGAAGAATGCCATTTGGGTTGATTAATGCTAGAGCTACATTCTAGAGAGCCATGGACATTGCTTTTAAAGATATAATTGGCAAATGCATCATTATCTATATGGATGATTTGACTATTTTTTCAAAGACACGAGGTGATCATATAGCCGACTTGGGTAAGGTATTTTAGAGATGTAGAGAGTTTGGTGTTTCACTCAATCCGAGAAAGTGCATTTTTGGGGTCACCGAAGGCAAGTTATTAGGACATATTCTCTCCGAATAGGGTATTGCTATTGACCTTGAAAGAATTCGAGCTATCTTGAAGATTCAGCCTCCTACAAGTAAGAAAGAGATGAAGTCGTTCTTTGGTAAGATTAATTTCGTTAGAAAATTTATTACAGGGTTTGCAGAGATAGTTAAACCGTTGAATGCTATGTTGAAACAAGATGCAAAGATAGAATGGAGTTCGAAAGCTAAGGAGGCATTTGCAGAAATCAAAAGGGCCATTGCTGAGGCTCCTGTGTTAGTGAGTCCGGATTATTCCAAGCCTTTTTATATATATTCATTTGCTTCTGATCATTCTTAAACTGCTATTTTGACTCAGAAGTTTGATAATGGGGATGAGCACCCTATAGCCTTCATGAGCGCACCTTTGAAAGATGCAAAATTGAAATATCACAATGTGGAGAAACAAGCCTACACTTTGGTCCAAGCAATAAATAAGTTCAGACATTATATTTTGAGGAATAAAGTTTTTGCCATAGTGCCCGACCCTGCAGTAAAGTTATTGTTGATAAAGAATGAGTTAGGTGAATGAAGGGCTAAGTGGGTAACAATGCTGCAGGAATATGATATGGAAATCCAGTCCATGAAATTGGTGAGAGGACAAGGACTCACAAAGATGATGGATGAGACTGGTCCAGACCTCGTAGATCAACATTATTATCTTCAAGAGGTTTCTCCAGGGGACTGGTATGATGAAATTACGTTCTATTTGTTGAATCAGGAATGCCCTGATCACCTTAATACAATCCAGGGATGAGCCCTGTGCTTGAAAAGTGGGAGTTTTATGATGAAAGGAGCTATATTATATAAAAGAAACCATGAAGGTGTTTACTTGAGGTGTTTCGGGAAAGATGAAGCTGCAAGGGTAATGATTGAATTTCATGAGAAATATGGCACTGGCCATGGTTCTTCATCATCCACTACACATCAAATTTTGAGGACAGGCTATTATTGGCCTACGTTATTCAAGGATGTACACCAACATGTACGAACCTATCACATCTATCAGACTACAGCAAGTAACAAAAAACATGCAGCTTTTCCACTCCAGCTAGTCATAGAGGTAAAACCATTTGCCCAGTGGGGCATGGACTTCATAGGTCCAATTAATCCTTCATCTTCCACGGGCCATAGGTATATTCTTACCATAACTAATTATTTTACTAGGTGGACTGAGGATATCGCTTGCAAACAATGTACGTCTGATGTGGTAATCGATTTTCTTGAATCAGGGATTATTAATCATTTTGGTTGCCCACTGTCTTTGGTTTCTGATAATGGTCCTGCATTTGCATCATTGAAATTTTCTAATTGGGCATATGATCATGGAATTGTAATTAATTTTTCATCCAATTATTATCCATAGGGTAATGGTTTGGCTGAGTCCTCCAACAAGAACCTTTTGACAGTAATTCGTAGGCTGTTAGAACGAAATCCTAAGGATTGGCACACCCAGCTTTGATTTGCTCTCTGGGCTGACCGTACAAGACATAAAGCATCCATAAGAACATCTCCTTATCACTTGGTATATGGTTTGGAACTAGTATTTCCCATACATTTGAAAATCCCTACCTTGCAGTTCATTAACGAATACTATAGCGGAGAGGATAAACGTGAAGCTCATTTGGCTGAACTATTGCATTTGGAAGAGCAAAGAGATGAAGCCCTAGAAAAATTTGCTAAACATCAGGGTGTAGTAAAGAGATGGTTCGATAGGAGGGCTAAGATAAAAGCCTTCAGAATCTTTGACTTAGTTCTTCATTGGGATAAAGCCCATGATCATAAAGGAGAACATGATAAATTTGATAAACTTTGGCTTGGCCCTTACCTAATTTCAGAAATTTTGGGAGACAATGCTTTTTGTTTGAAAACCCTCACTGGTGAGGATATCTATCTACCTGTCAATGGGCAGTATCTAAAGCATTATTTCCAACCTTGAACTGCTTGTAGTTCATTCTGTATATATTTAGAGTAGATTTTCTTTTGTTTGCTTTGTTTCTATTTTGCTTTGCTAGATTAGGTTTGCTTCGGGGTGTTTTGCTTTTCGCTTTGTTTTTCCTTTTGGGTTCCTAATTTCTTTGGGGCTGTATTGCCTGTGCATCAGGGCTACTTTGTTTGGTCTTGTTCTGAGGATTTCTTTTATAAACTCTAACCAATTTTTCAGAATCAGATGGTGTTTTTTTTTTATCTAAGGTTCTTTGTACTTGGAATTAGAGTCACTTGTTTTGGATATGCTCTGGAATATATTTGGGTCTCACACTCTCACACTAAATTAATTTTTTGGGGTTGCATTGGGTTCCTGAGTAACTTGGCCTACTGAAAAATCTTATGTTCTACTTCAGTGCCATTATGTTCCTCATCCCTGAGAATGAGTTTCATTACTTACTAAGGTGATAGAAAGATCTAAAAAAAAAAGAAGAAGCTAAGAAATGTTGAAAATTCAAAAGAGTTTCACCTTATCAGGAATATCCTAGTATCTCTACCGGGGCTATGGATGCATGGTTGGCAGTAGAGCTATGCTTGGGAGGGTCATAGTGATAACCTCACCAGGGCTATGGATGCTTGACTGGCAGTGAGGCTCTATCCAGGTTGCTTTTGAAGGTTCAATTCTTATGTAGCTTGGTCCAGTTTACTCTTGCCCCCATTGCACTTACAAGATGGAAATGAATACATAATGCACGCACTCGGATCCTGGTATAGGAAAAGGTCTTCTTACTTGTGTTTTCTAAAAACCTTGTTCTCAAGAGTCTTGATACAAAGATCGAAACCAAAAATTCTGGGTTCTTGATTCTAGTTTATCTTTGAAATACTCTGGAGTATTTCCCCAATGGAGTTGCCATTTGTTATGCAATTTTTGCACACACGCCCCACTGAATGTGGGGACCCTCTTCCTTTTTGCTTTTGGTTTTTGTCCCTCTTTCTGAGGGTGTTGCTTGCTTGATTTTGTGCTCTAAATTTCCTATTTTGCCAATTGAAGTGGTATTCTTTTGAGCTATGTTGAAAATCTAAAGTTCTAGCTTTATCTCGGGATTTTCACCATTTTCGGGAAAATCCGCTTGGGCCGGATTCTCCCGCTTTCCTTTGATTATCCAAATGGACCTTTTACACAGTTTTTTGGAAAATCCGCATGTCCCGGATTTCTCCGAAGTGCTTCCCAGAGTCGACTCCTCAAAATTCTTTGTGGTTGCAGCTGTCTTGTCAGGTGCATTAATGGCATTTGGTCGAGGGCAAGAGGCTTTGATATATTGAGGTTTTTAGAAGTAATTGATCATTTTGAGTTGTGCATTTGCTATCGTTTGAACTTGTGTGATTGAAGTTTTTGGTGTTTTGCTGGATATTTTGATCTTCGGGGTTATTTGAGCTATGCATTTGCTTTTGGAGTGCGTGGGTGATATCCAGTCGACATTAAGTGGTTATTTATTAAATTCCTTCATCACAAACCTTGTGCTTTCATGGTATGTATATGCACTCTACTTTCTCTTGGTTTCAATTTGCTTCTCACCATTTTGCTTGGAGAGTCATTCATAGTTTTCTGGTCTTTTGGGGTGTGCGTCATCATTGTGCATTTTGGGGGTTTTATTCTATTGCACTAGTTAGTTTTTGATTGATCAAATGTTGCGCTTGGTCTGGTGTTGGTTATTGGGGCTTTGGTTCGCTGTGACTTTGAGTTTTCATTTTGATGAATTGTTGAATCGTTTGTGCTTTCATGGCAGACATTTAAGGTTTCCCAACCTAGGGCATGACCGTTTGTCTTCGAAATTGCTAAGGAGTGGGTCATTAGTTCATAGTTTATTCATTAAGGTCCTAGGTTGGGTTGATTTTGGATTTTTGGCTTGGATCCGGAATGAGTTGAATTCCTATTTATATGAGGAGATCCAGGACTCCTTCCCCAAGAGATATTGTGGCCAAAGAGGATGTTTTGGTAAGTGTTCCTATTATTGAGCAGGTGAGCTCCTCCATTCCGCAAGATGCTGGTAGTGTAAGCGGAGAGAAAAAACAAGATGAAGATCCTAAAGAGCTGGATGGAGAAGAGTTTCAAGAGGGAGACCTCTTCAATGCAGAGGCAGAGATCAACAAGGTGATTCAATCTCCCTTGGTGGTGCATGCAGATTCTCCTATAAAGGAACAAATGGGTAAGTCTCCCCAAAGGGAGGAGGAGATATTCGTTAGGGCTCCCTCACCAATGAAAGTTATTGCAGAAGAACAGGTACGGCAAGAAGAGGACCCAACGGTGGATGTTTCCAAAAGTCCAAATGTTGAAGTAGATGTTACTGATGATCAGCAGGAGAAGTGACAAGGTAAACAGAGCACTTTGCCCACCAAGTTCACTCTTCCTGATTGGCTCAAAAAGGAACTTAGGAGTAAAGTGGTAATTGTTGAAGATGCTCCTCCTAATTGGGGTGCCCTCATGGTGAATGTAGAGAAACATAGGGGTAAAAAGAAAGCAAGGGTTATTTCTCAGATTGAAAGAGATAGATTAGGCAATCGGGTGGCCCACATTGCTACCCCTGCTCTAAATAAAGAAAGGGATAATATAACTGCTCAGGATTATGATGTGCAAACTGTTGATTTGGGACATGCTATTGTGGAACAAGATATTGAAGAGTATGAGGGTTCCGATGCAGTTATTGTGGGGAGATTAAAGAAGGCAATGCAAACTAGACATGAACTAGAGAAGGAGAATGAAACTTTGAGAAAATACTTGCAAGATTTAATGAAACCCTTGCAAGCCATTGGCTCTTCCTCTTCTACTACAAGATTCCTCCTTTCCCTAGGGTTTCTAAACCTTGGGAGTGGTTCGAAGTTCTGCAAATGAGGTAGAGGGCTTTGAAGAAGATCAATAAATAGGCAAAGCTAGTTGAGGGTGCTCTAACTGATGTTCATGGGAAATGCATTTCATTTTTTGAAGTCATGATTGGAAGGAAAAGGTTTGCTCCAAAGCATCTCAGTTTGGAGCAACTTAGAGAATGGTGGAGAGATGTATATTCTCCAATCAGTGAGGGACCAGTTACTGAACATCAGTTGGATGATGCTACCACTTACATTGCTGTCATTAATAGATGCTTAACCAACAAGGTTGAGTGGGATGATATAGCTCGACAGGCACGGGAAGATGTTAAAATTCTTGAGAGAAAGGTTAGGGTTTTGCCTATGCCACCTGTTGCTGATTTGGATAGGGTTTTGCTGGCCGTACATGAAGAAGAGGATAAAGCTAAGGATAAGGATGGGGATTGAATATATAGGGTTACATGGATATTTGTGCTTCCCCATTAATTTATATGTATTGGGATGACATCTTGGTATTTTGGTGGTTTAGGATTAAATTGGTGCTATGGCACATTTCATATGTTTGAATTATTCTTGTGGGCTGACCTTTTTTTTAGGTTATGTTTTATCATGAAATTATAAGTTGGGCCGACCTATCTTGTTGATTCTTTATAAGAACGGGCATGTTGCCTCATTAGAGAGAGAGAGAGAAAAATATAGATAGGAGATTAAGGAATAGAAGTGCAAGGACAAGTAAGAGCAAGTTAGGACTCATTTTCAAGCAATATTGTAATAGAAAAACTGGAATTGTTACTATAATTGGGATGATTTAATACGAGGATATTATGTTTGGTATCCATCTTCTAGAAACTCATCTGGCATGGTTCTTGTTATTTTATCTTTTAAATTGCTTATAGTTTATGGTTAATGATTTGATGATGCTTAGGGTTTTATGTTTGAAATGCTTGTAGCAATATCTAGTCCATACTTTTTGCAGTTAGCTGATTGTTAGCTGCTTTGCAAAGTTAGCCTGGGCTTATATTTGTACTTAGTTTAGTTGTGAAGTTATTCATCTCAATTGCTGTAAGGTTGAATGAATGAATGATTCATGATTTGAAAATATTCTCAATACCTTAGAGGATTGCACTATTTCTGTGGAGTTGCAGATTCGTCAGGATTAAGTAGAGGATAGTTTATGAGAGATTGGTCCATTTTGAACATCTTATCCTTTGGCATTTACAATCTTAGTGTTATTAGTGTTAGAGTAGTTTTAAGATTATCTCTGGAAACCTTTTACCTTTTTTTATTTCTTTATCATCTGATTTGCATCAAGTTTGAGAGTATCACTCTATTGTCTATATCTGATAAGTTGGAAATCCAATTCTGCTTGTAGTAAGGTCCCTTTGTGATTACCAACATTTTTCACATTATCTTTGAGTTGTTTCACTACATTGTCAAGACCTGACATTAGAGACCTTGGGGTTATCTCTTTTTCCATAGAGATTTACCTTTCAAGAGAAATAGGATATCATATTCTATCTGAGTTGTTGCTATACAGAAAACACCATCAACACGACCAAACAATGACCAGTTATTCTAAGGATGCCCTCCTAGAGGAAGAAATGTAGATAGCTAGTTTGCAAGCACAGGTTCATACTCTATAGGGGTAGGACAAGCATTGTAGGCATAGTTAGCCCAAGCTCAGGCTTAGTTATAAGCATAGGAATCGACACAACTATAGGTACATGGAAAGACAATACAACTACACGCACATGTAGCCACCCTCACAGCCAAGAGAGATGTCACCTGACAATAGGGAGAGCAGGTCATAACAGTGGATGCTAGGATTCAGACAACAACCAAGGTTGAAAGGACTAGGGACTTGGTCAGAGAGCTTTGAGATTCTACCAAGGAGCTGGAATATTATAGGGGAAGATATTATGAGGCCATGCTAGCCGAGCATAGAGTAAGATATGCTCATTCTAGATTTGTTCGCTCTCAGTTTCAGACTACCAACAAGGGTGTCACGCAACCACTCCCAAGGGGGTCCACCAAGCAGAGTTCCACCAAGAGGAGGTCTAGGAGCAGGAGCATCAGGTGTAGGAAGTGTTGGGGAGAGGCCTGCAACCTCGGGGGGTAGTACCATAGGATCTCACAATCACATAGATGATATATGTTATATTCTAGTTTACAGACTCAGATTTTTCCACATTTTTCTTTCATCTCTCCTTTCATTTAATATCATTGTATACTTGAAATTTTATTATTTTGAGGTTATATGATATGCAGCAGAAATTATTCATCCATGTGTTGTTTATGCTTTTCTTATGGATTATTATGATGGATGTATTTATTTATGTTTTATGTGATGTGATATTCTATATGATTATGTCATATTATATGTATGGATGTGTGAACCCCTAAACCTACAATTGCACAAAGAAGTCAAACATTGTTAGTGTTAGTTCAAGAATGCATGCAAACAATGAGGGATTCCCCATAAAAATCCATTTATTCAAACTTAACTAAGAAATGAAGAACACAAGTAAATTTCAAATGAAAGAAACTCAATCCTAATTAAGCTAATAACATGATGATTCCATGGGGGAATTGGTGCCAATGGAGTGTTACAATTGGCCCTTTCCCAATTCCTAATGGCAAATGCTTGATTGAATGATAGAAATGGTCAAATCTCCAAAGAGATCTGAGCATAAGCTTGTTACAAAATCTCAAATATGGTGGATGATTGGATGAAATTGGCAAAATTAGTTCTCAATTGTAGAGAGTAACTTTACATATGAGTTGTGGATGTAGATTGAGGAGAAGAGTCTCCAATTTATAGACTTCAATCTTGGAAGAATGAGTGAAAACAAGCAATGTGGGATAAAAGATAGTTCAATGGAATTGTGCCACTTGTCCAAATGTGATTGGATGAGGAATGTGCAAGGTTTGGCCAATGTGCCAATAAATGCAATTAGGCGGCATTTAAAACTTGAGAAATGACATGTTGAAGAGGGAAAAGAAATGAATTCAATGTCACTTGGCTCAATGCACAAGGACATGTAAGAGGCATTGAAGGCCTTGTTGGAAGGACTAAGTCCACTTGGACTTTTTGAATTCAAAAGAGGAATATTCCCTTTTTGATGCTTTGTGAGGGAAAATAGATGATTTAATAAATCAAAGTATTTGATTTATTGTGCAAGTTGCATTCTCTAGAAGATTTTAGTGAGAAGGATTAACTTAATCAATGTTTTGATTAATTTAATGAGGAATTAGGAGATGTGACAATTTAAGCTCAAATTTATGAATTGATTTAAGTCCAAAATTGAGAGGAAATGATTCATTAAATAAATGATTTGATTTATTTAATAAAGAAGGAATGTGTTAGATTAAATCAAATAAGGTTTAATTTATTTAATTTAATAGGAGGACTTTAGAGATTTTAATTAAATAAAATGATTTATTTAATTAAATAGCAATGTAGGGTTAATTAAATTAAACTGATTAATTTAATCAAATGAGGTGAGAATGACTTAATTAAATGAATAATGATTCATTAGATTAAGAGATAGAATGCGATGAAATGCTGAGAATGTTATTTTAGAGGAAATGATGTTAGTAATCAGGATTAGGTGTGCCAAGACGAGCTTGTACATTTTCCATGTCTACAGGATGCATTAATGAGATGAAGATGTTACGCTTTTATTTGTTGATAAATGATGAATGATATGGATGCAGTTATGCAAATGATATGAGATGCATTGTATTTTTTTAATATTTTTCACATGTATACATCGATGTATGGATGAATGAATGAATGCAAAAATGATTTTATTGTAATGAAAATATGTGATTAAATGTGTTGATATGAATGATTTAATGAATGGATGTATGATAAATTAATGAATGGATTTTGAACATGATATGTGTAGATGCATGGATTAATGATAATGATTTCTTTTTTGGTATTTTCCTAAGGCGAATATATTATCTAAATGTATGGATGATAAATGAAAATATGTGTGATCATGGATTAAATGGTGAATGCTATTATGTTAATGGAATATCATGCACTTTTCTATATTTTTGGTATTTTCTATGCAAATATGTGACCTAAATGCATAAATATTAAATGAATTATGATGATGAATGGATTATGATGTTATTATGAATGATTGTTTTGATGAATAAATATATGGATGGATTTTGTATGAATGAAAGAATGAATTTATTATGACCTTGATGTATGATATGGATTATGAATGATGATGGTATTTTTAAAAAAATCTTTATTTTTGGAATTTTTCATGATGCAAATGTTATAATGAATGAATGCATGAATGATTTGTCATAGTGGATGAATGATAATGCTTTCTAATGATATGAAATGGAAATTCCAATGTAGATGATTTTTTTATTTATTTCAAGTGTACTCAATCTTGTAGTGAGAGATAACATCATGTTGAGAGTTTCTAGCCTTGGAAAAAATCTATAATGTAAATGCATAACTAATTATTAATGCAAGCATATCTAGGCAATGTTATCATCTTTTTAAATGTGCTTATTATCATCATTGAGTTTTTTATTATGTTGAAAGTTAGTACAAACATCAATGGTATAACTAGACCATGATGACCTAAGTACAACTTCCATACAACTTCCGATGAGATTTGATAATATAGGATAACACAAGAAACTAGGTATAATTAGACCAAGATGACCTGAGTATCACTTGGATGATTGACTCATAGACAACAAACAAAGAAAAATATCATTCTCCATCATAGCTCCTCTAGTTTTTGTCATCATTGATGTACTCCAGAGAAATGATAACAAAAAATCATGATACATCAATTGAAAATTTGTGATAAAGTAATACAACCATGATTCAAAATATAATCCTTCAATAAGAGTTGATTTGATTTTCCTTGATGTTTGATTTGATTTGGATGGTTGTTTGATTGGCTTGATTGATATTCAGTTTTGATGATGCGTGTGATGGTTACAGTGATTGTTGTCTTTCACTAAGGTTTCCTTGTTGTTTTCTTGTCTGTTGATTATAAATTAAACTTATTTGCCTCCAATGAGATGAGGATTTTCCCCTCAATTAGAGACAAACAAGATTTATTATGGATATGTACAATGAAGACCAAGCCAAGGTGGGACACGACTGTAGTAGATGGATATGGACGTAAGGCTCATTGTATGATAGGCATGGATGTGAAGTGATAGTGGAAAGTGGACAGTCAATACATGCTCAAATAGACAGAGAAGGCGACTTACCACAAATAGTGTCTATTTACCACGTTTCCACCATTTGTTTTTATTGCACTTTTTTAGATTTTCAAATTTTTTTCTATTACCAAAACACCTGTTTGCTAGGTTTTCATCAAGGCAACCATTTTTTCAAGGATTTTTAAACTTTTTTAGAAATTTTTCAAGACTTTTTCTAATTTTTGGGATTTTTTAGGACTTTTTTGAGTTTTAGGATTTATTCAAGACTTTTTCTAATTTTAGGATTTTTCAAGAATTTTTTGATTTTTTAAAGAAATTTTTTATTTGTTTAGGATTTTTTTCAAGACCTTTTCTACTTCTTTAGGATTTTTTTTCAAACTTTTTCTAATTGTTAGGAATTTCTTAGGACTTTTTTTAAATTTTTAGGGTATTTTTAGGACCTTTTAAGCATGCACTTGATGCATTATGTGTAGAAATGTTTCAGATGAAGACTGTTAATTGGTTGTTGAAATAGATCCACCTCTTATGTAGACAAGTGATATGCCCCTGATCCAAAGACAAATAATAACACCTAAAAAATTTGGCTCAAATTTTCCTTTCTTTTCATGGTCCTGCTAATTATGAGGATTTTCCTTCAGTACTAGATCACCTACCTGAAATGTCCTAGGTTTGACCTTGTGATTGTAACTCCTTGACATTCTTTGTTGGTATTAGTTTAGGTGATCAACTGCAAGTTGATGACATTCATCCAACAATTTCAGCTCTTGTAGTCTAGACACACGGTCATCTTCATCTAAAATGAAATCTTTCGAGGACACACAAGGTGATGGTATCTCAACCTCAATGGGAAATACTACTTCAGATCCATAGAAAAGTGCATATGGTGTGGCTCCTATAGGAGTTCAAATGCTTGTACAATACGCCCACAAAGCAGGGCTGAGTTGGATAAGCTAGTCACAACCAGCATCATTGATGATTTTCATTAAGATTTTCAAGATGTTTTTGTTTGAGGCCTCTGCTTGGTCATTCCCTTGAGGGTAATATGGTGTAGAAAAATGATGTTGTATATGAAACCTTTCAAAGATTTCATGCATGTCTTAATTCTTGAAGGTTCAGCCATTATCAATGATAATGGATTGAGGGCTACCATATCTATAGATGATGTAGTTCAGGATGAACGATGAGATCTTCTTTCCTATGATGGTGGTTAGAGGCATGACTTTGACCCACTTCGTAAAGTACTTTGTGGTTGTGATGATGAAATTGTGTCCATTGGATGAAGATGGGTGAATTTTACCCACAAGATCCAACCCCCACTGAAAAAATTGACATGTTGATGCAAATGGTTGCAACTCTTGTGCTACTGCATGGAGAAGATTATTGTGGATCTGGTATTTCTGACATGTCTTGATAAATTGGAAGGCTTCTTTCTCCATAGTCAATTAGTACTATCCCAAACAGAGGAGTTTCTTAGTGAGGGTTAGACCACTTGAATGAGTCTTACAAATACCCTCATGAAATTATTGTAAAGAGGTTTCAGACTCGTCACTTTCTAGAAATCATAACAGAGTTCCATCAATACCTCGTTGGTATAGTACATCCACTATAAGGGTATGACAGGCAACTTGGTAGATGAAATTTTGTTTTTTATTTCGGGAAATATCAGAAGGAAGGATATTATCTTTCAGGTAAGTATAGATCTTCCCCTAAATGGAGGTGTCGACATAAAATAGGTGGCATATGACTCAGGACTCAGGATTTTCATAAGCGGGGGTAAACAATTGCTCCACCATGAACTCATAATGACTTCATTTTTCAAAAAATTGGAGTAAAGAAGCAATGGTAGCCATAGCATCAATAGCCTTATTGTCAATCCTTGGGATTTGAGAAAATTTATCTCAAAAAAATATTTCTTGAAGTCATAAATTATTCTTTTATATGACATCAATTTTTCATCCTTGTTTTGGTAATCATCGTTGACCTAATTAATGACTAGTTGAGAATCCTCATAGACTTGTAGTTTTGTAACTTTCTATTCCACATATATCTTGATTTCGATGATAAGTGCTTCATGTTAACTCCTAGAAATGAACCCTATGCAAAGTTATGAAAATTGAGCTTTCTGGAGAAACATGGGATCATTCCAAGGTTGTGTGTCACCTAAAGTTGAAATGAACCTCTGGATAGGCCAACTTCCTAGCTGGTAATATCACCTCACCTATTGATTTTGTAAAGAAAAAAGGAGAAGGAAATGCATGAAATGGAAAAGAACTAAAAAATTAAATGTGAATTGATACACCAAACTTAAGATGGATAATGAGAAACATAAATTAGCACTTTATTTCAATCGATGGAAACTATGTTTGCACAACCTATTATAGTGAATCTCTGCATAATATTTCACCTAAAATTCAATCACAGTAATTAACAAAAGGAAAATAAACTTAACAATTATAAACTATAAGTAATCTTATGACACAATCAACAACCTGCAACGATTCTCTAATTGCAGAAAATACATAAATTATGAGACAAAATTAAAAGGAAATTATGGAAAAATCTCACAAATAGCTTGATCAATCACTAACATGCACAAAGTTGCAAGAACAAGGAGGCAAGAATTTCAACCCCAAAATATTCCAAGTTTTGCACTATACTCTATATCCAAAGCTAAATTATAGAATTGGAATTTTTTTATGAAAGGACTGTAAGAGTCATTATCTCCAGAAGCTGCATGAATAGAACTGAGTTACAAAATGAGTCAAAAAATGACTAAGCAAGCTTAAAATATTTGCACCAAAATAGGAACTTGAAGCTTCTTGGGTTGGATGGCTTGAAAAATCCAAAATATAGCCATTAGATCTTCAACAAATGAGCTTCAAAAAGTTGAAATATCAATTTTGACCAAATCCAACATGATGATGTTTCAAATTACCCACAAAAAGCTCCAATTTTTCCTCAAAAGCAAAAAAAATCTCCTATTTCTCCTTCATATGTTGGAAAATGATTCCAACCTCCAAAATGCTTTTCATTTTTCCATATACAAAAATTCACATGATTCAACCAAAATTGGAGATGAAAAGCATTTGACTAAGCCAAAATGAGGCTCCAATACTCTTGCATTTACAAACCCATTTTTTTATTCCTGCAGATAAAATGGTACATCCATGCTTTGCATTCCATGAGATAATATCTCTTTTAGGAATTCTGTCAAACAATCCTCGTGCCTTGTCTATGTTTTTCACATTTTTCATACATGTCCATCATAGCATTGCCAACTATAATATCTAATGGAAAACCCCCTTTCATCATGAATTTTCATCTCTCCAATGCCCATATTGCCCCCTACAAACTATCAAACCTTGCGAACATTGTTTTGATTTATTAAAACCATTATCTCACTGTATTTTGCCTTATTGAAATTAATTGTTTAGCATGCTGAAAGTTGTGAGATGCTGGAGTGACCTCATTTGTCTTCTTGTACAGTCCATTGAAGGATAAAAATTTGTTTCATGTGTGGATAAAGCATGTAAAGCTGAAAAGAGGTATTGGTGTTAAGCTAAAGTATTTTTGTGGCTTACATTGCACAATGTACCTTTCTCCTTTTTATTTAAAGGATTACTTTCCAAATACATTCTTGAGTGACTCATAATGCATAGTGTTTTGATAGATATCAAATGACACTTTTTCTTGACGTATTTGATTGCATTATCCACTTCCATGTTGCTTTCTTTGTTAAGGTAGATATATGCAGTCATTTATATGAAATTCTGTCATTTTACACATTTACTACCACAATGATAGTGCTCGTTGAAACTAAAATAATAGTATTTGATGATTTGTATTTGTTACTTTATGTAATTCATTGTTGGATACATTAGAATTTTAAAAAAATGCATCTTCATGACCAGGGAACTGAGTTGTTCCTATATTTTGCATACCATATTAAGATAATTGAGGCTTTCAAAATCCACTGTTATTTATGCTTCCTATACATACTACCATCCAAAATGTTTTCTTACTTGACCATTATCTTTAAAAACCCAATATGATCAATACATAGCTCTATTTTCCTCATTCATGTTGTCCGACAAACATGCTCCCTTGAACTGACAACATCATGCTTTGGTAAAACTACTAATAAAATTTTCTCTATCCCTGTACTTGATGAGTACCATTATTTAGTTTTTTTATGACACTATGATATTATTGGGTATCAATTTATCATTTATATTAGTGAATTCATCAACCTCACTATTATGAATGATGGATTTATCTTTGATTGCATCATGATGTCATAAAAAATTAACAAGCTTATTCTGTAAGAACACAAAAATATTACATGTTGGGCTCAACCCTTGTGGGAGCCATATTTTACCCCATGTGTTGTAACTTAAGTAAATCAGAGACATGAGTACACCTGTAGTTGCACATGAAGCAAACAAGTTAGAAAATATGTGTACTTTGGTGTGTTTTTTTTATGGCTTTAATATCTTCTCTAGGAACATCCGAAATATGAATGTTTATTTAATGTAGATTGAGATCAATTTATATGCTCATAGGTAAATGATCATGTATGGTATGTAACCTTTCATTTCTTAGAGCGCTTATCTAACACATTGCCTTGTCCTAATGCAGGAAACATGAGTATCATGGAGCTAGGAGGGTCAAGATAACTCAAACGACAGTTGGACAAGAAGACATAATTTGAACTAGTCATTCTCAGATGATGATTGGTTACCTTCCCTACATGTATATTCTTTTCTTCATTTCCTTATTCATGTATATGGTGATTTTTTATTTGTATTGAATAAGGAAGAAATAGAAAAAAATCATGACTTGTGTGAATCAAATGAATATTTCTACATTCAATAAAGTTTTCTCTTTTCAGAAAAGATCTGAGTCTTTACTCTATTACATGCATTTGTATGAATGCAATAATCTGTAATTGTAATATTTAAAATTATTTAATTTGTATACATGAATGCAATGTAGGGAAGATAAAGAAAATGTACCACTTTATTTTAAATATCAATAGGCTCCACCTGATTGAGCCATGGTTGAAAATATGGTAACACTTCATACTCTGTTGTGTTGTTGGTGCAATGAAACATCAAGCGATGTGATTTCAGAATGGTGTGACCTTGCGGAGTAATGAATAAAATTTTGGCTCCTGATCCATGTTGAGTATATCATCCATCAAATTACAACACTCACTATGTTTTTGTTACTGCGAAGACATCAACATATAGAAATTCCACGTGTAGGGGATGATCATCATGAATTCGTGCTTCTTTGAGTTGATTGGTGATAGCTTGTCCTTTGATTGATTTTATATCAACATATTGGATGTAAAACTCACTGAGTATCATTACCCATTTGGCTGACCTTCTTGTCAAATTTTCTTCGCTAAGGAGATATTTCAGTAGATCTATCTTGGCTATGAGTTTGACTGTATGAGTCAACATATAGTGCCACAATTGTTGGGTAGCAAACACTACTGCTAAAAAATATTTCTCATTGGTTGTATAGTTGATTTCATAACAATTAATAGTTATACTGATGTAATAGATCACTCTCTCCTTTCCTATTGAATCTTATTGTGCCAACAAAGCTCCCAATGATCGATGAGTAATGGCTATGTACAATAAGAGAGGCTTTCCTTCTTTTTTTCATGCTAGGACAGGTGGAATCATTAGGTGTTTTTTAAATTTATTGAAAGTTGCCTCACAATTCTCGTCCCATAGAAAGAGAAAATTCTTGTGCAACAAGTGGGTAAAAGGATGATTTTTGTTATCTAGCTGTGATATGAATCTTCTGATTGACTAAAATCTTCCTTGAAGGGATCTTAACTGACTGATATTTTTTGGCGGTGGCATTTCCATGATAGCTTTCAATTTTGTAGGGTCTACTTCAATACATTTTTTTGATACTATATATTGTAGTAGCTTTGTTGATGTTACCCCAAACACAAATTTCTTTGCATATAGGCGGATGTTGAACTTCTCTAGTCTGGTGAAGAGTTTTTCTAGTTCTTTAGGTGTCCTTCTCTAGTGTAATATTTTTACAATAAGTCATCCAAATTATCCTTTATGAAATTATGCATCATCTCGTGAAAAATGGTTGTCATAGCTCTCTGGTATGTGGCCCTTGCATTCTTTAATCTGAAGGGCATGTCGTTCCAATAGAAGGTTCCCCATAGACAAGTGAAAGGTGTCTTATCTTGATCTTCAGGTGCCATCTTGATTTGATTATAGCCAAAAAATCCATCCATTAGTGACAACATGCCATGAAATGTTGTTAAGTCTACAATGATATCAATGTTTGGCAAGGGGAAATCATCTTTCGGGCAAGCCTTGTTAAGGTCTCTAAAGTCTATACAAATCTATATTTTTCCATTAGGTTTTGAAATAGGTACAATGTTGGATATCCACTCTGCATAATCAATGGGTCTGATGAATCCTAAATCTAATAATTTCTTTAATTATTCCTTCACCAATGGGGCAATGTGAGGATGCATTTTTCTCAACTTTTTCTTGACTATTTAAATTCCTGAAGTTAGGGATAAATGATGCATGATGAGATCTGGGTCTATCCCTAGCATGTCTACATATGACCAGGAAAATTTGACTTGTTGTTCTTCAAAGAGCTTGATAAAGTTAGGCTTTTCCAATTCTAACAATGATTCTGCTAGATGGAGAGTTTTCACTATTTCTTTATTACCAACATCGATAGACTATGTTGGTTCGATTAGGACTTTGAATCTTTCTTGGAAGTGCTCGGGGAGGGTGTCAAATTTCCCATCCTTTGGTGTCTTGAAGAGAATTCGGTGTTAGATGCACTCTTTATTTTTATTATTTCTTGATCTGATACTGGCATGGAATGGTTTTCACCATCAAATCTTTCTTTTGTTTCATTTATTTTGCAGCTAGGAAATTTTGCACTCTCCTATTTGGAAGCTTCATTATGATGTTCAATGGTGGAAACTATTTCAGGATTACCAGTGCAGAGGAAGTTGACAATGGCCTCATTGTTTGAAAAGGTGGGGATATCCATAGGCTCCATTTGGTCCCAATCTACAAGTTCATGATGTACCAATGGTAGGGGATCCTCGGATAGGTTTAGGTCAGAGGTTGTAAGGTTCCTAATGGCAAATTTTTTGTCAAAGAATACTATGGCAAGGTCAAGATCTATGATGTTACTCTCTTCTGAGTGATCTATCTCACTAGGAGTTTGATTATCTTCACTTTAGTCATCAATATTTTGTGATCCTAATTCAAGTGGTCTTAACCCTAATATTTGTCCCTCCTCAAGTGAATGGATATGCTTGTGTACTACATCAATGTCCTTATCATGAAAGGACTCTTTTAGCAATGAATCCCAATCATATTCATTATAATTTGTTTCATTGTGATCACTTGCTTGGAGTTGTAGGTTTCATTCAACAACCTTCTTCTTTAGGTATTCCTTTGTTTCTTCGTCCTTTTTTATGTTCTTTATATCCCAACCCTGTCTTCTCTTTTGGATTTATTATAATGGGTTGGATATTTTCTATGATAAATTATTTCCTTTTGCCAATAGGTCCTTGTCCTTCATATCCCATCTTTTCTAGGATTGAGAATCTTTTGCCATACATAAGTGTTTGGACATTAGCCATTGTTGTTGGAGAATTAGTTTCATCATTTTAGATAAAATTCAAGATATATTTTTCATCATATTCCTCTTCTTGGATGCTTTATTTTATGAATCAACCATCAAAAAGTGTGACCAGTTGTGAGGTTGATTATGATGAGATTGATGGTTGACCATGGGATTTTGGTGAAATTAACTGTGAGGGGCAAAGAGATTGTTCAATGGAGTATTCACCCACACCTTTGTATTTGAATTGGAATTTTTTTTCAAAATGTTTGGCCAGAGTATTAATATGGGCTTCAGGATTAGTAGATGCAGAGGGGCTAGGTTCTTCCTTTTTTTCAAGTTGTTTGGATGAGGAACTTGGGTGACTTACTTCATTAGAGGATATGGCTAGAAAATTTTACAATGGATTGTCTTGACTTGAATTATTGGGGATGTCATGGGTGGAATCAAGAGCTTCATTAGGCACAAATACATCTTGGACAACCTTAAGGATATTGCAATGTTGGGGACTATTGGAATTGATAGGAATGGTAATTTCTTTCCCATTGGAAGTAAATTTTAGATACTCATGCTATGTTGAAGGTACATCCTACATTTCATGGATCCAAGGATGCCCTAAGAATATATTTTATATCAAATCCTTATCCACAACTTGACAAACCACATCTTTCTGAATTGGCCCTACCTGAATTGGTAATACAATCAATCCCTTTGAAGATCTTTCTTCATTGTCATATTCTTTGATGGTGATCTTCTTCCTCACATCTATTTCATTTTCAAAGAACCCTTGTGCATGAACAAGTTTCAAAGTGCATATATTAAGACCAACTCCCCCACTTATTAGGACATGCTTGACATGACTTTTATGGATTAGGCCTCAATATGGAGGGTTGCGTTATGAGGGTGGGTGAGAGATACGTCATCATTTTCTGAAAAGGATAAGAAATGAGGTGTAGCTAGATGTCCCACCATGGCTTGGAAAGTGCAAAATTCCAAATTATTTGGCATTGTTGTATCGACTAGGGCCTTTTCCAAGGTCTCCTTGTGAGTGGATGAGATTTTGAGAAGATCCAATATTGATATTTGCATGGGGATCTTTTGGAGCTGGTCAACAATGTTATATTGATGAGATGTAGCAATGGGTGCTTTGGAGGTGTTGCCTTTTAAAACATATTTGGTTTGGGCCCTTCTGGTCACATTTACGGGCACACTATCTTGTTTTCCGTTGATTTTGATGACAATAATTTGATTATCTATTACGACCATGTTTTGTGGGATACTAGGGACCTGATTAGAGGGGATGTTGGTGTCATTGATTGGATGGTTGGTAGCAACAAGACCTAGTGTATTATTGATTTAAACTTCATTTGTGTGATCTTCAATGGCTGAAATATGATAAATGGTAGTGTCATGGACATAGTTCACACTCTTTCCTTTTCCATTTGTGTTAGAATATTCTCCTTTGTAATAATTTGGCAAAGGGTTTTTAACACCCCATGATCAATGTTTGTTTGGGGCTCTTCTATTCATATGATCTTATTGTCAATAAAATATTGTATCTCATGTTTCAATTGCATGCAATTGCTGGTTAGGTGACCTTTGCATCGATGAAATTCAAAAAAGTGGGCTTCATTCCACCATGATGATTTTACTTTGGGTTCAAAACCTCGGGTGTCAGGTAGATTGATAATAATTTTCGCAATAATTTCCTTCAATGCGGATTCATATGATTGACCCAAAGGTGTAAACTTTCGATTGGTTATTCGATGTTTGATAGGGTAGAGTCTTGGATGGTGTGTTAATTTGATTGTTTTGAGTATTTCCTTGGTTGGTATTTCGGTTGTTGCTTTGGTCGGAATTTTGGGTGGTCTTTTGATTGCTATTCAAGGTGCTTCCTAAAAAATTGAAGAACGGTTTGGCATTATGCATTTCGGCTGACGTATCATTGCCATTAATTTTGTACTTCTATCAAATCTTTGGTTTGTCACTGTTGGAGAAATTGGGTGAATTGATTTCATTATAAATTTTTCAATTCCTCATTTGACCAAAGCCTCTTCAATCTTGATTCCATTTTTGATCAATGTTTCAAAAGTTGGAGGATATTGGAATTCAAGCCTATAGCTCATGTTATCATTCAAATTGTCAATGAATACCTCTATCTTCTCTTTTTCCGGTATAGGATGGGGATACCTTGTGAATAATCTTCTCCACCTTTGCAAGAATACTATGAATGATTCCACTTTATTTTGTTTCACATTACAAAGGTCCTTCATTGTGATTTAATGTTGAATGCTATATGAATATGGGGTAATAAACTTGTTTACCAATTCCTAAAAATATTTGATCCCTGGAGGTAATTGTGAGAACCATTGCATGCATTACCCTCCCAGACTATGTGGGAATAATCTCATCAAATATGTTTCCTCATGGGGAAATTCAAGAATCATTGTTTGAAATTCCCTTATGTGATCTACTGGATTGGTTTTCCCATTATACTTATCATATTTAGGAAATTCACAGTGTTTGGGAAATGGTATCGTGTTGTCACTTTGATCAAATGGGTAGGGACATATATCTTGTAGGGAATACCTTTTGGTAGTCCTCGCTTGCATGTTTTACATTTTGTGTTGAAGGGTTTGGATTTTTTGTTTCAAAGTGTCCATGGCATCATTGGCTTTTGCTTCACTTCTTGGTTCAATTTTCTTTTATGTTTATTTTTTCTTAGGGGTTCTTTTCAATTTTGTGACATCAAAATCGTCAGGTAGTTGGACCCCTTTGTTTTCTAGCATTAAAAGGTATTTCTTTCCTTCCTTTCCAAAGATCCTCTCCATGAATTTATGAAAATTTGGATCTTGTTGGGCTTGTTTTAGGGTTTCATTTGTTATTTTTTCCACCTCATCTTGAGGAGCTCCAAAAAATGGATTCTCTTCTCTTTCATCCATGGTGATTTGGTTTTTCAATTTCCTTTTGTTCAATTTTTTTCTTTTGCAATCTCGTCAAGATGGGCATACAAGTGATGAGAATTTTCTAAACATTTGACCAAAGTTTGGGAGTGCCAAAAGGATGAGTCTAAATCTGATTAAGCAAGCTTTATTTTGGGATAAAGGATGATGAATCCTAATGAAGGATGATAAATCCTAATGGTGAATGTTGGTGTAATTAATTATTTAATAACATTTTATTAAGTTTACTTAGGTAATAATTAGTTTACTTAATTAATAAGTAATCTTTATTTAGTTGAGCTAATTTTAGTTCAAAATTAGGTTTTACCTTTAGGGTTATGCATACATTTATTTTATAAAGCAATTCATCTCTTGTAATTTCTTAATTTCTTAATACAATTCATTTGCACATCTTCACGCAAATTGCTTGATTTTTTTTGTTTTTCTCTTGTGGAAGGTTTATTCTAGTTTGCATGTCTTATCTTGGTTTCTAACATGGTATCAGAGCCTTGATTTGCAGCCCCTTCTCAGTTTTCGGAGAAATTAATTACATAGCACATTCGAGGTTCCTTGAGGGTTTCATACCTTGAGCTTATTTTTGGAGCGTTTTGGCTCAGATTGGGCATCTCCATTGGATTCAGAGCACTAGAAAAAGTTAGGATTGACTTTTGTTTCATTGATTTTCATCTCTTTTTATTAGATTTGTGAGGGTTTGGAGCTATGATAGTTTTTTGCTAGATCAGAGGGTTTTTCCATCATTTTTTGAGAAATTTTGACCTCGATCTTTCAAATGGTAAATTTTGGTGCAAAACAAACATTATGGGTGTGCTCAGAAGGCCTAAAAACCCCTATTTTTATATAAAATATGATAGGGTTTGCTGAAAATGAATTGTTTACTGTTTTTGGGGAATTTTAAAAATGTTGCCCAAAAAATTCGTACGACTATATGGATCCATACAAACGTCTTGACTTTTGTGCCATATTTTTTGGTGCTTAGATCATTTTTGAGCAGCCTCAATTTGTATGACATTTTTTCCTTGATTTTTGTGCCCTCTCAATTTTTGTGTTGCCTTAGTTTTCATGCCATGAAGGTACAACTGAATATTTTTTAAATTTTTTTAATCTTTAAATTAATAAAATATCTGGTTTAAGGCCTATATGAACAATTTTAGTAAAATGATCATATTTTGAGCATACAAAGTCCATTTTTTGAAAACAAGATATCGTTGGAAACTTGGTTCCAAGCCAAATTCAGTGGTGTAGGTATTTTTTCCAGATTATGCTCCGGATTTATTTTTTAGGTGGTTGAAGTCAGATGAAATAGTTTTCACTTTGGAGGGCATAACCTTTGCCTCGGTTATCATTTTTTTGTGATTCAAGCGGCACCAAAAAGCTGATTCAGACCTCTACATAGATATGATGTCAATTTTAATCATGGAGGAAGATGTGAACATTGATTTTTCCATGCACTCTTTCTTGTTTTCATGTTGTAGGTTTGCATTTTCTCTCTAATTTATGCATGTTTCACATGTTCTCCTTTTACAATCATGGGGTATTTTAATAAATGAACTTCTATAAAGTTCCATCAAGGGGGATTATTACATAATAATTTGATTAGAGTATAATTTCATTTCATGCACTTTGATCTCATCTTCATATTGATGACAACTCACATGAGTTGTATTTGGATTCTGTAATTTCTTTTGGTCACATCTTGCTCATAGCTTGATACATTTTGGTTCGCATCAATTCATAACTTAGATTGAGAACCTATGGTTTATGATCCTGAATCACAACATATTCACATTCGGTCACATCTCAGTTTCAAGGCCATTCATTTTATGGTTAATGTTCCAGAATCTTCATTGTACTTGCTCCTTTGGATCAGTCTTAGTCACAGCTTGGCATTGGCATCGAGATACAAATAGCTTCAAGATTCTTTCATCATATCATTCCCTCTTATGGGGGGCATAATTTATTCATCTACTATTGCTTCACATATTCTAGGGCTATTCCAGTTTATGAGTTTTCTAGTGTTCCTTGGCATCGGGTCCGCTATTGCACTATCATGATTCTACATGAGTCCTTTAGTGACTCTCATATGGTTTCCTATAACTAGAGGTATCTTTCCTTGCTTTCTAGATTTGGGATTCTAGTTACTCCACTAGTTTTCTTCTAGTGCTTCTTTTCAGTAGGTCATCTCATTGAGGGGGTTGTCCCATTGGGTTTTCTCCTCTTTCCCATTCATTGCATTTGTACACGGGTACCTAACATGGCCTTGTAGGTGGGACACATTCATTCTTTCATGGACCCATCCTTGCATTATTTGCATATTTTTTCATTCTCCCTAGGTTGCACTTAAGGGGGGGTGTTGGTGTAATTAATTATTTAATTACACTTTATTAAGTTTACTTAGGTAATAATTAGTTTACTTAATTAATAAGTAAGATTTATTTAGTTGAGCTAATTTTAGTTCAAAATTAGGTTTTACCTTTAGGGTTATGCATACATTAATTTTATAAATAAATTCCTCTCTTGTAATTTCTTAATTCTCAAATACAATTCATTTGCACATCTTCATGCAAATTGCTTTCCTTTTTTTTTGTTTTTCTCTTGTGGAAGGTTTTTTCTAGTTTGCATGTCTGATCTTGGTTTCTAGCAGTGAAATGCCATTGCTGAATCAAAAATGGGTGTGATGAAGAGGCAATTTTGGATGTTTGATCAAATTTTAGCTGAGGGATTTTCACTTGAAAATTTTGGTTTCAACAAGTTTGAGGTTTTGATTTTTCTATTGTATCAATTGATTTAGACGGTTGGAGAATAGTATTGTTGGTTGTGGAATGTAAGAATGACTACTGGGTTGACTATGATTATGCTTTTTTGAAAGAGAACCTCATTGATAATAAGCTTGTGAATATAAGGGCTCTAAAGAAAAATCATTAGTATATTCTCTATCAAAGTCATGATATCTATGGATGAAATTTTGATAGTCAAGAAAGACCTTCCTACTTTGGTACAAGAAGCATCTCCTTTTTGAAAGTTTCTTGTAGCTCAGTTTTTTATTTGGTTTCTTGATTCTTTTAGTAAGGGATTTCTTGAAAAATGTTGTTGATTTCCAATCCCTTAACATAAAATGATTAGTGCAAACATCACAGATTGATTTTCCAAATTCTTTTGTTTTCTCAATGATGTTATCTGAATTTATGTTTTGAATACACAACAAGAAACAAGTTAAAATTTTGGTTTCAACAAGTTGAAAGAAAATTTAGGACAAGGACAAGATGTTGTTTGAGAAGGAATCTCTGAATTTGGTGTTAATTGGCAGAAAGGAGGTCAATTTTAGCTTTATGTTTGCAAATTTACCAGATGTGCTAAAATAGTGCCCAGATATGCCAAAACTCATATGTGTTATGGAATGGTATATATGTGCTACAATTTTGTAGGTATGCACTAGAACAGGCAATGGATGTGCTAAAACAACAACTAGATGCAATTCAGGATTGCATAGATGCGCTATACCAGAGGATGGATGTGCTAAAGAAACAAATGGATGCACTATTTTATGACAAGGATGCACCAAAATAGCAAATGGATGCGCTAAAATATGAAATCTATGCACTAGAATAGGAAATGGATGCGCTGATATGGAAAGTGCTTTCTATTTTTTGGTAGTTTAACAGATTTTTTTGGTTTCAGCAGTGAATTTGGATTGTTTGGTTTGGATTTTCTTTTGAATCAGTAGTTGAACATATTTTTGTGATGTTTTCTTGGATATATGATTTAAAAACACATTGGTAAAGACACATCAAACAAGAACAATCCTAGGCTATGTAAGACAATATTCTTTTAGATTTTACATGGATTTTGCTCCAACCACACTTATTCTTAGCAGGTGATTTAAAAGCCTAGCCACACAGGATCTCCCTTACATTGCACTCACTTCTCAGGTCAACCAAGCTTCAAAATCCCATGAATCTCTCTTGGCAATTTTTTCACCTCTACTAAGAATTGTGAGAATGTGGATGTGTTGGCAATGATTTTTGCTCCACCAGAACATAGATAAGGGTAATTTTTGGCTTACTACAACAAAGGGGTTATAGTAGGGGAATTTTTTTCATGGGGGATCATCCATACGAAAAGAGACCATTATTTCCCTTCTTGTCAAAACAATCCTCGTGATACTCAAACTTTCGTCAAGTACCCACATTTATATTTCGGGTGGAATTTTCTTGGCTTTAGCATGTTCTTGATTGGGTCATTCCCTCCTTTCGAAGTGGGAAGGTAGGCCCTCTAAGGTTTAAAATGTAATAAAATGAATGGGTCTGAATTTCTGATCACCTAGTTAAGTGGAGAGCATACATGCCTACCATTCCAAACATAACAAGCATGGTGTAAATTTATCCCTCCTAATTATGCTAGATTCCTAACTTAACCAAAGGAAATGACAAATAGATTAAACCCTGTAAACAATTGTTAGTAGTTTCAGTCCATTATTCTTTGAAAGCGTTCTTTATTTGTTTTAGAAAAGTCTCTAACTGCGTACAACCTTCTTGCAAAACAAAAATGTACAGATTAGTTTCGAGAATCTAAAAAATTTATCCTAAAAACTAGATGCACCATTACAGTAATAGAATGTGCTACAATTCAGACCGAATACACTAAAATACTGAATCCGCTAAAAGAGAGACTAAATGTGCTAAATGATAGACTGAATGTGCTAAATTGAAAAAGTGTAGTATGAAATTTAAAACCCCTTGATGCACCGAAAGAATAGTTTTATGCGTCGAAACAGAATTTGAATGCGCTAGAAGAACCTCTAGATGCATTGAAACAAGAACTCAATGCACCGATAAATTTCCTAGATGTGCTAGAGAAAAATTCGGATGTGCTATTTCATCACTTTTCATGGAACCTACGAAGAATAACTCAATAGGAAAATAGATTTAAGATGGGGCGAGGCCCCACGATGGGGTCATTTTATGTTTGTGATTTTAATGTGTGCCAACGAGAGTAATTAGTTAATAAAACTAAACACACACATCCATGCAATGTATTACATAAAATAAATAGAAATAATAGAATTAAATTTCTAGTGCTATCTATCCTTTCAAATCATTCCATGGTTCTCTAGTTTTAAGGACCATCAAAATTCATGCTCTCAGATCTATTAAAGTATTGCACATGAATTTGTATAGATGAAAACCTAATAAATGATAAGATGTTGTGCAATGCAAACTACATGCCTACATCACTATATTTTTGGATTTTTGATACTTGAATGTTGAATGTTCCTATGATGAGATGTTTCTATAATTGAAATGATGCTAAGACTAATAATGTAAATCTAATGGTAATGTTGTATGAAAGATGCAATAAACTAAAATGCTAAAATGAAATTGCTATGATAACACTATATGAAATAAAGTTCTAAAAGCTAACTACAATGCTCTCCAAATGCTCTTAATATTTTTGCAGCATAAACTTGTAAAAATCTCCTTATAAAAATTTGTATAAATTCTCTCAATTTATAGATTTTTCGAGGCTTGAGATGATGTGGTAGTGATGAACAATTGAGATTGTGATCTTGAGGCATCAATAGTTGATCACAAAGAGGGTGGAGAGAATCATGGTGGCTGCTCCATTTGGAAGATCCAATCTTCCAAGTGTCCAAGAGCATCATTTAATAGGAGGAGCCATGTGTCTCCCAGGAAGTTAGGAGGTTGAGAGGTTAGAGAGAATATCCCTAATTAAAAATTAGAAATAAATGAAAATGTGTGACATATGATGAGGTGGAGGATGATTTGGAGGTGGTTAGAAGAAATATGTAGAAATGTGCCAATTTAAATTAAAAATTCAAATTTAAATGGAAGAGGGAAATTAATTAAATACTAAATTATTTAAATTTGAGCATTTAATTAATTTTAAGAGGAAAGTAATTTTTGGAAAAGAAGAATTTTGGGAATGATTATCAATTTATTTATATTGAACAATTAGGATTTATTAATTAAATAACAAGTATTTAATTAATTGTGCTCCAGAACATTTTTATGTGCATATAGTAGCATGTGTCTCTTTAGGTTTTGCTTGAAATATTTAAACCAAACATACTACATGTAAAATATCTGGTCTAATAGTAGTAAGATACAACAATCCACCAATCATAGATTTTTACATGCTCTCATCAACTTTAGAAGATTCATCATCCTTACTTAGTTTACATTTGATTACCATAGGGGTATAGACTGGTTTGGAATCATCCATTCCAAGCTTCTTCAAAAATTCCTTAACATAGTTAGATTGTGAAATGAATATCTCCTTATCAGTTTGATTCACTTGAAGTCCAAGGAAGAAATTCAACTCACCAATCACAGACATCTCAAACTCGATTTGCATCTCCTCTATAAATTTCTTACACATACCTTCATTTCCACCAAAGATAATATCAAACATATACCACAACTATAAATATTTTGTTTCTCTCAACTTTAAAATAAATATTGTTGTATGCAGAGCCTTTTTTGAATCCTTGTTCTGTCAATTATCTATCCAACCTTTCATACCATTCTCTAGGAGCCTGTTTAAGTCCATACAGTGCCTTTTTCAATTTAAAGACCATGTTTGGTTTGTCTAATAATTTAAATCCTTCCTATTTTTCTATATACACTTCTTCTTCTAGTTCTTCATTCATAAATGAAGACTTGACATCCATCTGATAGACTTTGAAATCGTTGTGAGAAGAAAATGCAAAAAATATATGAATGGCCTCCATCCTTTCCACTGCTAAAAATATCTCTTCAAAATTTATCGCTTCAACCTATGATTAACCTTTGCATACAAGTCTTGCTTTATTTCTTACCACTTCATCATCTTCATTCAACTTATTCGTGGATACCCATTTTGAACCAATTACATTCTTGTTCAGTGGTCGACGGACTAATTTCCATGTTTGATTTTTTTCGATCTGCAAGAACTACTCTTTCATTACTCTAACCCAAATCTCATATTTGCATGCATCACTCATAGTTTTAGGTTCTATTTTAGAAAGTAAACACAAATTTACCTCAACCACTTTTCTTCTTGTCTTTACACCTTCACTTATGTCTCTAGTTATTTGTTCCTCCGAATGATTCCTTTGTTCATACTAAGGAGTCTTATGAGTAGGTTATAGAATCTCCTCTTCATCACTTTGTTCTTTCTCTTCCTTTCCTTCTTCTTTTATTTTCTCACAAATAGGATCATCTAGTTCAACTTCACTTATTTCTACTGGTCTATGCATAGCTTCATAAACCCTTACAATTTCACTTTCAAATATTTTCCTCAAACTTTTATTGAAGAATCTATATTCTTTTTTGTTAGTTAAATATCCAAGTAAAACTCTTTCATCACATCTAGCATCAAACTTTCCAATATTCTCATCATCTATTTTAATGTAACATCTGCTTCCAAACACTTTAAAGTATTTAATAGTAGGATTCTTACTAGTCCATAACTCATATGGAGTCTTTGTGTTATTACCTCCAATATGAACTCTGTTAAGAATGTAAATAGTAGTGTGGATAGCTTCTCTCCAATATACATTAGGAACATTTGCTTCTTTCATCATTGTCCTAGTAGCCTCTTGAACATTTCAGTTCTTTCTTTCCACAACTCCATTCTACTGAGGAGTTCTAGGGACGTAATAATGTCTCTTTATTCCATGCTCTTCACAAAATTCATTAAACTCACTAGAAGTGAATTCTCGACCTCTATTAGACCTTAAACATTTGATTCTTAGGTTTACCTCATTCTCTACTCTTTCTTCGAATGCTTTGAATTTATCTAGAGCCCAAGCTTTCTCTCTAAGAAAATTAAACCATGTCATTCTAGAGCAATCATCAATCAAAAGCATAAAATACCTGTCACCATTAAGACTTCCTATTCTTGTAGGGCTACAGAGGTCAAAATGAATCATTTCCAACATTCTGATAGATGATTGTTCTTTTCCTTTAAAGTTGGATTTTGTTTGTTTTCCCAACTGACAACTTCTGCAAATTGAATTTGTAGGCTTTGTGATTCTAGGTAGATCTCTAAAAACTTCTTTGGAACTGATTGTGATCAGATTGTCGAAATTTACATGTCCAATCTTCTGGTGCCATAGCCAAATTTTGTTAATCTGAGAAACAAAGCACTGACCATCACCACTCTTAAGATGATAGATGTTTCCATTAGTTCTTCTTCCCGCTACTACCATAGTTTCAAACCCTTTTCTGATCTCAGAGGTGTTATCCTGGAATATAAGCTTAAATCCTTTGCTACACATTTTTCCAACACTCAAAATATTATGCCAAGTAATCCATTGACATAATAGACATCATCAGTACTATGTTTTCCATCAAGACTAATTGTTCCTTTTCCAACAATCTTAGCACCAAAATCATCTCCAAACATAACTAATTCTCCATCATTCTTTTCAAATTTAGTGAACTTAATTTTTTCTCTAATCATATGATTTCAGCATCCACTATCAATTACCCAACAGTCTTCATCTTGTCTAGCATGAAAAATAGTAACCAAAGTACCTTCCATCTCATCCTTCTTTCTCTCCAAACCAGATTCCCTTGCACATCTTCCATGGTTAGTAGATACAAATTTACTTTCCAAGGATATAAATAAGCATTCATCTTTATCCCCCTCAAAATTAAACTCATCATCAAAAATTCTTGGATCTTCTCTAACATAATACAATTTCTTGAACTTCTTGTCCTTTTTGTCTTTGTAATTATTATTATCTATGTTCTTCTTGTGTGTAGATCTATTTGTAAATATTGATGCATACTGACCAATATTTACACAACTGAAACATTTCAAAAGTAAACATACCTTTGTACTTACAAGTACCTTTCTTCAATTTCCTTGTAAAGTTTGCTTCCAACTCTTCTGAACTATCACTATCCAAGTCATCTCCTATTGTAATTTCTTTAAAGGTTGTTTCAGTTTTCTCCTTTTATCTTCAAAAATTTCTCATCTCAAATGTAGTCAAGGTGCCAAATAGCTTCTCCTTAGTAAATGTATTTGGATCATATGATTCTTTAATAGTAGAGACCTTATCACTATAATTCTTTGACAGGGTCATCAAGATCTTCTCAATTAAATCTCCATCTATCATGGTACCACCTTGGTTCCTGATTTCATTTGCTGCAAGTTCAACTCTCTGATAATATCTTGTAATATCTTCACCCTCTTCCATTCTCAGGTTCTCAAATCTGTATTTTGTTGTTAGCTTCCTTGACAATTTTACTCTATCATTTCCTTCATAAGTATCTTTCAATTTTTCCCATACTTCATAAGCAATACCTAGAGAAATTACTTTTGTTCATTTAGTTTTAGATAGAGAACTAAAGATAGAATACCTTTCCTTTTCATTCTCCTCATAAGCAGAGATCTCATATGTAGAGGAAGGACTAGTGGATAGTTCAACATACTTTGTCTCTACAAATTTCCAAGTATTGAAACCAAGAGAGATAAGATAGCCTCTCATCTACACTTTCCAGTCACTGTAATCATCTCTATCAAAAATAGGGATTTTCAACATTTAATTAGGACTCAAACAACATCTTAGATCAATCACATGCTTCCTTAATTTGATGCTTAATCTTTATGTAACATGTAAACACCAAGTCGACCAAACCTAATGAAGACACCAATGATCTTTGAGGTACACACATCCACAACAAGATGATCATATGTGGATCACCAAACATGCTTCACCAAAAATTTGAACAACTCTTTGAAACCTTAAGGTACATCCATAGAAACTGTAACAATATTCATTCATAGAACATTCTTCAATAGTCACTCGGACCAAGAAAAAACACATAGTAGCTCTTGAACAAGCCTTCCGGAGCACCAAACTGTAAGCACATTTTCCAAAACACAAAGAACATCAGGATTAACCTTCTTCCAGATATGCAAGATCTGAGACAAACCACTAGAAGACTGTGGAGCAAAGACATTTCTCTCAGTCCATAGACAAATAGTTCTACCAAACTGGTTCATACACTAGTGAACACATCTTTCACTCTCCATCAAATTAGAAGATAAAACTTAGGATATATTATCCATTGAATCCCATGAACAATATCACAAATCCACACAGGCATAAGATCAACACAAAATAAATGTAGAGCAAATTATCAGAGCACACTCATAACACACACACTACACAGTCTTCATTATTTACTAATTTTCTCAACATCACTTGGCATCAACACAACTGCAACTTCATAAATATAGCTCCATATACTCTAAACACTTCTATAGTATGTCAACTATACAAGTACCAATTGCAATCACTCTAAACTATGTTGAAATCAATGAAAACACAACCAAACACATCCATACTTGCAATAAATCTCAAATTTGGCTGGCTATAAACCTGGTAGGAAGATTCAGAAGGTGAATTAAGGTTCTAATCCTTTTATTATTATTGTTATTATTGTTATTATTGGTATTAATTATCTATTATTTGTGGGATGATTGATTTGATGATTGAAAAGTTGACTAAATTTGAATATGCAATGATCTATCTATGTAAACTATGAAAATGTAGTATTCTAGTATGATTTATTAGAAACTAAATGTAGAAAAGCAGAACTAGGATCCAAAAATATAAAAAATAGACAGAGAGGAATCTAGGGTATAAATTTGGTGATGAATTAGCTATTCTAGGGTGTGATGCACACTAGATTGTCCTCATTTTTTGTAAGATCTAAAAAACATAGGCTCGAGGTCCCTAGTTTGTAGATCTTGTTCTCCCGAGGTCACTAAATAAATTCATGTGATTATTAGAGAAACCTAGTGTAAAATTGTCAAGGGTGAGAATTTTTTATGCTACATGAAGGAATCCTAAACCCCTATTAAAACTAATAAATTAACCAAACATTAGTAGAACAACAAAAAACTATAGAAAATTTACATGAAAGACATAAGAAAACACAAAATTACAAAAAAAGAACAAATACCGACATCTTGTTCAACATATTAGAAACTTATGTTACTTTTGATAATATATTTTATTGAAATATATTTTTTCTTCCTTCTAGTTATTTTTTCTACTTTGAGTCTTGGAGGTTGGGCCAATCTTAATATCTTTAACAACCAATATACATGTCCAAAATATTCAAGAGATATTTTTATCTCATTAGTGAGAATCTTAATCCTAATTATGATATGCTTTATAGTACACTTATTGATATTAATCACAAATTTTACATTGTCCTTGGCATTATTTACGTAATATGATGAAGGGTACTCCCCTTACAATAAAAAACTCACAAAAACAGTAGATACTGCACACACAAAATGAAAGAAGGAAAGAAAATATTTTCTATTATCACTGAAATAAAAATGAAATTACAACATTATATTTTCCATCACATGGGCTTTCTGATTACATAAATCTATAAATCTGCAAATCAGAGCCACCATCTACACTTCTCTGGCCTCCTCTATGTAGTCCCCTTTCACATCCTTTAATTGGAAGGTATATCCACCCTATAATCTTTTGGAAAGTGTAACTCCCTCAACAAGATATTTAAAAAATTTACTAATTTTGGTAGTACAACTTCGTAGGGTAACAACTTTTGATCTGATCGACAGATTTTCTATTATAATCTAATGGCTGACTACTTTAATTTTTCACCAATTTTCAAGCCCATTTGGAGCCTCTAAGCTCCTCAAAATTGACTTCAAAGATTTTACTAGGATTTTTGAAAATTAAATTTTTAATATCTCTCAAATGACAAATGGTATTAAAGTGATTTCTTCACCATTAGCTTCAATTTACCATTCTAGAGGTCTATATAAGATTTTGTACCCAACTATGCATAAATTTAAACTTACCAAAATAGTAACCTTGCCAAAATTAGCCCTTATTGAAAAAGAAACAATTTTTTCTTTTGGGTGATGCAAGATTTCTCCTACACCCTATATTCTCTTGCATCATAATACCCTCCCATTTTCAACCTTGATATGTCTAGATCTCGACATTATTTTATGACTATGTATCAAGGGATGTATAGGTCATGTTGGTGCTTATTTCTTTGGGTATTTATGAGTGTTCTAGCTTTATTATTTTCACTATGATTTTTGTTTGTGGCTTATGTTATTTATCTATATGTCATGTTTGGACCACGCATATGTTTTTAAATGATTATCCTCAATATTTTGGTTTGGGATGTTTGATATTCATTGATATGTGTAGGTGTCATTGTGCTAGGTTTCATGCAAGGATTTGATGTATTTCATTACTATGGTATTCCTTGAGAAGCATGAGTGATTCTTATATGGTTGTTTTATCATAATGGTTTATTCATGGATATGCATATTAATATTCATGTTGTGAATAATAATATCATGATTTTTTATGAAATTTAGATATACTTATGGGTATGTGCACGATCATCATGGTAAAAACAGGCCCTTAAGTGGCAATAAAATTCAAAAAATCAGAGTTAGGCAACTTGACATAAAAAATTGAATAATTTATCTATATTATTTCAAAAATATGTAAGAATAGAATCATAGAAAATTGAATGTAGTTTCTAAACTACTAGGTTTATTTATTTTTTTAAAATCTATTTGGTGAAAATTTGAAATTTCAATGCAATAGTACTTAAATTTTAGGGAAAAAAGAAGAAGTAGGTGTCTGTCTGACCACCCTAACCATAATAAAATGATAATATTTTTTATAATATTTTATATATAAGTAGGGGACTCATGTCCCAATGTGATGCATGGATTTTTGTAATTTTTTTCCAAGTAAATAATTAATTATGATTTTTTTGTTACAAATTTTTGAAAATATAAAAACTTGTATGTCTAACCACCTTAACTTGGTCAAAACTTCATGAAATTAAATTTTATTTTTGTAATCCTATAGTATGCGAAGTATAGAATGTGATGCATGTTTCAGATTCAAAAAATGTGATACTGTTTGAAATTTATAGATGTTTTTCACTCAGCCTATCAATCAGGACTTTAGTCATAATTCAAATAGAAAATGAATAATAATTATTTATTAAATTCAAAGTAAAAAATAATTTATATTGGTGAAAATTTGAGAATAACCTTTAAAAACCCTTTTTGTTTCATCAATTTTGGGTATAAAAAAGTCATCAGCCACATGGGTCATCATATCACTTAGATATTGCCACTAATTGGCCCGGCATGATCCTGCACATAACCTCATTTATATTTATACAATTTTGTACCCCATTTGGTGATTATTCTATACTTTAGATATTATATATTAAGTAGGTACAATTTTTGAAATACACAAGACAAATGAGAGGGGGGTGAATTAGTTGTACCTTAAAACTTCAAAAACCTCATTAATATTTAGATCCACATTCATTCATTAAAACCTTAAGTATGTTATGATGAATTAGCATGAAAATAAAATAACAGAAACTAAAACAACTTAACACTATAAACAAGAGAAAAAAATATTTACATGGAAAACCCTAGAAGGGAAAAACCAAGGCGAGGATTAGTTCACAATATAAGTCATATCAATACTCAATATAATACGAATCACTACCACAAAGAAGAAAGGCTTAGTGCCAAAAGGCTCACTATTAGAATAGAAAAGAAAATAGAGAAGAAAATTTAGACAGAGAAAAACATATCAAGGCAAAAAAGAATACACCACAATGACTTCAACATCTTCATAGTCTAATTGAATAATTGTAGCCACCTTATACTCATTAAATCCATAACTCTTGAAATATCACACTGCACTTCTCAAATTCATACTCTACAAATATGCATTTCACATCATTCGCATCACACAAACCTATATTTACATCTCTCAACAACTCAACTCATACTTATATCGTCTTCAATCTTGAAACCCTCTCCAAGGTCAGCTATGCACTTCAAACATACAAATTCAAATTAGGTCGATGCCAAAATACTTCCATGGCGGATAGAAGTGCATGCGAACCACATCAAAACTTAATTGGCACCTAGGTCAACAAAACCACTCAACCACATGCTATCATAAACAATATTTATCCTTTGCATGTAGTGTAAAAATTAGGTTGATTGTTACCCATGCAAACACCATTAAAATTTTAATTACACTCTTCCTCAAACCCAAGGATGAATTTCAAACCATAATCCACACATGATCTAGAATATTCTACAAACACAGTGAAATCCAAAAAACTTCTTTGCAACAACTTCCACCTAAAGAATGTAAACATCTAGTACACTCAGGCAACTCTACCATACACTATTACTTGAAAAACCATCTTATGAAGCATCAAATCTCAAACACTCTTGACTAAGATAAACTACCAACACCTTCAAACACCCTTCAAAATCATAAGACCTAAAACCTAACTGTAGAGAAACGTGAAGCAAAAACATTTATCCTAGACACTTCTATAATCCATAGTCACACACTAGTGAACATAAATTATACTATGCGATGAACTAACACACTAACTCTTGAATATAAAAAATTTGAAAAAATATCACCAACATATTGAATTGCATAGGTAGATCTCCAACCTAGAAGAAATGCGGAGAAGAACCATAACATAACTTTATAACTCAGAACACCACTACAACACGTTTCCTCTTTTTATATTTTTTTCTCAAAATAAATTGAAAACCAAGCACCAGAGACACATCCTCATCATCTTCAACACTTCCACAACCATGGATAGAAGCTTATCAAAGAAAAATATAGGTTGACACTAGTATCTTTACTAATGACAACATAATCTAACTAATCCAAGAATCAAGTTCTCATACTTGCAAAAATCTCATTCAACTACAAATGTAACACCCCTCTGTTTTGCTCTTATGTTAGATTAAGATGCTTTATTATTTGATGTGATGTTGACCTTTATGAGAAGAAATTTAATGATGATTAGCTAAGCTGTTATGTTTTATTCATGATGATTTTATATTAGTTAGATGGTTACGTTAGTCTATGAAGAAGACGACTTAGCAGTACTTCACAGTGAGTGCCCTGCTATGTCGCGATTCTTCTTCCTGGTGTGCTTTCATATTTGAACATGTTGGATTAATCTTGTAGTGTTACACAGCTTGCAGGTACAGGCATCGACTCCACCTGCTTGTCAGGTCTGAGCGTGCCATGACCCAATGGAAATAACAATGGGAGATAGACTTGTCCTCTATCCTTAGCCTTCGTTCTGAAAAGAACGAGTATCTGTCGTCACCCTTTTGTCATGTGATTTGTTGTTCATCATGATTGATATTGATCAACTAAATTAGATTAAATAAGATTCTTATTTTAAAAGTAAATGTTAATTTTATTAAGAGGTATTTATTTAAAATGTAATAGTTGTATTGATTGTGCAAACAAGAGTAATGTGAAAATTTGACATTCTAAAAGAAGTTGTTTTCAACAAGTTATAAATAAATATCTGAAAATATGATTTGGAGTTAGAAGAAAATATCTTAGACATTCATTAGTTAGCACTGATGGATCAATTTTGAATGCATGCTTAACAATCAGTTGAGTTTTGCAATATTGAGGATATAGAAAGAGAATGAAAAAAAAGAAGTTTGTTTTACACAAGGTAGGATTGTTTTTACTTTTGGGGGGAGAGAGAAGTTTTCTTTGCGGTATTTTGGCTCTCAAAAGAAAAAGAAAAAGATTGTCGAAAGAATTTTTGTGGAATTGTCTCTGGACTGGGTTATGGTTCGTGAAGCTTGAATTTAGCAGATAGATCCAGAATTCTTCAGTTATGAACTTTTAAATTCAACAAGCAAGGATATCAGGTTCCTTTTTGCTCTTTTGATATTAAATCTCAAGATTAAAAACTCTGAACACTCTGTGCGTTATTTTGGTTGGATCTGGTTGAAGTGTTGTTTTTCTCATAAATAAATCTTTTTGTGCCTCTATTATAGACCTTCGGTATTATCATACCACTCCTATTGTTTTGGCTGCCGTCAACATCCATTCTGTAAAGTCCAACCTGAAGTTATACCCAGCCTTGATGAAAGTCGCACCAAGTGTGATGGTAATGGTACATGCCTCTCTAAACATTTTCTCTTGCAACGATTTTGAAAATGTCTTGAATCTGGCTCATACCCTGCTGCCTCAATTTGCCAAGCAGACCCTGCAATTTTGTGTGTCTCCTTGTTTATGATTGACCACGCAACCCATATTTTAGCACGATTAAATAATCGTTTACTTAACCAGAATATTGTGTATGGTTTTGTTTTCTTTTGCCATCTTATTTACCTGCGATGAATGCATCTTATTGAACGTAATGTTCTTTCTGCTAACTTTCCACATCTATCGCATCCTTTATCATTTAGAATATTGATAAGTGCTGAAACTAGATGGATCGATGCTTAGTTGGGGTCTGTAGATTTCTCAACCATACCTTATGAAAACTGACAGCATGTATAAGTTGGTGCTTTGGCTGCTTAGATCTGCTTTCACTCAAATGCAAATTAATTATTGGTTGTCTGTTAAAGTTCTTTTATTATTCTATCTTGAATCTACTCTTTAATTGGCGTTACCTGTGTGGATATTGCATTATATATTTAATACATGCAATGCCTCTTTTATCACATGCATTCAGTAATTGTTTTGTTCATAAGTTACATGCTTGAATTCGGTCTTGTATGGGCTACCGTCCTTTCCTGTAGCTTTTCTGATTGTTTGACCCCCATCATGAAAGAGATCTTTGGTCTTTCATCATTGCCATTATCTGTAGAAGCTTGTGATGGTGCCGCTTTGTGTCATAGGTTGTTATACGATAGTTGTATTCTTTGGGGTAGTTGCATGCGCCGAGTTATTCCTGCTCTGCCGCCCGTGGTGATTGTTATCTTCAGTATGGTCTACCCGTAAGTTATGTGTTGTGAAGAGTATCTGTTAGTTCTCTTTTCCTGATCAAATGTATTCTCTTGCTTTTGTTTAACGTTTACGGGAGCAACCACATTATTGATGTAGTCACGGCCCTCGCAATGTCAGATATTGATAGCGCCCTTGCATGTGTCTTATCTAAATTTAAAACTCTCATCTTGGCTACTAATGGAGACAATCTCGTTCGCTAGTTGAGTGTTCTCCCTCTGTCTTTTGGCATCGTTTGTTCTGGTATCCTTCTTATATTGTCCTCAGCAGGTTCGTATTCTCCTGGCAGGGCGTCGACCGAGTCATGGATATAGGTAAGTTTACTTTGCTGTCACTGTCGCTGAGTGTTCGTCCCCTGTAGTTTCTTCCTGACACCTCGTATTATCCTTGCATGGTGTCGGTCAGCCTTGATGTTGTGATGTCGATAACTGGTGGTTGTTACATGTTGAACTTTAAACCTTCCATGGCTGAGTCATTTCATTGGCATCTGGTTCCTGTGTTTGGAGTCTATATGTCGAGCCACATCTTCCATCTGTGAATGTCGGTCCTCGGAGTCAGTGGAGTTCTAACCATGAATCTCTCCCACCGAAACAGTCATCTCATGATAGCTCCGTTTAACTTGCATGCTAGTTAAATCAACTGTTAATCCGTTCGGTGATCGGGCGAGTGCTTAGGTCCGCGTGTAGTTTGCATGCTTGTTTCCTTGAGTCGCTAAAGTCTCACTTAGTAATTGGTGGTCGGCGTAGACTAAACCATTAAGTCTCCCTTACCACTAAAGTAAACTAGGTATAATTTACTTCTTTTACTATTTTTATATTAATATCCACTTTACAAAAGTATCATAAGGGAATTAGATTAGCGTCATTTTATACTTTAAGTATATATTTAATGAGAATATGATGTGTAAATAAGATGTTAATATTATTGGGTTAAGCTATAATATGTATACAAGTACATATAGATACTTGGAATTAGATTTTGGTTCTATTAATCTTAATTGTTCATTTGAGTCTCACCTTTAAAGGAGATTAGTTAATTAAAGATCAATAATTGTAACGATATGATAATTTCATTTAGATGATGTATTTGTAGAATGTGTTATTTAGAAAAAGAGTGAACGTGAAATGTTGATTGTAAATTTAATTGTAATAGGTGTATGGTAATTGGTAATTAAGTCTCTAGATGCTTATTTTTTTTATAAGTTACTACTGTTGAGGATATGGGTAGTATGTTAGGGACCATCTTGATGAAATGGGTTACCGTTAAATTATAATTGTCGAGAATAGGAATGGGGTTATGAATTGATTAATATTTCGACCTTGTGTTTCCAAATTGTGTTAAAATGATTAGATATAGTATTGGATTTATAAATGTCCCTAGGATTGGAATTGTCTTTTAGTGTAATGAAATGTGTTTGTTATTGCGAAGGTGAAGACCATGCATGTTGTGATCCACTTAGTGATTTTTTTTGAAATTAATGTCAGATGTTTGGTCATGGAGTCTTTTGTAATGGTACCTTAGGAGGAGTGGCTTTTGATAGGGATCGAACCCTAGATGTGGTTGCATGGGTAACCTCTTGGATGTATTTAATTACAGTAATGTCACCCTTGTCCTTAGGTTTATGTTGTGTCTATCATTGCTACAGGGAGTATGTCTGTTGTCATATGTATCTATTGTCATTACGATGTCATGATTGTCGACCATATGTTGTATGTTGTCTCTTTTGTTATTTATTTGACTTGAGGACCTGTTTTATCTCCTTGCACGGGGGGTGGGCTTTTGAGCACCACATGGTTGGGAGGAACATGCCACAACTCCATTGGGTCCCCCTTTGATTTGCAGATTATGTTGCGAGGTTTTTCAGTGGAGAGCTCGCAGTGGTTTCAATTTTATTTTAATCTTTCTTTTTACTTTAGTTTAGCTCTGGTAATTATTATTCCCCTCATTTGTATTCGAGGAGGAATCTTGTAATTGTAATAGTTAGGTTTGATCTACCTCATTCTGGGAATGAGTATTGTAATCTATTTTAAGATAATGTAATCTGGAACTTATTATATGTTATCCTAGTGTTAGAATCTTTAACGTTTTGTGGGTTTGTGAAATTAAATGTATGGTTAATATTTTAATAAATGTTTTGTGTGCAAGTAGTGTGTACGTTTGGTAATCGAAGTAATCTTGTCACATTACCTTAGAGGTTGTTGCAAAGTATTGTGCATCTCCTTTGATATTATTGCGCTTTTAAGAAAAAAAATTGTACATTTCCGTGTTGAGTTGCAACTTCCTTTAGGGTCCCGTGGCGGGGCATTACAACAAACATCAATGACAACATATACTCGTTAACATCAATGATAATACCAAATTCTCATACTCGCAACAATCTCCCCCTTTGTCATTTATGGAAAGACATGACGTAGATAAACATCAAAGACATAACTCTAAACCATACCAATTTCCTTTTCTCTTTATCTCCCCCTTTGTACCTTGTCTTCTTTACTTGTTTCTTTCTACCAAAATGACTTATGAATTTCTCTCCCCCTTAATACTTATTTGTTTTCACATGTTTCTCTCTCCCCTTTGAAATCAATGGCAAAGGAAATAATGTTTTTACTATTTATTATCTTCCTTTGAAATCAAATAACTTGTTTACACCTTTCCTTTACTACTCTAAATACTCCCCCTTAGGAGCAAACACCAAACTGCACCACATCAACGACCACTACATAATGACAACACACACTCTTCTTACTGAAATAATTAGCAATTCCACTACCTACTCCCCTTGAGAGGTAGCCACCAACATCAGTCCAAAAAAAATAATGAACCTTGAGATCTATTGGACTAACGCATCTCTTTATTCATCAAGTTAAAATAAGAAGGGGAAATAACCCCCAAATTCTCCTAGAGATACTAAAAAGTATCCTTAGGAACAACCTTTGTAAATATATTATCAATATAATCCTTTTTAGGCACATATTCAAGCTTCACTTGATTCTCCATAGCCTTATCTCTTAGAAAGTGATATCTGATTGAAATATGTTTTTCCCTTGAATGCATCACTGGATTCTTTGAAATGTTTATAGCACTTGTACTGTCACAAAAGATAGAAATAGGATCATCATACACTACTATGATATCATTCAATGTTTTCCTCATCTATAACACTTATCTATAGAAAGATGTTGCTACAATGTTGTTAGCCTCTATAGTAGATAAAGATGTTGAATATTGTTTCTTACTTAGCCATGATACCAATCTACATCCAAGAAATAATGCACCACCACTTGTTATTTTTTTGTCATCCACACAACCAACCTATTCTACATTTTTGTAAGCACTCAAAGTGGAATTAGTATCCTTTGGAAACCACAAGAAGTGATCGAGAGTGTCCTTTAAGTATCTAAATATCCTCTTTACTATTGCAACATGCAATTCTCTAGGATCTTCTTGAAATTTAGCTGGAAGAAAAACTACATGCATGATAAACGGTCTAGTAGCAGTTAGATATAGTATTCCACCAATCATTGATTTGTAATTGCTCTGATAAACCTTAGGGGATTCATCATTCTTACTCAGCTTGCAACTAGTAACCATAGGAGTACATACTAGTTTGGAGTCTTCCATTCCAAACTTCTTCAACATTTCTTTGACATACTTTAATTGTCAAATGAACATACCTTTGTTTGTTTTATTTATTTGTAGCCCAAGGAAGAAATTCATCTCCCCAAACATAGACTTCTCAAGATATTTTGCATCTCTTTTGTAAGATTCTTGCACATAGTTTCATTGCTTCCAAAAATTATGTCATCAACATACACAACTACAATCAAGATTTTATCAAATACTTATCCAACCTTGCATACCAAGCTCTAGGAGATTTATTTAATCTATATAATTCCTTCTTCAACTTGTAGACCATGTTAGGTTTATCTGATAATTGAAATCCTTCTAGTTGTTCCATGTATACTTCTTCCAATTCTCCATTCAAGAAAGTAGACTTCACATCCATTTGATAAAATTTGAGATCATTATGTTCTAAAAAATCCAAAAAACATCTTTATAGCTTCCATTATTTCCACCAGAGCAAATATCTCCTCAAAATATATTCCTTTGACTTGTGAATAACCCTTGCATATAACCCTTTCTTTGTCTCTTACCACTTATCCATTCTCATTTAGTTTGTTTTTGAACACCCACTTAGATCCAATTATGTTTTTGTTTGTAGTTCTTGGGAAAATTTCCCAAGTCTAATTCTTCTCAATCTGTAGTAGTTCTTCTTCCATATCTTTCATCCAATGTTCATCTTTGCATGCCTCTACCACTATTTTAGGTTAAACTTTAAAAATTAAATAAAAATTTACCTCTTCTTGAGCATATTTCCTTCTTGTTAGTACACCTTTTCTCTTGTCTCTAATTATTTTTTCTTTAGAATGATTTCTTTGCACAAGCGGGATTTTAGGGGTCTTTTCCAAAGCGTATTCCTCTTCTTCAAAATATACAAGTCCCTTCCCTTAGCTTTTTCTTTTTCTCTTCAATTAGGTTCATTTGATTCATATCCATCTATCTCCAATGATTTTTGAAAATCTTCATCAACCTTGACACTTGCACTCTCAACAATATTTCCTAGTCTCTTCTTGTAGCACCAGTAGGCTTTCCTTTTAGTAGAATATCCAAGGAATATTTCTTCATTGGACCTTGTATCAAAATTTCCAAAATTTTCTTCATCTCTTTTGATATAACATTTTCTTCCAAACACTTTGAAGTGCTAGAAAGTAGGTATCCCACCATACCAAAACTCATAGAGAGTCTTTCTATTGTTTTCTTTTTCTTGAGCTCTATTACGTATGTAAACAAAAATATGAATTGATTATCTCTAGTAGACTTCTATTAGGTTAGATTATTTCATCATAATCTTTGTAGCTTCTTGAATAGTTCTATTTTTCCTTTCAACCACTCCATTTTGTTGAGGAATCCTAGCGACAAAAAAGTACCTCTTTATGCCATGATTCTCACAAAACATGTTGAATTCATTGGAATTCAACTCTCCACCTCTATCAAATCTCAAACATTTTATCTTCATGTACATTTCATTCTCAACCATAACTTGAAATACTTTGAATCTATCTAGGCTTCATATTTTTCTTTAATAAAAGTAACCCATGTCATTCTTAAATAATCATCAATAAAAAGCATGAAATACCTATCACCTTGAATAATTCTTGTTCTTGTAGGACCACAAAGGTGTATATGCACTAATTTTAGTAATCTGATAGAATATTGTTCTTTTCGTTTGAAACATTTTTTTTTTCCAATCTAACACTCCTTGCAAGAAAAATTGATAGACTTTGTAATCTTTGGTAGATCTCTCATTATTTGAATTGAGTTGATCCTTACCAAATTATCAAAATTAATGTGAGACAACCTCTTTTTCCATAAAAAACTTTAATTAATATGAGTTATAAAACAATGACCATCACCACCCTTGAGTTGATAAACATTTCCATGTCTTTCTTCTAGTTGCAATTGTAGTTATGGAACCTTTTTTGATTTCACATCCATCATATTGAAACATAATATTGTATCCTTTGCTAGATATTTTTCTAAAACTCAAAAGGTTATACATTAAACCCTTATCATAGTAAACATCTTTAGTAAAATGCTTTCCATCAAAACTAATTGAACCTATTCTACATATTAGCTTGTTTGACCATATCATCTCCTTCATAAATACTTTCCAACTTTTCCCAAATTTCTTTATGATTTTTCAAATTCATAACTTTCACAGATTCAAAATTTGTATGAATGGTGAACAGAGGATACCTTTATTTACAATTGACTACATAGGCTTTGAGATCAGTTTCAGTGTTTAGACCATTTTCAGGCATAGTGTATCCATCCTTAACTGATTTCTATATGTCATATCCCAAATATTCCAGAAATCCTTCCATCCTTGTCTTCCGTAATGCATATTTTGTTCCATCAAACATAGGGATCTCCTTCTTTTGCACCATCCCAAATCTACCTTAAGCAGTCAATCTTTTCTCCAAGGAACCTTTCTCTGATACCAATTGTTGATATACATAAGACAAATGAGAGGGGGTTTAAATTAGTTGTACCTTAAAATTTCAAAACCCTCATTAATATTTAGATCCACATTCATTTATTAAACTATTAAGTCTATTATAATGACTTAGCATGAAAAGAAAATAACATAAACTAAAAAACCTTCACACCATACACAAGAGAACACTATATTTACATGGAAAACCCAAGAAGGGAAAAACTATGGTGATGATTAGCTCACAATATAAGTAATATCCATATCGAATACAATAGGGCTGACTACTAGAGGGCTCACTGCCAAAATAGAAAAGAAGATAGAGAAGAAATTTTATACATAGAAAATAATCTCAATGCAACAAAGAATCCATCACAATGACTTCAATATCTTTTAATTTTGATTGAAGAATTGTAGCCACCTTTTTCTCACTACATCTAGTAAGCTAACACTTGAAATCTCACACTGCACTTCTCAATTATGCATTTCACATTATTCACATCAAACACACCTATCTTGGCATCTCTCAACAAATCAACTCATAATTATATTTTCTCTAACCATGAAACCCTCTCCAAGGTTGAATATGCACCTCAAACATGCAAATGCAAATTAGGTTAGTGCCAAAACATCTATGGCAAATAGAAGTGAATGTGGACCACATCAAAACTTAATTGGGACCCAGATAAAAAACACAACTCAACTGATCACTACCATAGACAATATTTATCCTTTTCATGTAGTGTAAACACAAGTTCAATAATTACCCATGCAAAAACCATTAAAATTTTAATTACATGGGTATGTGCAGGATCATGATGGGCCAAAAAGTGGCGATATCTAAGTGATATAATGGCCCATGTGGCTGACGAATTTTTTGTTACCCAAAATTGATGAAACAAAAAGGGTTTTTAAAGGAGATTCTCAAATTTCTACTGATATAATTTATTCTTTACTTTGAATTAAATAAATAATTATTATTCATTTTCTATTTGAATTACGACTAAAGTCCTAATTGATAGGTTGATTGAAAAAAATCTATAGCTTTCAAATGGTATCACATTTTTTGAATCCAAAACATGCATCACATTCTATGTTTCACATACTATAGGATTAAAAAAAAAATTTGAATTTCATGAATTTTTGACCAAGTTAAGGTGGTCAGACATACGAGTTTTAATATTTATTAAAAGTTGTAATAAAAAAATTATAATTAATTATATTCTTGGAAAAAAATTACAAAAAAATATGCATCACATTGGGACATGAGTCCCCTACTTATATATAAAATATTATAAAAAAATAGTATCATTTTATTGTGGTTAGGGTGGTCAGACAGACACCTACTTCTTATTTTTCCCTAAAATTTAAGTACTACTACATTGAAATTTCAAATTTTCACCAAATAGATTTTAAAAAATAAAAATAAATCTAGTAGTTTAGAAACTACATTCAATTTTCTACAGATTCTATTCTTACATATTTTTGAAATAATATAGATAACTTATTCAATTTTTTACGTCAAGTTGCCTAACTCTGGTTTTTTGAAATTAATTACCACTTAAGGGCTTCTTTTTTCCATGATGATCCTACACATACCCACACACTTCCTCAAACCCAAGGATGACTTGAAAACCACACACCACACTTGAAAATGATCTATAATATTCCAAAAGAACCTTGAAATCCAATAAACTACAACACAACAACTTCCATCTGAAGAATGTACACATCCAATACACTCAGAAAACTCTGCCATACACTGTTACTTATAAAACCCTCTTGAATAAGGTAAACTACCAATGCCATCAACACACATTTAGAATTGCAAGACCTAACACCTAACTACAGAGAAACATGGAGCATAAAAATTTCTCCTAAACACCTCTATAATGCATAGTCACACAGTAGTGAACACAACTTCTATTTTATGACAATCTAACACACCAACTCTTGAATATAACACCTCTAAAAAAATCTCACCAACATATCTAAATTGCACATGTAGATCTTCAACCTAGAAGAAATGTGGAGCAGAACCATAACACAAATCTATAACTTAGAACACCACTACAACACCATGTTTCCTCTTTCGATCAAATTTTATAAAAAGCACCTAGAAACCAAGCACTAGAGACACATCCTCATCATCTTCAAAACTTCTGCAACCATGTACAAAATATTATCAAAGAAACACTAGAGGTTAAGACGAGTAGCTTTACTAATGACAACATAATGTAACTAATCAAAGCATCAACTGCTCATACTTGTAACAATCTCATTCAAGTACAAATATCAATGACAACACCAACTTCTCATACTTGCAACACACTTGACACATATGTTTAGTGGATATAGTTATAGGGTTATTTATCCGCTTAGTTACATAGGCATTAGTTATTCGCTAATGGTGATTATTTTAGAGAGGTCACACTGAGCTTTCCTATTGTTATTTCTTAATCATGCTTGAATCTAGTATAAGATGTGTCATGTTTAATTTTATTTGAACATAAATATGAATATGAGGTGATTCTAGGGTTTGCTCTTGTTGTGATTTAATATCAATTGCATGAATCAGTTTAAAGGGTCAATTTTTCTATTTCTTGTAAATGGATTTTTACAAAATTAAATGATTTCATATGTTATCCAGTGAAATATTTATTTATTTCAAAAAGGGGAAACCTAAAATTAAGTTAATTATTTTTTTAAAAATTATTGGGTTGGGAATACATATATTTATACTCTTTTTTTTTGGATGAAATATATCACAAATGAATAAACATTTAATGTGTTATTTTTTTAAATGGAAAATTTGAGAATAAATAAATAAAGAAAATAAGAAAAATAGAAAATAACACAAAAGGGTTGAAATGGAAAAGAAAATGTCTTTTAAATATTATTCTTTTATTTGAAAAATTCTCTCCAAAACCCTCTTTTTTGAAAATTTGAATGTCAAAAGGATTTTATTTAATTTTAATTGGGAAGATTAGGGAAATGGATTAAATTAGATAGACAAATATTCCTTGGTATGTGTTGGGGGGGCTCAACTCTATTAATTTGGGGGAATTTGCAATATTTATTCATTTTGAGTGTGTTTTCAAATGGAGGTAATCCTCTTCTCCTCTTTTTTTTTAGAGCTCTGTTTTAGTGGATGTTATGTTAACTCTTAAAGAGAGAATTGAACTTCCCTTTTAGTTTTAAATTTCACAGAATTAGAGTAGATTTTAATTTATTTAATATTTTATAAAAAAGTCAATATTTTCCTTCACCATGTCAAAATATTTAAATTTCTTGGAATTCAAATTTTATTGCATGAATTAGGTTTTGTTCATATTTGAATCAAAAGGGAAATTTTTCATTCTTTTGGAGATTTCAAATTTTGAAATTTGAGAAAATTTGAGCTCCATTAATGGATTTTTCTTTATATCTTTATTTCTTCATTGAAAATAATTAGAAAATTTTAGATTTAGAAAGTGAAATTGGATTCTTTATGATGGGTTATTTCATGTCTCCTTCATGTATTTTCATGAAGATCATTTTAAAAATATGTTTAAATTTTTGTATGTCAAATTTTATGCCTTATTTTCTATGTCATGTTCAATTGTGATGAGTTATGATGAATCTAGGATGAAGGCACTACAGATTCATAGGGGAGTAGATTTTCATATCAGGTGGGGCACAAAATAACCCAAGGATATGACAAGAAAATATTCTCATTATTAAGTGATGATGAAATTGGAAAATTTAAAAATAACCAAAATAATTATGCCTATAGTGTAGTTGAAACACTTCTATAGGGGTAGTATAATCATAGAAGGCATACCTACTATAGTATTTTTGGGTCTTGATAGTTTGGTTCCTCATGTGGGCGAGTTGATTTATACCCAAATTTTCTTAGCCATCCCTTTGATCTTTGCAAGTACACTCCCTACCTCCTCTCTAGTATCTTATCCTTGTGTCATCGGTGTTTGTGCCCAATGAGAATTTCTTGTGTGTGTCGTTGGTGTTTTCTCTAAATAAGATTTTCTTAATTTTCCCATTCTTCTTTGTGCCAAATGAAATATTTTTTTATTATTTTTTGTGGTGAATGAGTTTTGTATTTCTATCAATCATGTGATGTTGACTAACTGATTATTGCATTATATGTATGTTTTGTATATAGTCCACATATAGAATATGTGTAAGAATTCTCACCTATGTTTGGTGTGAGTGTTCTTGTGGCATTTGTGACTATTTCCTAGCATAGTGAGAGTGGACCCAAGGGTACCACATGGTTGTGTGACAGGGAAATACCATTGGGGATTTGAGGATCTTGTGAGGAGCTCTAAGATCATGATCAAATTGGTAATGTATTTTTAATTCATAATTTTATTACTTTTAATTTTTTTAAATATAATTGAAAGTAAATTTAGGTCCTCTTCTCAAATTAGTAGCATGTTTATGGAACCTCCTAAATGGAGTGATTGTAATCCAACCACATAAGTGGTATTAGTTCTATGTTTTATTTTATGTGTTTTAATGTTGGATTCAAACACATATATCATTTTATATGCTCCTTTATTTTATTGTGATTTTGGATAAACATTAATGTATAACACAATTCAATTATATTTTTAAATGAATCCTAAATTTATAAAACATTTAAAATGATAATTGAGCCTCTTGTTGTGTTCTTGAGTATGTGAGGATTCACCTCCTTTATAGAAAATTGTGTGTTCTCTATGTAGCCTTGGGTGGATGAGAGGTATTATTCACCTTTCACTTCACCTTTGTGTCATTTTTCTAATGTTGGAGAGTCTTGTGGGGTGCTGCCACAATAGTGTGTCTCACTTTTGGGACATGCTGATTTTTGCTTGAAATCACTTTTTTTAGAAAAAAACTAATGATTTTAGCCTTGATAGGTTTCATCTAAAGGTTTTTGATTGAAGAGGTATAGATAATACCCCCTTAGATAAAAACCCCTTGAATAGGACCCCTCTAGTATTAAATCATACTCACAATGGAGTCTCCTTTGTACCTATCAAAATGCTAGTAAAAAAAAACATTTACTTTACCTTTTGATGGATTAAATAAAATCATTTAGAAATGATCTTTTGTAATATTGTAGGCCTCAAAACTAGTTTTCCAACAAGTATAGTTTTGATATGTTTTTCATTTTATCTTGTATTTAATTTTCAATTTTCATTGAACATAGTTTTTTCTTCGAACATCAAGCTCTTCATTCTACAGAAGTGGAAAAATAGTAAACCATTGTAAAAAAAATTCAAAAAATACCCTTTCCCTAGGTATTGATGTCCTTGTTTCACTAAAAAAAATAAAATTGGATTTTTATATATATACACAATAATTTAGGTTGTACGACACACACGCATGTCCAAATTATAGTTATAGTGACTTCAAAAATCAATTTAAAAATATATATGTAACAAAAAAAATTGAAAAAAATACCCATTCCCTAGATATTGATGTTGAGAATTGGTATTCCAAAAATTATAATTTTATCTTTTATAGAAAAAAAATTATGTTGTACGACACAAACGTTACTTTCTGAAAATATTATTTTTCTATTTAAAACTTGTCATTAAAGGATATGTTGAAGGATTCATGATTTGTTTCAAAAAAAATTAAAAAAATATATAGTTATAATCTACACACAAATTGTCACAAATCACTAGTTCACATCATCTTCAAATTCTTAATGGTTTAGTTGTTTTAGGTCTCAGAAGATGAAGATTCAGTTAAAAATATTGTTGTAAATGTCCATCTTGGGCAAAAAGTGAAACACAATATTGTGATTTCACCCTATGGTCTCCCCACCCTTTGGAGTTATTGCTTTTGTAAGCTAGTGTGAGGTGAGATTGGGTGTCTAGGACCTTTCTAGTACTCTAATATTTTTTGTCATTTTTTAGTTCACTTTTTATTATAGTCTTTTATTTTCATTCCTTATATGTTTTACATGTCTTGGGGACTAGATACAAGCTTGGTTTTTCTCACTATTTAGGACACTAGTGCTAGAATTATAGCAAAAACATTAGGAATGACTACAATTTCTATTTGTGGCTTAAGCACCAAAATATGACACTTACATTAGACTAGGACTCCAATTCTAGACCTAGACCCTTGTGTACTTGCACTAGAAACATTTTTGGATGCTAGTGTCCTTTGGTTCCTTATTTACATTATTTACTCATTTATTTGGTCTTCTAACCATTTCTCAAGAAAACTTTGTTTATGAAAGTTTTTTCCCTTGGCATAGGTGAAACTTCCCATGTCAATTAATCTACAAGTGTCATACCTTAATATTTATGAAACTCTTTTATTTTTGGAAGCATGGAATTACTTGGAAGTGATCAGTCATCATTCTATATGGTGGAGGGCCTATAACTCGTAGTAGTGAAATATCTTGTGAGGGATTGTACTCATGTTTATGTGTGTTTAAGTTTTTTATTGAGTGTATTTGATATGGTTGTTACCCTCATCCTACTCCTTATTCCAAAAACTATATGTTGAGTCATCTAGTCAAGTGGCATTACCTCTTGGTTATTTCCATGTTTATGTTGGTTTTTGTGGTATTGATTGCATTTAGAAAGAATATATTGATGAGGATTTGAGGTTGATAATTATCTCATCATTCATTTATGTTATTTTTTGAGAGAATGCAACCATGGGTAGTACCTAATTATTATTTGGGTAGATTGTTTACCTATTGTAGGTTCATCATTGTGGCTTCATCTTATGATTGGTAAGACTTTCAATAGTGTAACCTTGCATGTGATAATGTTGAAGCCATTTGTATGGTTAGTGAATATTGGTTTGTTTTTAATTCCAACTAATTTCTTGAAATTATCTAAATAGTTACCAATTATCATGTTCAAATATTTCTAGTAGTTGGCCAATGAACATGAGATAGCTATATCACTATTATCATCTGCACTTCAAGTTTTTCAAGACCTAAGGGGTAAAACTTAACAATATCGATGAATTATCACTAAATTTTCATCAAGTTATTAATTTAACAAATATTTTCTCATCAAATATGCCAAGAATTGCATATAAAATTTTCAAAATAGGCTAAATTCCTGGTAAATTTATCATTTAATGGATTTAATAACATATATAAGGCTAAAAAATAAACTAAAAATAATAATTCAAATCATTTTCATTTAAAATAACCTTGGACATACAACTAGCATGCTTAATTAGATTGGCTCCTTAAAACCTTGGCCACAAAGTCAAAGAATTATGTAATATTTTTTCTAAATAAAAAACAATTACAATGAAATGAAATCATATATATTATTTTCTTAAAATATTATTCTCTAGATTTAGATTCATAACCAATTCTTCTTAACAATCCTTAAATACTTGGTAACACTCAATATTTTATATATAGTAATTTAATCCATTATTTTAACAAAAACTATACAAGAAAAAATCATTTGCATCTAAATGTAGAGATGGAAATTAAAATATCCTTGATTAATTTTATTCATAAGGGGAATAAAATTTACATTGGATATCATTCCTTTTTCATCTAAATTTTATTTTCCTTCTTTCCTTGAAAAACCTAGGCAAGACTAAAACAGGCTAAGACATAACTCTCTACCTACAAAACTATCCAAGCTCCCTTTACAATGGCTCAAAAATAAATTTTATAGAGACACGGTAGCAACAAGCTGAAATCCATGAAAAAATGTCACATTTTCATTTGAAAACTTATTTGAAGGGTCAAGACAAAACCAATACAACTACTTTGCAAAACATAAAATAGGGGTGCATGATTTGTTAGTTGTATTTCTCTACCCATTATGCAAATGTATTTTTTGAAGGATATGGAGATACTAAAATTATTTTGACATGATTCAAATGGGAAGAATATTCTTGCTCGGTCCACTTATTTAACTTTATCAAGCTATCCATAGAAAAATTTCACTTTTCCATATCCATATAATCTTCCGCAAAAATAAAACACAAAATGGGAGATAGGATACCATTGCACTCATCTCTTCACACCTTATAATATTTTACCATCCCATCATCATAAATTTTTTTGGGGATAATTCCATGCTCAAGCTCCATAAAAATATCCAAGGATTTCTCCATAGCAAGATGATAACTCTCATGCATAACTTTTTGTCCTAAATAGCATCCGAAATCTCTAAAATAACACACATTTCAGTAGGATCATTAGTATCAAAATTGGATCTCTCCATAATATTTTCAGTTAATTATTTCCTAGGGCTCAAAATTTATTGGATTCTCTTAAGTTGAGCCTTTATTAGAACATAAATATCGTAAGAAACAATAATTATATTATAACTATTCCATGTTCTTTCTAGGCGGCCTAAAATTCAGGATACAGCATGACCAAATAGGGTATCAACAACCTCTAATATATTTTATTTTTGTATCCACCCTTGACCATTTCTTTACTTCTCTACTCTTAGCAAGATTCTTATTCACCCTGTCAACCTCCATGGTAAGGGATACATTTTCTTGGAGCTCTTTATCTCCTACCATAGCTTGAGGTGATGCAATGAATATTGTGGTCCAACATTAACTTGTTCTTGAAGCTTTAGATTTAGAGAATTTACCTTTGTAGGTTTTCTTCCAATTTTCTTATAGATGATTCAATGAAAATGATTGTGTTTACAATTAAAGTTGCTACTTGAAGGGAATTGGTGTCTCTCAATCTTTAGAAAATCAAGTTGTAAGTCAATTCATTTGTATCACTTATTACCTGGGATTTTTTGGTCTCAAGGAAGTTAGACTAAATTTCCAAGGTCCCATACCTTGGATTGAAATGTGACCCAAATTATAGTGCATCTTGCTACTCTTTAGATGAAAACATAAGATCATCTCCTTATTTTATATGATGTTATCAAATGTAATGGAAGATGATATATCCCATCCTTGTAATAACAAGCACCCACTTTTTCTAACAATTTTCCTTCCCAAATTTTTGGGGTCATGTTCTTTAGGTTCGCATTGACCTTAGGTCATATCTTTGCTATGATCTCATCTTTATATTATTTTATGATCCTTGTTTTTTTTTCCTCTATTATATTCCTAAAAGCTTCACCTTTATTCTTTAGGAGGAAGTCTTTAAAGTCATAGGTGGTGATGAATTTATCATCTAACATAAACTCAATGTAGGTTATGGATCTAACATCATCCACCACTTTCCCACTGGTTTTAAATTTTATCAACATTATATCATTGGATGATATTTCAACCATGACCCTAGATGGGGGTTTCATCACCTGCATCATGTCTAAATCATTTATAAATTCATCAATATTCATAGGTTAATCTACTAAAGATTCTATCATGGGAGAATTTTTTTGCAATGGTGTGACCTATTATAGGCTTGATTGCTCTTCCATTGGTAAGGATAGACCAGGTCTATCTACGTGAGGTTGAGTCAAAGGAACATTATCCAATAAATTGTTTGAATTATCCAACATGGTAATTGCTATGCCTTGGATAACCACCCCATCTTTTGCCTTGGTCAAAATGGGTCCCCCTTTATGTTTTTATCTTTTATTGATTTTCAAAAAAAAAATTGGAGTCTTTCCTTTCCAACACTTTGTTTTTCTTTGGTTTAAGCTGTCAAAACTGGAGCCGGAACTGAATCGAGTTTTGAAACTTCTTTCAAAACTCTTTCTAATTCCCATCCCGATAGTCTTTCTTTTAAAACTTTTGTCTTGTCTTTATCAGAGCTGGAGCCGGAGTGGACGTTGAGTTGGTATTTTTTCAAAGTTTCAAAATCGAAATCCATCCGATTCTGCCTCCGCTTTTTGAACTTTTGTTTTTGATTAAGTTCTTATGTTAAGTTTTCTTATTTTTGGTCTTTTTGTTTTTATTTTTTGTTTGGTTTTTTTTTATGCTTTGTTGGCGGAACCAGGCCCAGAATAAGAACAAAGTTGGGAAATTACTCAAGTTTCCAAATTAGTTTTCACTTTGATTCTTCCCCTGCTGTTCCTCAGTCATTGAATTTTTTTTACTAAAGTCGCATTGCAATGGTGTGTTAGCTCTTCTCCAGTTTTGATTCTACTATCTTGCATTTAATGCATTAATGACAGTTGCCATGCGTAGGTAGAAACTCCAAGTTTTACCTTGATTAGGGATTAAATGGGTTATTATTATCGATGTTAAGAAATCAAAGAGCGAAGTAGAGCAGCAATGGAGTTCTTCTGAGTCAATCGATTGAAAAAAATAGGAGATAATTTCTTGCGGATTTCTTTAGAAGGTTTGCCAAGTTTTTGTGTTCGAGGTAGGGTTCCTATTCTTGTTTTCATTTATTTTTACTTTCGTGTTTTCTTCTTTTTGTTTGATCATTTTTTCTTTGATCAAGTTCGTGTTTCTCGATATGTTTGTGTGTTTTTTTGTCTTTCTTTGTTTATTACTGTTCTTGATTTAGTTTTGTCTTGCACTTTTGGTTTTCAGTGAGTTAGAGCATAGTCGTTTCCACATTTTTCTGTGATCATGTCGTGTTGTGTTGGTTTTTAAACATGTAGATTTTATTACGGTTCACCAATAAGATAGATTAAGTTAAAGTTTTACAGTGAGTTAGGGTTGATAGAATCTTGTTTTTTACTTAAAAGTTTGTCATGGATTCATCTAGTTAAAATAAAAGGGTTAAATTTGTGCCCTAGTTTTTATATCACATTTTCTAGATTAGGGTTTTATGCATTTCGATGATCGCATTTAAAATGATTAAATATGATGTCATAAAATATAGTCGCCCCCACGGTCATATGGGCAAGGTCCTTTCATGCTATATTTAAAGCCTTATTTCATTTAATCTGACCTGAGTACTTAATCATGAAGTTATGCGTCAGATTGTTAAAATCATTGATGATGTCATGGTCAACATAGCCGAAAGCGGGATTGGAATTGATTTATATTTTTGGAGGTGTTTTATGATTAGTGTCAATTCCATTTTCCATCCTGACTCCGACTCCACTTGTAGTAAGAGGCTTTATTTTAAAATAGCCATAACCTTCGCGGAAGCGGAAGTGAAACCGAAACAGAAGATGAAAAACAAAAAATCTAAAGGAAACAAAATCAGTTTCCATTCTGGTTCTGGTTCCGATCACTATTCCATTTCTGACTCCGAGCCCGCTTCTTGTTAGTAGAATATCAATAATAGTTTTTGCTCTGAGCTTGATAGTATGTTAAAAGAGGATTGTTTAAGATGTTTTCTTCTTGGTTCCACCTCTGATGTATGTTTGAAAGGTATGATTTTAAGACATGTCTTGAGATGTTTATTCAGAGATCTAACTAGAGGTTTTTATTGTAGGAAAGCTAAAGGATGTTAGGAACATTAGGAGAAGCCTCCCAAAGGAACCAGCCTGAAAGAACATCAAAGGCAATAGACAAACCCAAGAAGATCAAGCCAGAAAAACTACCTTATACGTTGAGGTATAATCACAGGAGTCCTATTATCATAGTAAGAAAAGTGGAATTAGATTGGTCATAAATCACTGACACAAATCTAGGCCAATGACACAAATCTAGGCCAATATAATTTTGAGGAGCTATTTGTAGAAATGTTTGTTGAAGATATAATAGGGAGAACACAAAGAATTACTGAGTCTGGATTGGCACATATCACCATGTTTCCTTTATCAATCCAATGCTCGAATTTGATCTTGATAGTTGCAGGAGCTTACAATCTGGCTACCCAAAAATGCATGGATTCCCAAGATAATGTAATTATTGATCTTACTCCTCATATGTTTCAAAGTATATTTAGTGTCCCAGATCCCAAGAACTTGGTGCAATAAACTGAGGCAGAGGTCGTAGAGAAATATAGAGAATATAAGGAATCCAAAAAGTCTCACTTGAACAAAAAGTGGTTAAAGACAAAGAAGAAGTCTCTAACCAAGCTTGCAGACCAACCAAATAGGGCATATTTCTACAAGGAGGTATTATATTTAATAATGATGTTGTCCAAGGCTTTTGTGAAGAGAGATGCCTTTCATTTCAAGGAGTGGATGTTTCCCTTCATCCAGATAATTTTAAATGGCACCCATCAATTTGATTGGACGATGATTGTATTAGATGCCATTCATGATCAATTGACTAGCATTAAGGAGATTGAATTATTTTTCATGACTTCTTACATTGTGTATGCAGCAACAAGATTAGGTATCTTCCCAGGTTTGAACAGAGTGGGGATAATGGGAGTGCTAGATGGACAAAAGAAGGTGTGGGAGAATTATAACCAGCAGTCCCTAGAGGTTGTTGAGGCTCAATTCAAAAGGGTTAATGATGCATTCATCTATGTGATCAGTAACCAACTCAACGGAGATGCAGGGTACAGGTTGAGCCAAGAGGCTGTGGCATTTATCACTGAATGGGGATGTTGGTACATTCAATACCCCGGGTTTAAATACTTTAGACTAGCTCAGTTTGAAGGTCATCCACATTTTCTGCCAAGATGTTGCAATAACAGGATAGTTTTGATAGAATTTGTATATCAGGCTCTCGGGGTTAATGCCCGGTTTGGAAAGAAACATAAGACAGGATGCCATAAGTTCCCCATGAATTTGGGCGAGTACAATTGTTAGCATATGGTAGGGGCAAAGGTGGTCTATAGTGAGTTGATACAGTTAAAGCTAGGTTTATATACAGCTCAAAACCACTTTGACCCGAAGGGTAAAATGAATGCCTTGCTTCCTTCTCTATTTGATAAGCATTTGATTTTATTAGAAGATTTTTGGAGTGATCGACAGGATGAGTATGATTTGAGGAAGAATAATTATGAAAGATTTCCTATCTCAATCATGGAAGAGCTTGGAATAAAAAATGGTATTGCTGACACATTGGTGGATGATGGAGCTGTATTGGGTCCATCTTATGAAGCTTTAAAAATTGGGACTCAAAGCCTAGATCCAATTGACTAGAATAGTGAGGAAACTATTGACATTAAGCAAATAGGGTGAGCAGTATTGGATAGGAGTGTTCAATGGTTGGTTTTAATAGCTAAAACTCACCAAGGACCAGCTCCTAAAAAGGGGAAAGGATATAAAAGGCTCAAAAGAAAGACACCTCTCAAAGAGCCTTTGGAGTTCCTTCCTCCAAAGATTGAAGAAATAGAGCTTGAAGCAACAGATGATGAACCAGAGATACAAGAAGGAGATGTTCAAATGGGACCAATTGTTTCAACACCTACATTAGGTGAATCTTCTACTCAAGTCCCACTTGCAAAACAACAAAGTGGGGAAGTGCAAAAAGGGACTCCTCATAGTATGGTTGAAACTACGAAGGGAAAAGAAGTGGAGATAAAATTTCATGATGTTGGAACAGATTCAAATGAGACACGATCAGATAAAGGAATATAAGAAAATATGCCTCTAGAGGAGGATACTGAATAGGTAATGACATAGGAGGATCAATGGGCATTGTTTGAAGAATTCAGGAAGGTTTCCGAAGAGCAAGCTGCAGCAATAGAAAATAAAAATTTAGTTAATGTCGAGACACAAGCTGATGCTATACTACAATAGCAACAAATTGAGGCTAAGTCAAAAAAATGATGAAGTAGAGAGGAAGCAGAGTAAAAAGGAGCATGAGCTCAAGTTTAAGGAGGAAAATGATAAGTTAGAATTGATACAAAAGATTCATGACCTTGAGGAAGAGAAGGCAAGACACTGGAGGGAGAAAGAAGTTTTGGTAGCCAAATTAAATCTTGTTGAGGAAGCTCACAAAAAGGAAGAAGAAGCAGAATGATTACAAAAGTAGAAAGAGGTTGAAGAGTTGGTAATAAAGTAACAAGAAGAAGAACAAAATGAAGAAAATATTAAAGCTTTAGAGACAGAAAGATTATAGAAATAAAGATTAGAGACAGAAAGGCTGGAAAAAGAAAGACTAGAGACGCAAAGATTAGAGACAGAAAGGTTGGAAAAAGAAAGACTAGAGAAATAAAAATTGGAGAAAGAAAGATTAGAAGAAGAAAGGTTGAAGAAGGAGGAATAAGATAAGAGAGTACAAGAGCGAAAAGATAAGGCGAAGCAGAAAATCTAGCACAAATGAATGTAGAACAAGAGTAGCAATAGAAACAAAGGGTTGATTCTCAACCTTAATTAAATGTGCAACCTCCCTTAGCTACTGCCTCCTCTTCTTCAACCATGATGACTATTACTCCAGGAGCTCCAACTTGGTTGAAATTATACCTCAAAAAGAGAACACCGACACCTTATCAACCTCTCAATTGGGAGGATATGATGAAGGAAATTAAAAGAGAAAGGCCTAAAAAGAAGGCCAAAATCCTGCACTCTACTAGATTGACTAACAAGGGAGAAATTGTGGTTGAGTGTGCCATACCTATGATAGACAAGGAGGCAGGGGATATGAAATTAATGGATTATCAACTAGGCACTGTAAATTTGGGGAGACCTATCCGAGATCAACAAATGAATCTAATTGATGTGGTTCCTTCCTCAACTAAGTCGAGGATGTTGAAGGATAAACAAAGCAAGGATGAGCTTTAGGCTCAACTAGATCAATTGCATAATTTCCTTAAGAATGTTTTCGCTCCAAGATCAAAACAGGTTGCTACAATTGAGACCCTAGATTTGCTGAGCAAGAAGAAAGTAGAGGATTTGGAATAAGTGAGGGGGAAGGAAGAAATGTTGGATCGGTGGGTAGGTAAATTGAATCAAGAAATTGATGGGGTGTTAGAGGACAACTTTGAATTTTACAAAGCAATTAAAAACTTGATGAAAGATATAAAATAATATGTTAAAAAATTTGGAAGCACAAGAGGAGGAGTACAAGGGATACAACCAGAAACTGAAAGAAGTCAATAAATTGCCTAAGACTACCCTCCTAGAATAGTCGATATTAGAAGAAGACAATAAAGATTTTTTTGAAAAGACTTCTTGTATACTCCAATTTAGAACATATTTTTTATTCAAACATAGAAATGAGGTACAAGATTCTGTTAAGGAGCTAAATGAGCAATTTGAGGAGTTGGAAGCCATCATTGCTATTTTGGTAAATGTTGAGGTACTTGTAAAAGAAGGCTTGCCTTTAATCCAAATAAAGCAGAAATGGACTGAAAGATTTAAAGAGGTTATGGAGAGAGGAGATGTTGGTGAAGATTTTCTAGTATATAGATTGATGGAAATCAAAGAGGAAGTAAGAGTAGCCAAGAGAGAGTTGGCAAAACTAAAGGATATGAGAGGGATTTTTGTAGTAGAGTTGGATTGAATTCAATTTGAAGATATTTGGGTGGATGGGCCTGAATTAGACACATTACAACAAGTCTTCTCTAGCTATGATGAATACATGATGGACCAAACTTCACATGCATAAATCTCATGCATGCATGGCTTTTTCTTCTTCACATGTTGCATGCAGCACTGTCAATTTTTGAAGCGTATGGATTTTCTTCTTCTCTATTCTTTTTTCTTCTAGTTTAACTGAGTTTCCAAAGACAATTGTAAACCCTAAAAGGGTGGGTCAGCTTAAAAAAGAAGGGGACTTCTGAAATTTTTACATCTATAAATACCCTTTGGGTATCATACTGCAAGGGTCAGCTGATAGAAAATAGCTCGATGAACAAGTCATTGCTTGTATTCTTTGTTACCATCACAAGCCCCTTGAACATTATAGTTGCATGAACCGATTGATGTTCACCAAACAGTTGAGAACCAGTTACCAGGACCTTGGGAGTTAGGCTACTATATGTTATCTTTCTTTTTCAGGAGAAATAGAGTAGAAATATATTTTTTTTAACATTGTTTGTGTCATTTTCACCATCAACACAAAATTAGGTTCCCATTGAGCAAATGGCCTTACCTCATATACCAGTTGCAGGGGCATTGCAAGATTTCTTTCTCTAGGTGCATAAGTTTGGCATACATGACAAGTCCTATACTGTTGATGTGCATCTCTAAATAAATAAGTCTAATAATAGCGTGATCTTAAAATCTGATGAGCCAAAGAATCAAAAGACCCATGCCATATTTTGTGCCTTCCATGAAACTCAGCAATAGCATGCTTAGCCTCTTGCTACTCCAAAAAACGTAGGTAAATTCCTTGAATTTTTTTTCTATAGATAGATCCCCCTTTAAGCATGTAATGAGCACTCTTCATCCTCAATGCCCTCCTCTGTGTAGCATTCATTCCTTCTGGAAATTTTTTATGGAGGAGGAATAAAATTAAATCCGAATACCATGGATCCTTCGTGAATGATTGGATAGTGTATTGACTACTGCACACATTGGACAGAGGCCCAGCCTTGCAAGAATAGCACCACAAAGGTAGTCATCAATTTTCTGACTGAGAACATCAAGACTAGGTTTGGATTTCCATTTGCTCTGGTATGTGATAATGGCCCTACTTTTGCTTCTACTGAATTCATTTCATGGGCCTATGAACATAAAATTGTTTTGAAATATTCTTCCAATTACTACCCTCAAGGAAATGGAGTGGTTGAGTCAGCAAATAAGAACTTGTTGGAATTTATAAGAAAGTTGTTATAGAATAATCCTAGGGATTGGCATACCCAATTGAGATTTTCCTTATGGGCAGATCAAACCAGAATCAAAGCAGCTCTAGGAAACTCATCGTTTAAGTTATTTTATGGCCAAGATCCAATCTTCTCAATCCATTTACAAATATCTGTTCTTAAGTTTATGCAGGAATTTTATACTAAGGATGATAGGATTGAGGTTAGACTACTGAATTTACTAAACATGGAAGAGCAAAGAGATGCTACTTTGCAACAATTCTCTAAGCATCAGGTTGTTGCCAAATGCTGGTTTGATAAAAGAGCCAAGATAAAAGCTTTTAGGATATCATATCTTGTGTTATTGTGGGATAAGGCCAGAGAGAAGAAAGGAGACATCAGAATTTTGATAGACTTTGGTTGGGTCCTTATCAAGTGCCTGAAATACTAGGCGAGAATGCTTTTTGTTTAAGTACCTTAACAAGAGTGCATGTTCCATTACCAGTTAATGTTCAGTTTCTCAAGCACTATTTTGGTGCATAGGAAGGTCTGATGTTTTAAAGAAAATGTATCATATTGTATCATATGTAATTAAATCTTTGTTCTAGTTTTAGTTTTTAGTTTTTTTTTTGGTTGTTCTTTTCCTTTGTTTTTGGTTTGTTTGTTTTTGTTTGGTCTTGTTTTGTTGGTGATCTTCATTTTTTTTATTTCAAATCAAGGGGTTGTTATTCAAAATATACTATTGGTGCTAGGAGAGAAATTGGTTTAGGTATTTTCATCATCATCATTGAAAAGGATTTATTTATGAAACTCATGTTTTATGACCATCTTAGTTTGGGTTTGAAAAGTTATTAAGGATAGAAGATATATTGTGAATATCTCATGAATTGTGATAAAAAATCTATCACCAAATTAGAAAAAAACATCTGCATGAGTAAGTACCTATTTGTTTTGGAGTGGCTCTACCCTTTGATTCAAGTGAAAAATATGATTCCAAGACTATCATGAAATCCATAGTAGTTCTCAACCCACATTCCAAATTCATTATGTTTGAGTATTGAGGAAAGTGCATAAAATATTTCCACAAGCAAGGTTTAAAAAAAAAAATGAAAGAAAAGAAAGAAAAGAACAGGCAAACTCACTATCAAGTGGGTAATCAAGTATCTCTATTAGGGCTATGGATGCCTTGCTAGCAGTAGAGTAATTCTTCGAGAGAACTAGAGGTATCTCCATCGAGGCTATGGACACCTGTCTAGCAGTAGAGCAATTCCCAGGATTTTATTGCACGATAGTTAAAGGACTCAAACTATGTAGCTTGAATCCTAGGTATTGTTTTTTAGAAGCAGAGAAAGTATCTACAAAATGATGCACAATATAGGCACACACTCAGATTCAGAATTAACTCATGAGCACATACATCTAATATTCTAGCTCAAACTTATCCTACATATATCTGATCTTATTCAAATTAGTATGCTTCATAAACCAAGTTTTTTTAAGGGTGACTAAAATTTTTGTTGGGTATCTTAAAAATGGGTAAACCATTTTCCCAGCTGAGTCACCATTTGTTATGCCTTGCATAACCACCCCATCTTTTGCCTTGGTCAAAATGAGTCCCCCTTTATGTTTTTATCTTTTGTTGATTTTCAAAACAAAATTTGGAGTCTTTCCTTTCCAACACTTTGTTTTTGTTTGGTTTAAGCTGTTGGAACCAGACCCAAAACTGAATCGGGTTCCAAAACTTCTTTCAAAACTCTTTCCAATTCCCATCCCGATAGTATTTCTTTTTAAACTTTTGTCTTGTCTTTATTGGAGCCGGAGCCAGATTGGACATTGAGTTGGTATTTGTTCATAGTTTCAAAATCGAAATCCATCTCGATTCCGCCTCCACTTTTTGAACTTTTATTTATTTATTAAGTTCTTATGTTAAGTTTTCTTATTTTCGATCTTTTGGTTTTAATTTTGTGTTAGGTTTTGTTTTATGCTTTTTTGGTGGAACCAGACCCAGAATGAGAATGAAGTTGGGAAATTACTCAAGTTTCCAAATTAGTTTTCACTCCGATTCCGTTCCCATCGTTCCTTGGTCGTTGCCATTTTTTTACTGAAGTCACACTTCAGTGATGTGTTAGTTCTTCTCTAGTTCTGATTCTACTATACTACATTTAAAGCATTAATGAAAGTTGCCATGCGTAGGTAGAAACTCCGAACTTTACCTTGATTAGGGATTAAACGGGTTACTATTATCATTGTTAAGAAATCAAAGAGCAAAGTAGAGCAACAATGGAGTTCTTCTGAGTCAATTGATTTTAAAAAAGGAGATAATTTCTTGCGGATTTCTTCAGAAGGTTTGCCAAGAATTTGCGTTTGAGGTAGGGTTACTTTCTCATTTTTCATTTATTTTTACTTTCATTTTTTCTTCTTTTTGTTTGATATTTTTTGCTTTGAGCAAGTCTGTGTTTCTCGGTATGTTTGTGTTTTTTTTTTCTTTCTTTGTTTATTATTGTTCTTGATTTAGTTTTGGCTTGCGTTTTTGGTTTTCATTGAGTTAGAGCATGGTCGTTTTTACGTTTTGTCATGATCACTTTGTGCTGTGTTGGTTTTTAAACGTGTAGATTTAATTAGGGTTCGCCAGTAAGATAAATTGAGTTCAAGTTTTACAGTGAGTTAGGGTTGATAGAATCTTGTTTTTAACTTAGAGTTTTGTCGCGCATTCATCTGGTTAAAATAGAAGGGTTGAATTCGTGCCCTAGTTTTTATATCGTGTTTTCTAGATTAGGGTTTTATGCATTTATGTGATCAAGTTTTAAATGATTAAATATGATGCCCTAAAAAACAGTTGCCCCCATGGTCATATGGGCATGGTCCTTTCATGCTATATTTTAAGCCTTATTTCATTTAATCTGACCTGAGTACTTAATCATGAAGTTATGCGTCAGATTGTTAAAATAATTGATGACATCATTGTCAACGTAGCCAGAAGCGGGATTGGAATTGATTTAGATTTTTTGAGGTGTTTTATGATTAGTGTCAATTCCATTTTCCATCCCAACTCCGCCTCCGCTTGTAGTAAGAGGCTTTATTTTAAAATAGCCATAACCTTGGCGGAAGCGGAAGTGAAACCGAAATAGAAGATGCAAAACAAAAAATCTGAAGGAAACCAAATCAGTTTCCATTCTGGTTCCAGTTCTGATCACTATTCCATTTCTGACTTCGAGCCTGCTTCTTGTTAGTAGAATATCAATAACAGTTTTTGCTCCGAGCTCGATAGTATGTTAAAAGAGGATTGTTTAAGATATTTTCTTCTTGGTTCCACCTCCGATGTATTTTTGAAAGGTATGATTTTAAGACATGTCTTGAGATGTTTATTCAAAGATCTAAATAGAGGTTATTATTGCAGGAAAGATAAAGGATTTCAGGAACATCAGGAGAAGCCTCCAAAAGGAACCGGCCTCTAGGAACATCAAAGGCAGTAGCCAAACCTAAGAAGATCAAGCCAGAATAGTTACCTTATATATTGAGATATAACCACATGAGTCTTGTTGTCATAGTAAGAAAAGTGGAATAATATTGGTCAGACATCACCCAAACAAATCTGGGACAATATAATTTTGAGGAGCTATTTGCACAAATGCTTCCTAAATATATAAGAGGGAGAACACAAAGAATTTTTGAGGCTGGATTGGCTCATATCAACCTGTTTCCTTTATGAATCCAGTGCCTGGATTTGATCTTGATAGTTGTAGGATCTTACAATTTGGCTACCCGAAAATGTAGGGATTCCCAAGATAATGTAATCATTCATCTTACTCCTCATATGTTTCCAAGTATATTTAGTGTCTCAGATCCCAAGAACTTGGTGTAGTTAATTGAGGTAGAGGCCATAGATAAATATAGAAAATATAAGGAATCCAAGAAGTCTCAATTGAACAAAAAGTGGTTAAAGACAAAGAAGAAGTCTCTAACCAAGCTTGCAGAACAACCAAAGAGGGAAAATTTCTACAAGGAGGTACCAGATTTAATAATGATGATGTCTAGGGCTTTTGGGAAGAGAGATGCCTTTCATTTCAAGGAGTGGATGTTTCCCTTCATCCAGATAATTTTAAATGGAACCCATCAATTTGATTGGCTGATGATTGTATCAGATGCCATTCATGATCAATTGACCAGCATTAGGGAAACTAAATTCTTTTTCATGATTTCTTACATTATGTATGCAGCAGCAAGATTAGGTATCTTCCTAGGTCTGAACAGAGTGGGGATAATGGGAGTGTTAGATGGACAAAAGAAGGTGTGGGAGAATTATAACCAGCTATCCCTATAGGTTGTTGAGACTCAATTCAGAAGGGTTAATGATGCATTCATATATGTGATGAGTAACCAACTCAATGGAGATAATTTTGATGGAATTTGTATATCAGGCTCTCGGAGTTAATGCCCGGTTTGGATAGAATCATAAGAAAGGATGCCATAAGTTCCCCATGAAGTTCGGTGAGTACAGTTGTTAGCATATGGAAGGGTCAAAGGTGGTTTGTAGTGAGCTGATATAGTTAAAGCTAGGTTTATATACAACACATAAGCACTTTGACCCGAAGGGTAAAATGAATGCCTTGCTTCCTTCTCTCTTTGATTAGCATTTGAATTTATTACAAGATTTTTGGAGTGACCGGAAGGATGAGTATGATTTGAGGAAGAACAATTATGAAAGATTACCTGTCTCACTCATGGAAGAGCTTGGAATAAAAAATGACATTTCTAACTCATTGGTGGATGATGGAGTTGTATTGGATCCATATTATGAAGCTTTAAAAATTGGGACTCAAAGCGTAGATCCAATTGACTAGAATAGTAAGGAAAATCTTGACATTAAGCAGATAGGGTGAGCAGTATTGGATGGGAGTGTTCAATGGTTGGTTTTAAGAACTAAAACTCCCCAAGGACTAGCTCCTAAAAAGGGGAAAGGATATAAAAGGCTCAAAAGAGATACACCTCCCAAAGAGCATTCAGAGTTCCTTCCTCCAGAGATTGAAGAAATAGAGCTTGAAGCAACAGATGGTGAACTAGAGATACAAGAAGGAGATGTTCAAATGGGACCAATTGTTTCAACACCTACATTAGGTGAATCTTCTACTCAAGTCCCACTTGCAAAATAACAAAGTGGGGAAGTGCAAAAAGGGACTCCTCATAGTATGGTTGAAACTATGAAGGGAAAAGAAGTGGAGATAAAAAATTCATGATGTTGGAACAGATTCAAATGAGACACGATCAGATAAAGGAATATAAGAAAATATGCCTCTAGAGGAGGATACTGAACAGGTAATGACATAGGAGGATCAATGGGCATTGTTTGAAGAATTCAGGAAGGTTTTTGAAGAGCAAGCTGCAGCAATAGAAAATAAAAATTTAGTTAATGTCAAGACACAAGCTGATGCTATACTACAACAACAAAAAATTGAGGCTAAGTCAAAAAAATGATGAAGTAGAGAGGAAGCAGAGGAAAAAGGAGCATGAGATCAAGTTTAAGGAGGAAAATGATAAGTTAGAATTGATACAAAAGATTCATGACCTTGAGGAAGAGAAGGCAAGACACTGGAGGGAGAAAGAAGTTCTGGTAGCCAAATTAAAGCTTGTTGAGGAAGCTCATAGAAAGGAAGAAGAAGGAGAACGATTAAAAAAGGAGAAAGAGGTCGAAGATCTAGTAAACAAGTAACAAGAAGAAGAACAAAATGAAGAAAATATTAAAGATTTAGAGACAAAAAGATTAGAGAAAGAAAGATTAGAGACATAAAGGCTGGAAAAAGAAAGACTAGAAACATAAAGGTTAGAGACAAAAAGGCTAGAAAAAGAAAGAATAGAGAAAGAAAAATTGGAGAAAGAAAGATTAGAAGAAGAAAGGTTGAAGAAGGAGGAAGAAGACAAGAGATTACAAGAGAAAAAAGATAAGGAGGAAGTAGAAAATCTGGCACAAATGAGTGTAGAAAAAGAGCAGCAACAGAAACAAAGGGTTGATTCTCAACCTCAGTTAAATGTGCAACCTACCTTAGCTACTGCCTCTTCTTCTTCAATCATGATGAATGTTACTCCAGGAGCTTTGACTTGGTTGAAATTAGACCTTAAAAATAGAACACCAACACCTTCTCAACCTCTCAATTGGGAGGATATGATGAAGGAAATTGAAAGAGAAAGGCCTAAAAAGAAGGCCAAAATCCTGCACTCTACTAGATTGACTGACAAGGGAGAAATTGTGGCTGAGTGTGCCATACCTATGATATACAAGGAGGCAGGGGATATGCAATTAACAGATTATATCCTAGGCATTGTAAATTTGGGGAGACCTACTTGGGATCAACAAATGAATCTAATTGATGTGGTAGCTTCCTCAACTAAATCAAGGATATTGAAGGATAAACAAAGAAAGAATGAGCTTAAGGCTCAACTAGATCAATTGCATAATTTCCTGAAGAATGTTTCCACTCCAAGAGCACAATAGGTTGCTGCAATTGAGACCCCAGTTTTGCTAAGCAAGAAGAAAGTAGAGGATTTGGAACAACTGAGGGGCAAGGAAGAAATGTTGGATTGGTGGGTAAGTAAATTGAATCAAGAAATAGATGGGGTGTTACAAGAAAATTTTGAGGTTTACAAAGCGACTGGAGACTTGATGGAAGAGATGAAAAAATATGTTAAAAATTTGGAAGCACAAGAGGAGGAGTGCAAGGGATACATCCAAAAACTAAAAGAAGTCAATAAATTGCCTAAGACTACCCTCCTAGAACAATCGATATTAGAATAAGACAATAAATATTTTCCAGAAAAGACTTTTTGTATACTCCGATTTAGAACATATTTATTATTCAAACATAGAAATGAGGTGCAAGATTCTATTAAGGAGCTAAATGAGAAATTTGAGGTGTTGGAAGCCTTCATTTCTATTTTGGTAAATTTTGAGGTACTTGTAAAAGAATTCTTACCTTTAAGCCAAATAAAGAAAAAATGGACTGAAATATTTAAAGAGGTTATGCAGAGATGAGATGTCGGTGATGATTTTCTAGTAGATAGATTGATGGCAATCAAAGAGGAAGTAAGAGTAGCCAAGAGAGAGTTGAAAAAACTAAAGGATATGAGAGGGTTTTCTGTAGCAGAGTTAGAGTGAATTAAATTTGAAGACAGCTGGGTGGATGGGCCTGAATTAGACACATTACAACAAGTATTCTCTAGCTATGATGGATACATGATGGAGAAAACTTTGTATGCATAAGTCTCATGCATGCATGGCTTTTTCTTCTTTGCATGTTGCATGTAGCACTGACGATTTTTGAAGCGCATGGATTTTCTTCTTCTCTATTCTCTTTTCTTCTAGTTTAACAGAGTTTCCAAAGACAATTGTAAACCCTAAAAGGGTGGGTCAACTTAAAATAGAAGGGGACTTCCGAATTTTGTACATCTATAAATACCCTTTGGGTATCATATTGTAAGGGTCGGCTAATAGAAAATAGAATTAGCAACCTGATATTAGGAGATAGGATTTTCATAGTTGTTACAGAAATACATTGTTACTTCACTTTTTACAATTAAATAAAATTACAGGTTTATGCAATATGGTGTTATAACTGAGTTGTTTTACTTGATAAGGCTGATGAATTATAATCTATCTCTATTCTAGTGATTTTATTGAAGCATAAGAGTTTATTTTGTGATGAAATTCCTTAGAAGAAACTAGATTTAAGGATTATCTTGTTAGATTATCATTGAATTGAATTTATTGAAGTTTGTTGATCTATGATCTTGCCAATAAATGAATGTGTGTTCTTTTGGAAGTCTTTGAAATACTTATGATATGCGAATTGGGATGTTAAATCAACACCTTAGATGCATGCAATTGTATGGATTAGTCTATAACTTGTGTCATGCTTTGATTTTTTTTTATCTATTCAAAAAACATTCATTGTTGAAGATATATGTTCAGATGCGAGATAAGTTTGATTCATGTTCACTGATTTACCCTTTGATTAATCTTTTTCTTTTATTTTAACAAACGCTTTCATTGTGAAGAATAGATTGATGAACAAGTCATTTATTGTATTCTTTTTTGCCAGCATAGGCTCCTTGAACATTACAGTTGCATGAACCAATTGAGTGATACCAGACAGTTGAGAACCGACTACTAGGACCTTGGGAGTTAGGCTACTATATGTTGTCTTTCTTTTTCGAGAGAAATAGAGTAGAAATATTTTGTTTTAATGTTGTTTGTGTCATTTTCACCATCAAGAGTAATGATTCTAAGGAATGGGTCTTGAATATTTTTATATCCACCTTTGTAAGAAGGGAAACCTTCTTCCTTCTCTCTTTTGCAACTTTTATCTTCAATCACTTCTCTCTTCTCTTTTATCCTTTGGTTATGAGGACTAGTTTTTTATTAGGTACACAATTTGGTCGTGTTCATGCGTGAATGCAACAAGTTTATATTTTATTCTAGCATCATGGATAAAATTCTCAGTATCACATCTTCTTACTTAGTCTACACTTATCCTATATGGTATCAACTTATTTAGCAGTAGCTCCAAACCTTCTCTATAAGTGACTTGAAAATATGAGAAGATCAATGTAGATGGTAGGATGGAATCATTTTTGTAGTTCCTATTGGAGCCTAAAATTTCATGCAAATTTTAGGTTCCCATGTGTAAAATTTGATTTCAGCACTCAGAAATACAGTTGAAAAATCTACTCAAAACGCCCGCTTTAAAAAATTGTAATTTGAAGCCAGAGCAGTTCCATGAAAAAACACCTTGCAAACATGTTTATCTGACATATATGAGTGTGCATTGCAATTTTCAGCTTTGTATGATCAATTTTGACAAGATTTCAAAAGGCCAAGTTGAAGGATTCTGTAAAAGTCTGTTGTTTACACAATGTAAAAACTACTAAGAGGGGAAACTTTGGAAGACAATATTAAGCAACTGAAATAGTTTCATGATAGAGAATATGGTGCTCGTGATTCTTCCCATCTCAATGTGCATACATTTCAATTTTTAGAGCTTCAGGACATCATTTGGTATTTTTTCAAAATCAAAACCAAATGAGTTTTACACAGTTTGATGACAACATTTCTGGAACAGTTACATAGTGGTCAAGTTTGATTTTAATATCTTGCGAAGGAAGAATATTGACTAAAAATCATTTTTCATACATATTCATGGATCACCAATGAAGCAATCATCCAAGTTATAGCTTCCCAGGTTTAGATTTGATATTATTTCAAAAGGGCAAGTTAGTGAGTTTTCAACTAAATTTGACAGTGAAAATTTGCAGAAAATGAGAGATAAGAAACTTGGAGCATTAATAGTTTTCAATATTCATCACTTCATGCCAGATCATTCTACAACCATGCTCCCCTATCACAAATAAATAATTGGATGCATTCTCATGACTTTTGGAGATCTTTTGATCATTTTTTCAAAGCACTTCAATATTGATCACTTCATGCCAAATCATTTTGCAACCATGCTCCCCTATCACAACTAAACAATTGGATGCATTCTCATGAATTTTGGAGATCGTTTGATCATTTTTTCAAAGAAATTATGGAGGTTGCTTGATGTATTCTAGTCACATGTCAAGGAGAAACTTATAAACACATATCCACTTCAGTTTAGGATATATTGTAGACTGATAAGGGAATACTTGCAAGAAATAAGGTATTATGGAATTTGATTGTTTGGAGTTTTATAAGATTTTGTGGAACATCATGATCATCTTGCACTATAGACTAGTCACTCACTCATATGCTTACTTCAAACACTAATTTGGAGGAGACAATGACTTGTGAGAGTATTGTGAAAGGACAAGCTTACCCATTCTCACAAATTATGAGATTTTCAATTACACTGAGAAGGATATGTTAAATATATTTAATAAGATTTATGACATGTTCTTCAAATGCATATCATCTTGCATGTCAAAATTTTCCTTCAGCAAGATAACATTTGATAAAAGTTTCATCCAAAGTATTACATTATAATGGTCAATCTTCTGTGCTATATATCATGGCCAATGATATATTTCTTCAAATTCACCTAATACAGACTAGAAGGACTTTGACAAAGGTTGTTGCTTATTCAATTTAATAACATTAATAGATTTACAACTGAATATGATAATAAATCTATGATGTTGAAGTCAATTGGATCATCTAGTGTTCTGAAAATCTTTAGATTGGAATGAGATTTGGTTCCCTTTCAATCTTATATAATAAACTCCTCCTCCATGCAAAGTTTACAAGTTGTGATTTAGTTATCGCCTTGATTGGAAAGAATTGGTTGGTGACATTAAAAATAATAAAAATGAATTGGATTCGAAAGCTACTCCATTTCATGGGCATTGTTCCCAATTTGAAAAATACCCTTGGTCATCTAGCTTGTACATATGATGTCCTTATGTCTTGACGCACTATATTTGAAGATCAATGGTATTTGTAAGATTGCATAGCCCATAATCAGCTCCCTTCTCATGATTACTGACTATCATATGATTTCACAGTCCATTGTATTGATTGATTATCATAAATCGATATTCATAATGTCATTGAAACCCTTGTGTCTTTATGCAAAATGTGGGACCAAATGCAACTCGCATCGAAACAAAGTTACTACTACAAGGTCGACAATTATGCAAAATATGGAGAATTTAGATGGGTATACATGATACTTTACATATTTAGTCAAAGGGAAGGCATCAATCATTGACTCATTTTAAAATACTCGAGTTTGCACAAGAATAAACCAAGGTGTGTTCACCATCCTGGCAATGCAATTGAGGAATGGAAGAGGACAATTATCTGCCTGTGAGGACATGCTCTTTCATCATGAAGACATGGGAATCCTATGGGAGATTAGTGAGCTTGGAGTCTACCAAGGGATGTGGAGAGCTTCCATTGTGGTTTAGAAAAATCAAATTCCATATACAATATTCCAAACGATCAGCAATTCTTTCAAGAGTTGGAGCATCAGTTAAGAAATGTCACAATATTCAACAAAAGGAATTTTACTTGACATTGAACCTGCTTTTAGTTGCTTCCAAAGTAGATTGCCATGAATCGTTTATGGAGTATGGGATTGATACAAAATTGGGGATTAAGAGAAGAGATGAGATTTCGGCGATAAATATTTTGAAGAATGCCAGAGCATTGTTACATAATATTAAGAGGATAACAAATTCATCAAATGATTTATCTATCCTTGCTGACATCAAGTCAAGTCACTAAAACCAGAAGCACAAGAGGAGGAACTTTTCATCAGTCGGCTCTGAAAATCAAAAGTGTGGAAGAAGGACAGTTCGATATACAATCAAGTTTCGGTATACAACTGTAGCTTGGTGGTGGTATCTAAATGGCGATAATGCATGGGATATTGCATTTGACAGAGCCTTGTGTAGTTAGGGAAAATCAGATATAAAACTAAAATAACAAGATATGAAAACCCTAACAAGCACAATAGAGCACACACTAGCATGAAAATCAAAACAAGAAAACAAAGCAAAGTGATCTCCAAGCTAGATTTGATTTATCTCCATTTTCTCTTCTCCACCTACATGCCAATACAAGATTTTGAAGGATTGATTGTTGATATGTTGATTGCTCATTTTTGCAGCATAACGATAAGATGGATATGATAGAAGAAAAATAGATAGATGTATAAGAAGAATGAGAGAAATTTTGGTAGAGTGAGGATGCTAGAAGAAGATCCTCCAAATGGCCTGTGAAAGGCTTGATTTATAGGAGAAGGCTGATTTGATTTGATGGCCAAGATTAAAATTCAAAGTTGTGATATGTATGGCTAGGATTAAAATTTTATTTTAGTGTCTATGACGCACATTAAGTGGGTTATGACATGAGGCTAAAATTAAGATATGAGGGAATAGTGAGATTCTTTTATTTATTTGGAGAGAAAAGATGCCTATGATGCACAATGAATGGGGGTAAAAATAGGATGTGAGTGGGAATCTCATAGTTTAAATAATAAAATTATTTAAATTATTCATGCATGTGAAGAGTTGTAGTCATGTGAAACATGTTGTAATGTGACAATAACTGAGGGATTAATTCAAATATTTAATTTGAATTATTTTGAGACATATGAAGGGGGAATTAATTAAAAAAATGAGAATTATTTAATTAATTGGGAAGGTGATTAAGTGGAATAAATGTGATAAGTGGGATAATGTAATGACCTAGGGTAAAATATTACAAGAATTCTTACAAGGTCATGTATCGAGTAGGTAATATTATGACATGGACAATTTTGGTTGTCTACATTTTGTCCCTCTTTGATATGATGTTGGAGATGGTGAAATTTATGTCGAGTAACATCATTTCAAAGAAGCTAAGGTATGGATAAATGAAACAAAGATGATGCCCCAACCACTTGAAGAAGTGAGGAGTATGATGAATGAAGGAAAGGGATGATAGAAGAATATGATGATGCAAAAGATATGAAGAAATGGGATGATGATATAGGATATGATAATGATGATGATGCCCCCTCGAGAGGATAGGCGGGTTGCATAAACACGAGATATTCTCTTGAAATGAATGAAATGATAAAGGAGGGATAAGATGAATGATACAAGATAAGAAGTAGATGAAAAAGAAAAATGACACGTATGCTGCAATAAAGTGAGCAATCATATGTTTGATATAGCACTAGACGTTATGCACCAAGGTATAAGGACCAAGGTGACGATGTGTCTCATGCCCCAACATAATACAACCTTGTCTAGATACAAGATATGAATATTAGCTAGGAGTGATTTGGATTTGATGCAAATGCAAGATAAAAATGATAACACACACAAGCAAGCAAGCATGTACAAATGATACAAAAATAAACAAGGTATTGCCCCTGTCAAGCTGTAAACCGATGATTAATTGATTGATTGATGATGATGATAGTGTTGTCATTGTGGGGAATGATATATCCCTAGATCAACACAAGGATGATTGATTGATTGATTGATGATGATGATAGTGTTGTCATTGCGGGGAACGATATATCCCTAGATCAACACAAGGATGATTGACTGATTGATTGGGTTTACAACAAGATTAGGATCAAGACCAAAGGATGTGATTGGATAATTTGGCAAGATTGATTAGCTTTGTTGGTATGGATTAAGGATTGACTTGCATTTGGATTATTGCTTGGAAGGATTGAAGATGCTAGATTTGAAGATTTGGATGATGATTGATGAATTAAATTGAGGATTGATTTACTTGGAATGATTTTGATTGATTGGATTGATGAGAAATGATTTGATTTGATGATAATGATTGGATTGATTAGAAGAAGTGATGTGATTGAATAATTTGATGAAGAAATTGATTTGAAGAAGTTGAATTGATTGGAAGAAGTGATTTGGTTTGATTTTATTGCTTGGATTTTTGAAATGTTTTGATTTTTTTGGATTTTTGAAATGATTTGATTTTTTGGATTTTTTTGTCCAATATTTGATGTTTTTTGGATTTTTGGAATATGTGATGTTTTTTGGATTTTTGGAATATGTGATGTTTTTTTGGATTTTTGAAATGTTTTGATTTTTTTGGATTTCTTTTTCAAGACCTTTTTCTATTTTTTTGCATTTTTTTAGGACTTTTTTGAGATGTTTTGAGATGTCAATGGATGACAATTTGGGTAGCCTTTTTGCTAGATACCAATGACAAGGGAAAACCAATTCTAGGTGCAAGGAGATAGATGGGATTGATGGATGAAAGGGTGAGTGATAGGATAAGGGACAAAAGGCTCATGATATATGGATGGATAAAAAATGATAGGTCATAGTGAATGAAATGGATGTATGCATCATAAGAGGGCAGGGATGTGATCTCCAAAGACTATGTCACATAGGAATAACATGCCCCATTCTAGGTACAATACTTAGGATTCTTCATGAAAAAGCTTATGACACTAGGATAATGATAGGCTTGTTTGGAAGGATGAGCTATATCAAAAGATATCCAAAACATGTTTCAAAATTTTGCCCCATATTTTTATCAAGATCAAAAAGAGAAAGAGAGGATGAATGGACTCAATATGATAAGTATATAATTATGATGGATAAAGATGGCAGGTAGGATGAAAATGATATGATAGGATAGATAGTGCAAATGAGACAAAGTGCCCCCAAGTGTAAGTGACATAGAAGATCGACCTACACATGATGCATGTTTACCATGTTTTCATCACGGTATTTATCTAGGGTGCCTATTTACCAAGTTTTCATCGTTGGATGAAGGGATTTCTCTTTAATCTTTTTTTTTTTTCGACTTTTTTGATTTTTGGATAAGAGAAGGGGAATATGGATAGGAGGGACTCAAGTTTCTATTTCCATGAAAGATGATAGTCCCACTAGAGATGGATGTCATCGCATGGACCATGTCAAATTTCATTATGCTTATAGATGTTGGTAAGGGATGACATGAATGGGAGATGGAGTAGTGTTATGCCTTGCATAACCACCCCATATTTTGCCTTGGTCAAAATGGGCCCCCCTTGTTTTTCTTTATCTTCAGTTTTGTTTTGAGTTTGTCGGAGTCAGAATCGGGACTGAATTGGGTTCTAAAAGTTCTTTGAGGCCTGGTTTTGGTTCCATCCCGATAGTGTTTTTCTTTTTCTTTGTTTTTGTCTTCAGCGGAAACGGAGCTGGAATGGGTATCAACTTAGTCCTTACTAAAGAGTGCAAAATTTTAATCAATTCCGACCCCGCCTCCACTATTTTAACTTTTGATTTTAGTCTTGTCTTTTTGTTTATGTTATTAATTGGGTCTTTTTAGTTTACTTTTTGTTTTTATTTTAGTTTTGTTTTGAGTTGTCGGAGTTAGAACCAGAATGGGAACTGAGTTTGGGAATTTTATGAATTTGAGATTCCATTTCCATTTTAGTTCCGCCCCCGCCACTTTGGTCGTTGAATTTTTGACTGGAGTTGCACTATAGATGAGTGTTCATTCTCTTACAGTTCCGACTCCGCCTTTATTGTGTTTTAATGCATTAATGGTGGTTGTCAGTGTAGGTAGAAATTCACATATTTACCTCTATTAAGGGTTAAAGCCAATCATTATTGTTATTATTACAAGTTTAAGAGCACGAAGAGCAATAGCAGAGTTCGTTTGAAGCAAATTGATCAAGATAGAGAAGGGATATTGTGTGTGAATCAATTTAGAAAGTTAGCTCGGGTTTGTTTGCGTTTGAGGTAGGTCTCTTATCTTTGTTGTTCATTGTTTATTTGCAGTTGTGTTTGTTGTGTTTCACTTTGTATCTATTCGTGTGTTCAATCATTGTGTTTTAAAGCAAATCTACAATCATCGATATGATTGAATGAGCAGGTTCTTATTTTGTTTGATTTGTTTTACTTTAATTTATGTTTTCTTGTTTTATCGTGTCATTTCTTTCTATTTTAGGGCACGTTCGCTTTCACATCTTAATCATGATGGCGTCGTGTTTTTTTTTGGTTTGCAGTAGATTAGATTAAATTTAGGGGATTAAGTAATGTTGATTAAGGTTAGAGATTTTACGGTGAGTTAGGGTAGATTAGATTTATTGTTTAATTAGGGTTTTGTCATTTGTGTAGATGGAAGGGTTTGAACCCGTGCCCTAGTTTTGTTATCGGTTCTGTTAAATTAGGGTTTCGTGTCTATCGATCAGTTAGAATATGATGCCCTAAAAGATATACAATCGTTCCCCACAGTCATATTAGTGTGGAGTTTTAAAGCTCCTTTTCCATTTTTTATAGCGACCTAGATTTTAATTATGAAGTTGTGTTGAAATGAATAAAATATTTGATGATGTCATGATTAACATATGCGGGGGGGGGGGATCAGAAATGATTATGAACTGAAGAATTTTGTTATATGAAAGTTTTTGTTTCCATTTCTATCCCATTTCTGACTCCGCGTATAATGGAAAAGGTCTTTCTTCAAAGTAACAATGATAACCTAGACGGAGGCGAAGCCGAAATGAGAATAGAATGTGAAAGAAATGAAAATTAGAGGAAAAACTAAATCTATTTTTTGTTCTGATCCCGGTTTCGATAATCTCCCCGATTTCGACTCCGAGCCCGTTCATTGTTAGTGAAGTATCTTTATTGGATTTTGCTCCGAGTCCGCCAGTGTTCTAAGAGGGATTGTTTTGAGTTTCTATCTGGTTCTGACTCTGATGTATGTAACAGGTATGTCTTAAAAGCATGTTTTTATGATGATATTTAAGGATCTAATTAGAGGTTTTGCTTGCAGGAGAATTGAAAGATGTCAAGAACATCAAGAGAGGCTGCTCGAAGGAATCAACCAGCTGGAACATCAAAGGCAGCAGCAAAACCAAAGAAATTAAAGCCAGAGCAACTGCCTTATACATTGAGGTATGATCATAGGAATTCGGTGGTGAAAGTGAGCAAGGTGGAATCAGACTGGTCAGATATCATGGATACTAATCTGGGCTAGTACAACTTTGAAGAATTGCATGAAGAGACCTTTGCGGAATGAGGAAACTTGACAGGGAGAACACAAAGGATTGTTGACTCCGGTCTTGCACATATCACTGTGTTTCCTTTATCAGTTCAGTGTCGGGAGCTGATATTGACAGTAGCCAGTACTTACAATCCTACTACAAGACTCTGCATGGATTCACAAAACAATGTGATTACAGATCTTACTCCACAAATGTTCCAAAGTATATTCAATATTCCTGATCCTAAGAACTTAGTGCAGTTGACTGAAGCAGAGGCATTGGAGAAGTATGGAAAACATAAAGACTCCAATAAGTCTCACTTAAACAAGAGGTGGCTGACCACAGAGAAGAAATCCTTAAGCAAGCTTGCAGACCAGCTAAAGAGGGTAGATTTCAAGAAGGAGGTATCTAAATTGATATTAATGTTGTCCAGAGTGTTTGGGAAGAGGGATGCCTTCCATTTCAAGGAATGGATGTTTCATTTCATTCAAGTAATCTTTCAGGGTGATTACCAGTTTGATTGGTCAATGATTGTTTCTGATGCCATACATGATCAACTCACAAGGGTTAGATAGACTAAATCCTTTTTCATGACTTCTTATGTTGTCTATGCTACAACAAGATTGGGGATTTTCCTAGGATTAAATTGGGTAGGTATAATGGGAGTCTTGGATGGACAAAAGAAGGTATGGGAACATTACGATCAATTATCCCTTCAGGTGGCTGAGACTCACTTCAGAAGAGTCAATGATGCATTTTTATATGTGGTTATCAACCAGTTGAGTGGAGATGCAGGATACAGGTTGAGTCCGGAAGCTATGGCTTTTCTTGCTGAATGGGGAAGTTGGTACATCCAATACCCTAGATTTACATACTTCAGGTTGTTTGGTTTTGAAGGCCACCCACACTTGCTTCCAAGATGCTACAGTAATAGAATGGTGCTTATGGAATTTGTATATCAAGCCATTAGAGTTAATGCTCGGTTCGGGATTAAGCACAAGACTGGATGCCACAAATTTCCCATGAAGTTGGGGGAATTTGATTTCCAACACTTGAAGGGAGCAAAGGTAGTTTGTAATGAGTTGATACAATTGAAATTGGGATTGTATACAGCTCATAAGTATTTTGATCCAAGGAAGAAAATGTATGCCTTATTACCTTTAGTGTTCACTAGACACTTTTATTTGTTAGAGGATTTTTGGTGTGATCGGCAGGATGAATATGATTTGAGGAAAAAGAACTATGAGAGATTAACGGTTGCACTTATGGCTGAGTTGGGTGTTAAAGAAAATATTCCTAACACTTTAGTGGATGATGGAATTGTATTGGATCCCTCATATGAAGCCTTGAACATTGGCACCAAAAGCTTAGATCCAATAGACTGCAATGAGGAAGAAACAATTGATATTAAGAGGATTGGAAGAACAGAGTTGGATAGAAGTGTCCAATGGTTGATGATGAGAGCTCAAGCTTCTCAAGAATCAGCTCCTAAGAAGGGTAAAGGATATAAGAGAATTAAGAGAAAGACACCTCCCAAGGAACCATTGGAATTCTTTCCTCCGGACATTGAAGAAATAGAACTTGAGGTGGTAGATGATGAAGAAGAAACACAAGAAGAAGATGTTCTCATTGGAGGATCTGTTGTTTCTATGCCCACATTGGGTGAATCATCCACACAAGTCCCACTCACAAGAAAGAGGAGTAAGGAAATTCAAGAAGGAACCCTTCATAGCATGGCTGAAACTGTTAAAGGAAAAGAAGTGGAGGAAGAAGTTATTGAGATTGAGATAGACTCAGATGAAATTCTGTCAGAGAAGGATTTGCAAGAAAACATGCCTTTAGATCATACTGTTGAGCAGATTCTTACACAAGAAGAGCAATGGAAACAATTTGAGGATGCCACAAGAGATTCTGATGCAAGGGCTACGATGGAGAAGCAAAAGGAAATGGATGCTAAGCTGCAAGCTAATGCTCTACTTCACCAACAACAATTACAAGAAAAACAAGTTGAATCAAGGGCAGTAACTGATGAAGTAGAGAAGCAAATGAGGCAATGAGAGCATGAGATCAAGGTCAAGGCAAAAAATGACAAGTTAGAACTGATACAGAAGATCCATGATCTTGAGGAGGAGAAAGCAAGAAACCGAAGGGAAAAGGAAATCCTGGTTGCCAAACTAAAATTTGCAGAAGAAACTCGACAGAAAGAAGAAGAAGTTGAAGCCCTAAAGAAGAAAAGAGATGTTGAAGAGTTAATAAAGAAACAACAAGCTGAAGAAGAAAGGGAAAAGGTAGAGAAGCTCAAGGCATTAGAAAAAGAAGTTCAAGAAAGAGAAGAAGAGGAAGGAAAGAAGAGAAAAGAACTAAAGGATAGAGAAGAGGTTGAGAAGTTGGTGCAGATGCATGTGCTGCAAGAGTAGCAAGAGAAAGCAAAGGTCGATTCTCAACTTGAGGTAAATATTCAGTCACCCTCTACAATTGTTGCTTCCTCTTCCATCATGATGACTGCTCCCAGTGCTCCTATATGGTTGAAGTTAGACTTGCAGAAGAGAGCTAGAACACCTCCTCAACCTCTTAATTGGAAAGATATGATGAAAGGAATTGAACAAGAAAAGCCTAAGAAGAAGGCTAAAATTTTACATTCTACTAAGCTCACAGATAAAGGGGAGATAGTTGTTGAATGTGCCATGCCTATGACAAAAAAGGAGGTAGGGGACATGCAGCCAACCAACTATCAGTTGAGTACAGTTAATTTGGGTAGACCCACTAGGAATCAAGAAATGAATCTAATTGATGTAGTGGAATCAACAACTAAATCAAGGATGATGAAGGAAAAACAAAAGAAAGATGAGCTTAAAGCTCAACTGGATCAGTTACATTCATTCTTGAAGAGTTTTTCCTCTCCAAGGTCACATCAAGTTGCAACCATTGAGACACCTGTTTTGTTAAGCAAAAAGGAGGTAGATGATTAGTTGCAAGTTAGAGGCAAAGTGGAGATGGTTGACAAATGGATAGACAAAGTGAACCGAGAGGTGGGTGAGGTTTTAGCAAAAGGATTTGAAGCCTACAAAGAGGCAGAGGTAGTAATAAGAGAGATGCATCAATATATTGAGGCATCAAAAAAATTAGAAGAAGAGTATAAGAAGTATAGTGAAAAGTTAGAAAAGTTAAATGCATTGCCTCTAACTACTCTTCTAGAAGAATCTATACTTGAAGATGATAACAAAGATTTTGTAGAAAAGACTTCTCGCATACTTAAGTTTAGGACTGGCTTTTTGAGCAAGCATAAGGATGAGATTTAGGAAGTAGTTAATAATTTAACTGAGCAATTGGAAGAATTGGAAGCAGTCATGGCCATAATTGTGGATGTGAATGTAATGACTAAAGATGGCATGTCTTTGAGTCAGGTTAGAGAGAAATGGAACAAAATATTTCAAAGACTCATGCAGGAGAAGGATGATGGAGGAGATTTGGTAATAGATCAGCTTGTAGAAGTCAAAGAAGAAATAAAGGCTACAGGGAGAGAATTGATAAAGGTTAAAAGTATGAAAGAGTTTTCTGCAGTTGAGTTGGATCAGATCAAATTTGAAGATAACTGGATTGATGGGCCAGATATGGATATGCTACAACAAGTCTTCACCAGTTATGATGAGTTCATTGTGGATCCAACTTCACATACATAAAATCTTGCATGCATGATGTTCTTCTTCCTTGCATGTTGCATGCATGCAACACTGATAGTCTTGAGGACGCATGCCTTCTTTTCTTCTATTCTATTTTCTATTTTGAGATCAAATTGAATGTATAATGTAAGAACTCAAGATCAAAGTTGATCTGAGTTTCCAAGAAAGTTGATTGTTCCTAAAAAGGTGGAATACCTAAAATAGAAGTTTGAACTTCTTTTGTATATCTATAAATACCTGATGGGTATCATATTGTAAAGGTCGGCTAATTGAGAATTGGATTAGCTTACCTAAAGGCTAGGAGATAGAGTTTTTGTAGTGATCATTGTTTTGAAGATACATTGTTACCTGATAGTTGTTACAATTAATAGAATTGCAGGTTTTCTCAAAATATGGCAACTTGCATTGAGTTGTTTTTTTTGATAACGTTAATAAGTTATAATCCATCTGAATGCTAGTGATTGTGTTGTAGCATGATAGTTTCTTATGTGGTGAAAATCATTAGAAGAAACCAGATTTAAAGATTATCTTGTTAAATTGTCATTGCATTAAGTTTATTTGAAGTTTGTTGATCTATGATCTTAATGATGAATGAATGTGTTTTGAAATCCTTGGAGTATTTGTGATAATGTAAGTGTGGAATTAATTAAGCACCTAAAATGTATGCAACGGTATAGTTCATTTTATAGGTTTTATCATCTTATGGTTCTCTAGATCTGATTGAAAACATTCATTATTGAAGATATATGTCTGGACATTAGACAAGATTGATTCAAATTTACTGGTTACCCCTTTGTCCTATATTTTTCTTTTTGTTTAAAACCCACTTAGAGAGTCACAACTTAAAGTCTTTTTATTACCAGCATAGGCCCCTTGAACATTACAGTTGTATGAACCAATTGAGTGACACCAGATAGTTGAGAACCAACTACCAGGACCTTGGGAGTTAGGCCACTACATGTAGTCTTTCTTTTTCAGGAGAAATAGAATAGAAATATTCTCTTTTAATGTTGTTTGTGTCATTTTAACCATCAACAAGTAGGTAGATGATGGATTATGACGTGGATTATGGAGGGATTGGTGGATTATGATGTGGATTATATAAGGAAGAGGGATGTGAGTCTTATCCAAAAGCATGGACCATAGGAATGTGATGGGGGAGATATGTAGGATAATGAGTGAAGGGTGAGGAGATGGAGGTATGTGGAATCGTTGTGAAATGGAAGGGAACCATGACCAATGGTTGCACACATTGTGATAAAAGTTGAATCTTTTGATGTGGAGGGGGTGTAGGAAGCAATGGAGATGGTTGCTTAGGAGATGGGTGATGAAGTGCTTTAGGTACCCACATAGATTTAGTTTTTTTATGACTTTTACTTTTCTTGTGGGATGGAATATGAGATTCTTGAATAGAGTGGGAATGTGAGGTGGAAGTGGATGGTTGGGATTTTTGAGATTTAGATGTCTTGTTTGACTTGTTTTCCTTTTTCTTAGGTACCCAAACCATTTTGTTTTTAGACTTTTCTTTTGAAAGTATGAGCTTATATTGCTTTTTGGATGGATTTTTCTTTGGTTATTTTCTTTTGTGTTCTAAGGCATGGGGACTCTTCATATGTTTTGATTTATAGATAGAGTCATCAAAAACAATTATTTTGAATCCCATGGGTAAGTGTGGAATGAGTGGAAGCTTCATGTTTAGACAATGTGTGCATTGATTGGTCATGATTAGGATTTATAGAGGATTTATGGATAGGTGGATAAGGGGATTGGATAATCGGGATATTAGGTGTTGGGAGTAGTGGAGGTAGATTAGATGGATGGATATTAGGATTTGGAAGAAATGGTGGCAAAGTTGATGGTGGAAGGTCTACGGTCACATGCTTTTGACATTTGTAGGATGATGGATGAGAGATGGAAACATATTTTTTAGGCATATGATAGGATTTATGGTGGAAAGAGGACTTAGGATGGGTGGAGGAAGTACCAACATCTTTATATTGGTGTCCTTGGGGTGTATAACCAAGGCCATAAGAGCATGGAGGGACCTTGACATGGATTGGCTCCAAAATACCTTGTTCATGAAGGCCTAAACCTTTACCTTGGTAGTTCACATTTTTAAGCATGTGATGGACAATGGGACTAGGTGTGTTTTGGACACTAGACTTGAGCTCATTATTAGATGAATAAGTTGAAGTGGATAAATTTTTTTATGTTCTAATGAGGAAAATTCATTAATAAAGATGGATAGACCAATAGGACATGTTCGTGGATTTGAAATGGGGTTTATAGTGGATGTGGAGGGATCATTAGGATCTTGGTTATGTTCATTTAGATGCACACTATTGGTTTGATCTTCTACATTTACTTGGGAGGCATGTGTATCATCATGACTAGTGGATAATGTGGGATAATGGATAGTTTTAGGTAGGGGGTATATAGTATAAATGGATGTTTCTTTCTCATGGATAGGTGAAGTGATAGGATCTTGACCATGGAATGCATAGAGCTGGATAAGGGGATCATTATAGTCTTCTTGATCATAGGTAGGATCTAGATCATAGAGGGAAGCTTCATCATGAATAGGACCAAGTATGTTATGAGTGGGATCATTAGAAGGACCTAGATCTTGATTTGAATGAGAGGTTAATGTTTCTTTGTGCTTAGGATAATACTCTTGACATAGCTCTTGGATTTGAGTGGAAATGGAAGTGGAAGGCTCTAAAAGAGGCTTGGTATGCTCTTTATGATCAACAACACGAGGGCATGATGGTATTTGACTTAGAAATATAAGATGAATAGTTTGTGGACCACATGATGGAGTTGAAAGAATAGACATGACATTCAAAGGTTCATTGGTAAGCTCATTAATGGGTGGTTGACATGGGGATGTTTTGTTTCATGCTAGTAGTCTTTGGAGAAAACCATTAAAGGATTCTTTGGTTGATGGATTAGAGCTTGAGAAGTTGGATGGTGGTGTTGGTGTAGGACTAGTGTGTTTTGAAATAGGTATTTTGTTAGATGGGGATGGAGAACTTGTAAATGGAATGGTGTATGATTCCAAACTTAGGGTGGTATTTCCCTTGTCAATAGTATCATTAAGGTGATCTAAGATTTCTACAAAGTTTTCATCATCACTAAGATCTACAATGTTCTCACCATCACTAGGAGAAAATTTTGACCCACCTTGGAGGATATATGTTTTTAGATTATCTTCATGATTAGGTTAAAGGGCTCCTCGAAGTATGAAATTGGGCCTGTGACTATAATTGTTAAGGATTAAAACCATTTTAGCAAGTGCTTTCTTAGGATTAAGGCGATGGTGATGATGATGTGGAATGATTAGATTGGATGACTTGGATTGGTTATGATCAAGTTGATTTGAATGTGATTAAAAAATGAATGATTAAGATGATTAGAATGATATATTTATGTGTTGGTGTTCATAGCTTGATATGGAAATTTGAAAACAAATGATTACACATGTACACACATGAATCACACACACAAGACACATAAGCAAGTTTGAATTTGAAATTATGAATGTGATGATTAAGCACACACTTGAAGAAGACACATCAACAAGTCCTAGAAATAGTCAAGTGGGTATGGCCAATCAGGTTTTAAGCTAGGATGCATGAGGTTGACTAGGGATAATTTGAAAGAACAATCCTACTACACAACTAGGAGAAAGGGGTAACCCACCCTTCACCTTCACTTCCCAAAGGTATAAAGTTCTTTGGGGCTTAGCCAAGAGTGACAAGATTTTAACTCTCAAAGAAGCGTGTCTTTCGATTCACACCTTGATTGAGGTCGTCCCTAGGGGTGATGAAATCCCCTAGCAGGCCTCCTATGAAGGGTATGACAAAAGTGAACCAAGAAAAGGTTTTTTGATCACACACACACTTGATTCACACTCGCAATTGTTAATTTCCCTTTAGAAAATTGAAATGTGTGTAGAAAAATTCAAACACTTGTTATTTTTAACCCAAAGTCAAAATGTGTGATGGAAGACAATGGTTCTTTTTAAGCCCAATTTTAAAGTGTGATTGCAAACAAGATGTTTGTTTTAAAACCCCAAATTCAAGTGTTTTGCAAACAAGATTGATTGATCAAATAAGAAATAAATATAATAGATTGAATGCAGTCGAAGATTTTTGCTTTCCAATCTGATTTGTATGACTGATATTTTTGCTACTATATCTCCTTATGATCACCTACAAAATAAAAAAAATGATATTATAATGTAGCCATAAAAAATAGTAAGCTCATCAGATAATTGTAATTTCAGATACATATTTTTAACATAGCCAAATTAGAGTCGATTATTTGCAGATGTTATGGATATTAAAAATAAAAAACCAAAGAAGAGACCCCTACTAATTTTCTGAGAGATTTCCAAAAATGTAAAGAAATCAGAAAAATTATTTGTTTTGCACTAGAAAATGTGGATTTGTGAAAAATGTATAGAAAACAAAGACTGAATTATTTTGCATTATATTTGACTTGTAAATTAAATCTGTACAACCAAGACTCCCATTAAAATTATATGAGCTTTCCAAAAATGTAAACATATTGTGAAAATTCGTTGATGTATGGCCAGAAAGTTAATTTTATGAAAAAACATAAAATAGTGATAAATCCTACAAAAGTTTTGATAACCCCTTAATTTATTTACTGTAGTCTTTTGAAACTATTATTAAGCTTCTGTGAAAATATTGTAGAGAAATACATAGCCATTTGAAAGATATGATGGAATTTGTAAAACGTTGGGTTTCATCCAAAAACTGGTAAATCTGCAACAACAAAAAACAATAAAACCTGTAAAAAGCAAGCTAGATCAAAGGATTCATGTTAGGTTCAGCAATATAGTTAGGGAAAATCAGATATAAAACTAAAATGACAATATACGAAAACCGTAACAAGCACAATAGAGCATGCACTAGCATGAAAATTAAAACAAGAAAACAAAGCAAAGCAATCTCCAAGCTAGATTTGATTTATCTTCATTTTCTCTTCTCCACCTACATGAGAATGCAAGATTTTGAAAGATTGATTGTTGATATGTTGATTGCTCATTTTTGAAGAAAATCGATAAGATGGATATGATAGAAGAAAAATAGATAGATGGATAAGAAGAATGAGAGAAATTTTGGCAGAGTGAGGATGCTAGAATAAGATCCTCCAAATGGCCTGTGAAAGGCTTGATTTATAGGAGAAGGCTGATTTGATTCGATGGCCAAGATTAAAAGTCAAAGTTGTGATATGGCTAGGATTAAAATTTTATTTTAGTGTCTATGACGCACATTAAGTGGGTTATGACATGAGGCTAAAATTAAGATATGAGGGAATAGTGAGATTCTTTTATTTATTTGGAGAGAAAAGATGCCTATGACGCACAATGAATGGGGGTAAAAATAGGATGTGAGTGGGAATCTCATAATTTAAATAATAAAATTATTTAAATAATTTATGCATGTGAAGAGTTGTAGTCATGTGACACATGTTGCAATGTGACAATAAGTGAGGGATTAATTCAAATATTTAATTTGAATTATTTTGAGACATATGAAGGGGGAATTAATAAAAAAAATGAGAATTATTTAATTAATTGGGAAAGTGATTAAGTGGAATAAATGAGATAAGTGGGATAATGTAATGACCTGGGGTAAAATATTACAAGATGTCTTACAAAGTCATGTATCGACTAAGTAATATTATGACATGGACAATTTTGGGTGTCTACATCTTGGAGCGTGTGCAGAGATACCACCAGATTTCAGAGACTTCTCTAATGACAAAACATCTCTCCAAAATTCTAGAATAGAATCAAAATCATTTGCAATAGAAGTATCTTATGCCTAAGAAGAGTCTCGTGATCAAAGCTATGATATTGGTGCAATACCACGAATATTTCAGAGGAAACCCTAAAATACTGCATCGGAGTGACTTGTAGGATTGGAGCAAGTTCTTAAGTATTCCCATGCTTTATGGCAGCCCGATATGCTAGTGCATATGATTAAAATGCAAATAAAAGATTGAACAAATACGATTATGGTAGAAATAATATTACTTTAGGAGGAGTCTAAACTTCACATTTTCTTTACTAAAGGGATTATACAATGGATGATAATTTTACCTAAGGGGTAAAAAATTATAAAATATTTTCACTTGGAGGTGGAATATTTCTCACCAGAGGAGTTACAAGAGTGGTTAAATATTGTTACATAAAAGATGTATTTATTGGGGAAAAACACAAACAGAGATTTGTTTAATGTAATAATCATAATGAGATTGTTTTTATAAAGGTGCAATCGTTATATTTCACTCAAAGGATATTTAAAGTTCAAATATTTTCACTAGAGTAGAACATACCTTCCGGGAGTTTAAATCATTTGAATAATTATGGAGAGGGTAATTACTTCACCCGAGAGATAATTTATTAAATTTGGTGAAATATTTCAACCAAGCAAGATATAAATGGGACATTTTCCAGTGAAAGGGATTAAGATTAATGAAGATTATTAAAAGTATTTCCAAATAATGATTATTATTCATCAGAACACATAGATGGAGATTAAAATATTTAAGTTTTTGAAGGCAATTAATTAAATTTTTTTATGGAAGAAGAAGAATGCTGAAGAGATGTAGTGAATAGATATGAGGGGTCATAACCCTAAAATAATATATATATGCCAAATGAAATCAAAGGAGAGAATTATATTTAGGAGTTAGGTAGGAGAAATGCAAAAAATAATTTCATAATGTTTATCATATAAACTTTATTGTATGGACCATGATGCATGCATAAATTTTGGCTGAAATCAATGGAAGATCTTTAATTATGTGGCTCAATATTGGTGTCAATTGTTTGTTAAATTCAAAAGAAACTATTTGGATATCTCCATATTGCTACTTCTTTTTTATTTGTAGTTGCATATCCAAGTTGATATTTCAATTTCATCAAAACAAATTAGATGTTATTGTGTAGTCAAGTTAATTAGTTTTCGTCGAAGAATTAAAATCATTTTAATTGATTATAGTAACTTGGGGGTAACAATTGGATCAATAAGACAAGATAGGTAATTGATATGATTTTCATACTGTGTCCAAATTGATGTTATCTTGTTATTCAAATTAAGGGTATATTTTGTTTTATCAACACACATTTTTTGTCATTGTGTGGTTCTATTAATTGGTTCCTTCAAGGAATGATTAAAATCCTTTTAATAAATCACAATAACCTGGTAGGATCAATTAGATCAATAACAAGAGTTTTTCAATCACATTCTTGCATGTTTATACAAGGTATAAACAAACTTTAGTGCCAAACAATTAGAATTGCAACCAATACCAACCACCTAATATAGAAATTATTTGACTCTACATACCCAATAGAGCACTGGTCCATCTCATTCATACATAACTTATCAAATTTCACATTAAAAATTACTAATTCTCACATTAGAAGTAGATTAGTTAACAATATTTTATCTATCCCACACTACTTGCCACTATGGATAGATCCATTAGCTCAGCCAAATCATACATTCCTCTAATCTGCTTCATTATAAAGGTCTACCCACCTAGGTCTTGGTTATCTCCATACATTTATTCTAAAATGTTGCAAGTTTGATCATAGAGGCTGGCATCCTCTTAGGATTTGTAACCTACATTTTTGAGATCCAACAGTTCCTAAAATGAGTCTTATTTTCCTCATTCATTCGCTAGATGATCTCTAAGAAGCCAATAATGTTTAGGACATATTTAGGAAAAATATAGGGTGTAACTAAGAGACTATAAACCCTTATTACTGTGACATCTAAATAAAAGAACCAATCACCCCAATTATTATCAAATCTCAACTTTGGTTGGAGGTCCTTTGATCTAAGGAATCTCCTAACAAACTTTGAAAAAAACCAATCTATCATTTTTACCATACTCCTTAAAATATCTTTGACAAATAATTCCTTAAAGATGTTGTAATTTGATGTGGTACAATTACTATCTCAAATATAAGTCCACTCTTGCATAAGGAGTAATTTCTTTTGGGCATCATGGGATCTAATCTACATATGAGGAGATCAAATCTTCCTCGCACTGTAAAGTAGAATTTGGAACAATATAGAATACCATTTAAAATGGACAATATCCTCATTCTCCTTAATGAAACATAGAGCTTTGTGAATCCCATCTAAAATGAAAACAAAATAATTATATGTCTTGTTGACATCCTTGCTTTGGAAATATACCACCAATACCATCATGTTAACTAGTATTTGGGTCTTTTGATCAATTCCCAAGACTTGACATTAGGATAAATAGGTCTTCATAAAGTAATCCTCAAAAATTTCATAGTTGAAGGGCCCCAATTCCAAACTGGAAAACCTTCTCAACTCTTTGTTTGTATCTTTGGTCCTAAATGTAGGTAGCCATTTCACCCTATATTCGTCTCCCAACCTTTGGTATTCCCTAGTTAATGCTCCTTTGTTCACTATTAATTAAGCATTTTTATCAATATTGAAGACCTCACAAATATAATTTCTATCGAGGGTTGCTAAAGGAACACCTTTCCCATTTAAAATTGACCTCTTTTGTGGGTTATAAACCCTAGCCACAACTTATATTAGCTTGAAATTGATGAAAAAATTGGGATAATTATCTTTTCTCCCAATGTCCATATGTTAAAAATTTGTCTATCAACCAATTTGTTTTTTAAACCATACATAAAATGGTATGCCCATGAGTTGGAATTATGGCATCTCTGAAACAATTATTTCTATCCATCACCCTATCAGCTAAAATTCTAGAACCCTGACCAATCCTAGGTCTCTTCAATGATCTTAGAAATTTAGCCAATATATCATCATCTTAGCCTCTCCTAACCCCTCTTGAATTTTGACCATGGTTTTTAGGGTTAGGGTATTTTTTAGTAGATATATAGGGCTTAGGTTTTTCTTGTAATTCTTTACAATAATTTTCAAGCTTTATTTCCAATTTAATCTACCCAAGAATCTAATTATGCCTCAACTTTAAAATTCCTTCTTAACAAACTAGAATTAACCCTTTTCAGATACAAGAAAGAAAAAAGAAGGGAAAACCCACTTAATTTTAATCACAATAACAAACCTCAAAGAATATTATAAAAACCACCATTATGCTTAAATTATCATAACCTTTTCTTTGAGAATATTTTCACAAGCAAACTAATAAATGTGGAAACAATTAAGTAGAGATATGGGAATGAATTGATAGGTAAAGGCCAAATCCTCCATCAATTTTTACGTGCATGAAGGTGCACCCTACATGTAGGTGTTTTTCTATTTTGAATGTTAAAAATTAATCTATGAGAGATCAACAATTATCATTGACATTTGAATTTCCATTCATGAAAATGAGAAACTCCTTCTCAACACTATAACACTAGACTCTGGTGTCACCATTTTGGGGCTTTACAAAGATGGAAATAACTAGCAAGTCACTCCTGTGAAGATGATAAATTCTATGAAACTAAGGAAGATGGTGAAGAATGGCATGTGACTTTATTTTGAAAACTCACAAGAGGAACAAGTAAAATTTAAAAGTCTCCATAATAGAATAATTTTGCACAAAATGAAATTAACCCCTCAATAAAGCACACACAAAAGAATTTTTCTCACTCACATAAAAAATTCCTTGGAAATAAAAGACTCTATAAAGCATGTATAAAGGGTAAATCGACCAAATGATGACAAGTGGCATTGACTAGGATTTAGGATGGGATCACTCGATGATCATGTTATTTTGTAAATTAAAGGGTTCTAAACACACATGTGGTAACCAAATCAAATTAGGGGATTAGAAAAAGGGGTTGGTAATGCATGGTTTGAGAGACTTCACAAGAAAACTTAAAGAACCAAAAAATTAAAGATTAAGTCATTGAAAAAATAGAAAAAAGAGTAGGATTTCATGATTTAATGAGTAGAGGACCCATACAAGTCAATAGTGATGGGACATGTGTCATTGTTATGCAGGTTTATAGGGAGATGTAGCATAAATAAAATGCACCTAAAAAATTAAAATAGTATATGAAATAACACTATGTGCCAAGTGGGGCCTAGTAAGACCAAATTTTAAGTGATAATTTAAAATAATATAAATGGGAGCAAACATAATTGATACTTATGCAAATGGGGCCAATCAAAAATTAAAGCAGGGGAAACAAATTAAGGGACTAGGTGACTGAGACAAGAAGTTAAAAAAATATATAAATTAATTGAAAGGGTTCAACTAGGGTTTAGGGTTTTTTTACAACCCCAATTCAATTTTATTGTACCTTTACAAATATGACAATATCATTGCAAATTTTTGAAGGCATGGAATGGGCAGAGAGCAAAAATTTAGAAAATTATTATCAGTGACCTTGTTCCATTTTTTCACATGACACTTATGTACATATTTTTGTGCAAATACATGTATCTTACTGGTTATGGATATTGTTTCAAAAGAAAGTTTCTTAGTTATTTTTTTCTAGGTGTGTGGCTTGGGGTATCACACTTTATCTCTTGTTTGATGTCTTGTGTCAATATTAGAAATATGGTATTATGATTATCATGTTCCTAATTAAATTATTCACCCATGGTAAAACAATACTTTCCTTCTAAATACTATAATCCTTTACCAAAATATTTACTTTTATGATGAGTTCCTAGTCTTGAAAGATTCTAGAATCCTTGTCAATCTAAATTTATGGCCCCCTCTTTTCTCCTCTCTATTAAGGATAGTGTCAAATTGATCCTATTTATTTTAATAAAAAACTATTTACTAAGGAAATTTTTCTCCTCGAAATCCTCTAAAAAGATCCCTAATTTTTGAATCAAATTATTCAAAAGAATAGTTAACTCTTATAAAGATGAGTGCATGTCCATAAATAAGGAGAAGTGCTTTCATAAAGTAGATGGATTAGAAATTTTTGGAAAGGAACTCCTAGTAGAGGGTTCTAAGAAGTCCTTAGATTTTTTCTCTCTCTTAATATATAACCCAATAATTTTATTTCGATTTTCTTAAATATTTTTACCTTTCTTCTTCATATTTCCTATTTTACCAAAAGGACATGTGGATGATATTTCATCTAGAGTGCACACTCTTCCTTTCACTTCCCCTCAAACTACTATTTTCTCCATTTCATCCATTCTCAATCCTTTTTTCATATAACCCTATCTTATTATCCTTGGAAAAGGTCTCCTTAATTTATGAATCCATATTAGACTCATCAATAAATTCCCAAGTGGCTTCCATAGGATCTTTAATTTTCCTAAAGCTAGAATCAGAATACTCAACCATTATTTTTATCACCTCATATTTCATTTTAAAACATAAATAATGAATCTTAGAATTATTGTCTCTTACAAATTTTTGAATAATCAAATCAACCCCTAGTTAAGGGGTATCATCCTAGGGGTATGCATGCAGTATTTGGTAGAATTTTCCAAAGAAGAAAACAAGTAAAATAAAAATAATACCAACATGTTATCCTTAAAATGATTTAATAGGATGAAATGATAATATTAAATAAACATAAATCTTCTCTCCAATTATTTTTACCTCACAATATAGTAAAAAACCTCATCACGAGGGGTATTCAAATTTCTTTTGGAATACCTAGAATGGATTTTTCTTAATTCCTTTCCAAAAAATATAAATGGAACTATCATCCATTTATTTATCATTAATTATTTTCAGCCCCATTAAAGATATCTCATTAAAGTATTCCAATAACTACTTAGTAACATCAAATTCTAGCCTCTAAAACACATGTCTACTATCCCACCCTTCTTTGTAATAAATTACAATACGGGTACCATGTTTATTTAGTTTCTCAGGATAGGTTGTTAATCTCGCGTTCATAAAAATATTCCAAACTCTATTTTTTCTAAAAATTATTACAAATCAAAGGCTTTATGTAGTTTTTATCACCTCCCATTCTTTCAATTCCACAACCAATTCCTTCTCCAACCCATGAGATCACCTTTGTTTCCTCCCTGCCAAATATAGTCAAGGTGGAAGATTAAAATGTGATGTAAGAAAAATGATCCTAGATCAAACTAGGATTAACCTCTTTTCACTTGATACCAAATTTGGACATAAGATTAACTAAGTTTGGTGATTATCTTGTTACAAAAAGGGAGACAAAATATCCTAGGGTCTTGTGTTTTTTTATGAGTTCCGAGGATTATAGATTTGATATGTGTTTTAAAATTTGAGATATATCCCAAAATCTAAAAATTATTTTTATCACACAAATAAAAATAGAAAACCATATAAGAACTTTAGCTATGAGAATGATATACAAAGAGGAACCTCTAAGTAGAATTTGAGGTTGAATTGAGAGGTCAAATTAGTCAGGTGCCCTATTCTAAAATGCTACCTTTTCGGATTTGAAAACTCTAAGATATGAATTGTAGTTTTCTATGTGTTCCCTAAAAATTTTAATTGATGAAACTTTTGGATCTATCATACACACATGTAAAGAGGGGGAAAGGTTGTGTTGTATAGGGGCTTTCCTAAGTAAAAACCAATTTTTGGTATTTCTACCTCCATGTATAGAAAATGATAATGATCAAGAGGGCATACCCTAGGTCGGGTAGAGGAAAAAACTATAATAATTGAATAAAATAATAAATGGTAAATGGAAATGTTACCTTGATGAAGTCATGCCACACCACAAGTTTTATGTACTTAATATTAGAGTGTTCCAAGTATGAGAATTTGGTTTTTTCATTGATTTCAACAAGTCTGTGTTGTCATTAATGTTTATTGATATTGTTGCAAGAATGTGAGAAGTTGATGTTTTGATTAGAGGCATTATGTAGTCACTAGTAAAGCTACTAATGTCAACCTCTTGCTTTTTTTTGATAATATTTTATCTATGGATGTGGAAGTTTTGAAGATAATAAGGATGTGTCTCTAGTGCTTGGATCTCAAATAATTTTAAGAAAATTTGATAAAAAGAGGAAACCGTGTGTTACAATGGTATTCTGGGTTACATAGTTGTATTCTGGTTTTGCTCCACATTTCTTCTAGTTTGAATATTTCCCTATGAAATTTAGATATGTTGGTGAGAGTTGTTAATAGATTTTATATTCAATATTTGGTATGCTAGATCAGTTTACAAAATAATTTGTGCTCACTAGTGTGAGACTATGTATTAGTATTGCAGAGGTATCTAGGAGAAATTTTAATGCTCTACATTTCTCCATAGTAGTGTTTCAGGTCTTGTGATTTTGAAAGTCTCTTGATGGTGTTGATATTTTACCTCAATCAAGAGGGTTTGAGGTTTGGTGCTTTGGAAGATTATTTTTCAAGTAACACTATATCGAAGAGTTCTCTAAGTGTACTAGGTGTGTGCATTCTTTAGGTGGAATTTATTGTAAAGGATATTGTTGGATCGTGGGGTGCTTGAGAAATATTTTTGATCAATTTTGAGTCTGGTGTGTGGTTTGCAAGTTTTCATTGGGTTTGAGGAAGCGTGTAGGGTATGTGCAGGATCATCATGGAAAAAATAGGCCCTTAAGTGACAATAAAATTCAAAAAATTAGAGTTAGGCAACTTGATGTAAATTTTTGAATAAGTTATCTATATTATTTTAAAATAATGTAAGAATACAATCTGTAGAAAATTGAATGTAGTTTCTAAAATACTAGGTTTATTTATTTATTTTTAAAATCGATTTGGTGAAAATTTTAAATTTCAATGCAGTAGTTGTTAAATTTCAGGGAAAAATAAGAAGTAGGCGTCTTTCTAAACACCCTAACCACAATAAAATGATAATATTTTTTATCAAATTTTATATATAAGAAGGGGAATCATGTCCCGATGTGATGTATAATTTTTTTAAATTTTTTTCCAAGTAAATAATTAATTATGAATTTTTTATTACAACTTTTAAAAAATATAAAAACTTGTATGTCTGACCACCTTAACTTGGTCAAAATTTCATGAAATTCATTTTTTTTTAAAATCCTATAGTATGTGAAGCATAGATTGTGACAGATGTTTTGGATTAAAAAAAAGTGATACTGTTTGAAAGCTATATATTTTTTTCAATTGGCCTATCAATCAAAACTTTAGTCGTAATTCAAGTAGAAAATGAATAATAATAATTTATTGAATTAAAATTAAATAATAATTTATATTGGTGGAAATCTGAGAATATCCTTTAAAAACCCTTTTCGTTTCATCAATTCTGGGTACAAAAAAAGTCATCAGCTACATGGGCCATCATATCACTTAGATATCGCCACTTTTTGGCCCAACATGATCCTGCACATACCCTGTACTTAAAAGTTTGATGGTGTTTCCACTAGTAATGTTTGACCTGGTGTTTACACTACATGTGAGATAAATATTGTTTATCATAGTGTGTGGTTGAGTGGAATTGTCAATTTGGGTCCCAACTAAGATTTGATGCGGTTTGCATTCACTTCTATCAGCCACTAAAGTGTTTTGGCACTGACCTAATTTAAATTTACACATTTGAGGTGCATAGATGACCTTGGAAATGGTCTCAAGGTTGAAGAAGGTATAATTGTGAGTTGAGTTGTTGAATAAAATCAAGTGACATGCGAATGATGTGAAGTGCAATGTGATTTTTCATGTGTTAGTTTACTGGATGCAGAGAGTAGAAGGTGACTACAAGTATTCAATCAAAGTGTGAAGGTTTTGATGTCATTATGGTGCATTCTTTGTTGCTTTATGATTCCTTTCTCTATGTAACATTCCTTCGCTATCTTCTTTTCTATTCTAGCAATTATCCCTTTTGGGAGTGAGCCCTTCTACTTTAGGAAGTGAGCCCTCTGGTAGTGAGCCATTTTGTATTCGGTGTTGATATTAATTATATTATGAGATAATCCTCACTATGGTTTTTCCCTTCTTTGGTTTTCTACGTAAATTTGGCGTTCTTTTGTGTAGAGTGTTATTTTTTTAGTTTTTTTAATTTGTTTTTCATGCTAATTCATCATAATAGAATTAAGGGTTTAATGAATGAATGTGGATCTGAATATCAATAAGGGTTTTGATTTTTTAAGATACAACTCATTCACCCCCCTCTTATTTGTCTTGTGCATTCAAAAATTTGTATCAAAGAAAGGTTCCTTGGAGAAAATATTAACAGCTTAAGGTAGATCGAGGATGGTGTACAAAAAGGAGATCCCTTATTTTGACAGAAGGCAAGGATTAAAAGCTTTCTAGAATATCTAGGACATGATATCTGGAAATTAGTTAAGGATGGATACAATATGCCTAAAAATGGTCCAAGAACTTAAAATAAACTCAAATCCTATGAAACCAATAGTAAAGCAAGGTATGCTCTTAAGTAGTCTTACGAATTCTGAATTGGTGAAAGTTATGAATCTGAAAATTGGCAAAGCAATTTGAGATAATCTGGAGAGTATTTATGAAGGAGATGATATGGTCAAACAAGATAAGATGTAGAATTTAAAGATAATATTTGAGAACTTGTGGATGTTTGAAGATGAAAAGATTACAAGCTACATGTAGAGGGTAGATGAATTGGCCAGCTCCATAAGAGGCCTTGGAGGTAAATTCAAGGAATCAAAATTGGTAAAGAAAATTATTAGAACCCTTCCTAAAGCTTAGTGTCACAAAGTTTCTCGTATTGAGGAATTTTAAAATCTAAATTGGTATTCTAGAGATCAATTGTATGGCTCTTTAAATGCATTTGAAAAGAGAAAATTTGGTCCAAATAATAGTGCAAAAGTTGAGACTTCTTTTAAGACTACAAAAATAGAGAAGACTGAAGAATCAGATTAGGAAGATCTTGATGATGTGGAAGATAAATTTGTGAGAAGAGTTATAAGAGCTAATAGAAATTACAAAAGTAAGTTTCCTTTAAAATTTTTGAGTTATGGAAACATGGGTCATTATGCTTCAAGATGTCTAAACAAAGTTATTAATGACAAGGACAAGGAGAATGGAGGTAAAATGATTAAGAAAATCTATTATATTAGAGAGGATGAAACTATTTGTAATGATGAATCTGTTTATGGTGATGATGATTATGAACACTTGTTTATGGCTTTAAAAGATAAATATATTTATACTAACTCTAAAATATGTGTGAATGAATGCCCTTTGAAGAGAAAGGAAAATACTGAAGGTACCTTGGTATCTAATTTTTGATTCTAGATCGGATAAGAATAATTAGATCATTGATAGAGGATGCTCAAATCATATCATCGGATATCATAGTAATTTTTTTTAAATTGAAAATTATGATGGATGACTTGTTATATTTGGTGATGATTCAGGTGCTAAGATATGTGGAATAAGTTTAACCAATTTTGATGACAAGCATAATATTGAAGATGTTTACTATGTTAAATGTTTAAGGCATAACCTCTTCAACATTGGACAAATGTGTAGCAAAGGATACAATATTATGTTTCATGAAGATGGATGTGATATCTAAAAATGTTATGGAACTATGATTACTGCTGGGCGTGTTGCCACAGTAGTGGTTTACAATTTCTGAGAGGAACTAATTTTTGCTGAAATCACATATTTTTAGAAAATATAATGATTTAAGCCTTAAAAAGTTCCATTTTAAGGATTCCAATTGAAGAGGCTTTGATCAAACCACCTTAGATGAAAACCCCTTGGATAGAACCTCGCTATTTTTAAACCATACCTACAAATTAGTCTCCTTTACACCTATCAAAATGTTGATAAAAAATCAGTTTTGATTTACCTTTTGGGGGATTAAATCAATTCATTTAAAATTTATTTCAAATGATTATGGTAGTCCTCAAAACGATCTATCCAATGAATATAATTTTAATATGTGTTGGTTTTAATATGTATTTATTTTTTTAGTTTTATTAAACATAGGTTTTTCATCAAAAATGAAGGTCTTTGTTCTATACATGTTGAAAAATAGCAGATTATCAATAAAAATTGAAAAATATGAGTGAAATAGATATTGAAGTCCTTGATCCAAAAAAATAAATAAATTGAATTTCAATATATACGAATTTTTTTACGTGTTATACGGTTGCGCTATGTCTGAGTTTTAATTAGTTTGACATTGAAACTTAATTAAAGAAAAAATATTTTAAAAAAAACTATCTAACCAAGTGGAAGCACTAGATATTAGAGTTACAAATCTAAATTCGAAAGAATTAGAATTTTATCATGTATGTGTTATGCCTTGCATAACCCCCCCATATTTTTCCTTGGTCAAAATGGGTCCCCCTTTGATTTTTTTTTATCTTTGGTTGATTTCAAACAAAGTCTAGAGTCTTTTTGCTTTCAACACTTTGTTTTATTTTTGCTTAGTTTGTCGGAATCAGAGCTGGAACCAAATCGGGTTCTGAAACTTCTTTCAAAACTCAATCCGATCCCCATCCTGATAGTCTTTATTTTACCCTTTTTGTTTTTTCCTTTATCAGAGTCGAAGCCAGAGTGGGCGTTAAGTTGGTGTTTATTCAAAATTGCAAAATCTAAATCCATTCCGTCTCTACCTCCGCTTTTTCACTTTTTGTTTTTAGTCTTAGTCATTGTCTTAAGTTTTATTATGTTGGTATTTTATTTTACTTTTTGTGTTTGGTTTCCTTTTGTCCTTTGTTGGTGGACCCAGAACTGGAATGGGAATGAAGTTCGGAAATTCTTTAAGTTTCTAAATCAGTTCTCATCCCGATTCCACTCCCGTTGTTTCTTGGTCGATTGAATTTTTTTTTACTGAAGTTGCACTGTAGTGAAGTGTTTGTTCTCTTCCAGTTCTGACCCTGCCTAAATGCATTTAATGCATTAATGACAGTTGCCATGCGTAGGTAGAGGCTCAAATTTTACCTTCATTAAGGACTAAACCCATTATTATTATCATTGTTAAAGAATCAAAGAGTGACGAAGAGCACATGCGGAGTTCGTCTGAGTGAATCAATTGAAGGAGGAAGAGATAATTTCTTGCGAATCATTTCAGAAGGTTAGCCGGGTTTCGCGTTTGAGGTGGGGTTCCTGTTCTTGTTGTTATTTAGTTATTTGTTTTCGTGTTTTTGGTTTGGGTTTGTTTGATTTGAATCTTTGAGAAAGTTCATTGTTTCAGTTGGTTTGCATGTTTGTTTTCTTTCTCTCTTTATTTTTTGTTCTTGATTTCATTTTATGCTTGCGTTTCTGGTTTTATAGCGAAAGTGGGCACACTCGTTTTCACGTTTTGTCATGGTTGCATTATGCTACATTAGGGTATAAATGCATAGGTTTAATTAGAGTTTTTCATTGTGAGGTAGATTAAATCTAGGTTTTTATAGTAAGTTAGGGTTGGTAGAATCTAGTTTTTACTTAGGATGTAATAGCGTATTCATTTGGATAAATTAGGAAGGGTTGAATTCATGCCCTAGTTTTATATCGCGTTTTCTAGATTAGGGTTTCGTGCATTTTTGTGATCACATTTAAAATGTTTATATATGATGCCCTAAAAATACAGTCATCCCCCACAATCATATGGGCATGGTTTTTTTGTTATATATTTCAAGCTTTGTTTCATTTAAATATGACCTTAGTCTTTAATCATGGAGTCAAGTGTTAAATTGATAAAATTGTCAATGACGTCATGGTCAACATCGAAAGTGGGATCGAAATTGATTTAGGAGTTTGGATGTGTTTTTTATGTTTAGTGTCAATTTCGTTTTCCACCCCATCTTCGACTCCGCTTATAGTAAGAAGCTTTAATTCACAAAAATGTTTACCTAGCAGAAGTGGAAGCGGAACCAAAACAAAATATGAAAACATAAAATCTCAAGTGAACCAAATCAGTTTTTATTCCGGTTCTAGTTTTGATCACTATTTCATTTCCGTCTCTGACTCTGCTTATAGTAAGAAGCTTTAATTCATAAAAAAATTTACCTAGCGGAAGCGGAAGCCAAACCAAAAAATAAAATGAAAACATAAAATCTTAAGGGAACCGAATTAGTTTCTATTCTGATTCTGGTTCTGATCACTATTTCATTTCCAACTCCAAGTCCACTTATTTTGAGTAGAGTGACAGTAACATGTTTTTCTCTGAGCCCGACAGTATGTTAGAAGAAGATTATTTAAGATGTTTGATGTCTGGTTTTTCCTCCGATGTATATTTGAAAGGTATGATTTTAAAGATATATTATGAGATGTTTCATTTAGGGATCTAACTAGAGATATTTGCTGTAGGAAAGCTAAGAGGATCTCAGGAATATCAGGAGAAGCTTCTCCAAGAAACCAGCCTACATGGACATCAAAGGCAACACCTAAACCAAAGAAGATCAAGCTAGAAAAATTGCCTTATACCTTGAGGTATAACCACAAGAGTCTTGTTGTGAAAGTAAGTAAAGTAGAGTCAGACTAGTCAGACATCACTGACATAAACTTGGGCTAGTACAACTTTGAGGAGGTGTATACTGAAACATTTAATGTGGGTGTGATGCCTAGAACCAAGAGAATTGTTGATTTTAGTTTGGCTCAAATCACTTTGTTTCCTTTTTCAATCCAATGCCCAGAGTTGATCTTGACACAAGCCAGTGCCTACAATCCTGCTACCAAATAGTGCATGGATTCCCAAAACAATGTGATTATTGATCTCAATCCTCAAGCATTGCAAAGTATATTCAATGTCTCGGATCCTAAGAAATTGGTGCAATTGGATGAGGTTGAGGCTTTGGAGAAATATAGTAATTATAAAGAATCCAATAAATCTAATTTAAACAAAAAGTGGTTGAAGACAAAAAATAAATCGCTAGCCAAGCTTGCAGATCGGTGAAAGAGGGCATATTTCTATATGGAGGTATTATATTTAATCATGATGTTGTCTAGGGCTTTTGGGAAGAGAGACACATTTCATTTCAAGGAGTGGATGTTTCCTTTTATCCAGAAAAATTTACATGGCACTCATTAGTTGGATTGGTCGATGATTTTATCAAATGCTATTCATGATGAACTGACCAACATCTGGGAGACTAAATGCTTCTTTATGACTTCTTACATTGTGTATGCAGTAACAAGGTTGGGTATCTTCCCAAGTTTAAATAGAGTAGGGATAATGGGAGTCTTGGATGGACAAAAGAAAGTGTGGGAGCATTATAACTAGCTGTCTCTTCAAGTTGTTGAGACTGAGTTCAGAAGGGTTAATGATGCATTCATATATGTAGTCATTAACCAATTAAATGGAGATGCAAGGTACAAATTGAGTCAAGAAGCCATGGAATTCATTGCTAAATGGGCATGTTGGTACATTCAATACCCCAAATTTACATATTTCAAACTAGCTAGTTTTGAAGGCCATCCACATTTGCTCCCAAGGTGTTGCAATAATAAGATAGTATTGATGGAGTTTGTATATCAGGCTCTTGGATTTAATGCTCAGTTTGGAATAAAACATAAGATAGGATGTCACAAGTTCCCCATGGAGTTGGGTGAGTATGGCTTTCAGCATTTGGTAGGAGCAAAGGTGGTTTGCAGTGAGCCGATATAGTTGAAGTTAGGTTTATACACAAGTCGTAGGTATTTTGACCTGAATGGTAAGATGCATGCCTAATTGCCTTCTACGTTTGACAAGCATTTCAATTTGTTAGAAGATTTCTGGAGTGATCGGCAAGATGAGTATGACTTGAGGAAAAAAAATTATGAGAGGTTATCTGTCTCACTCATGGTAGAACTTGGAGTCAAAAATGGCATTCCTGACACTTTGGTGGATGATGGAGTTGTATTTGATCCATATTATGAGGCTTTAAACATAGGATATAAGAGCTTGGATCCAAGTGACTGGGATAGTGAAGAAACTATTAACATAAAGAAGATAGCAAGAACAGTATTGGATAGAAGTGTTCACTAGTTGATATTAAGAACCAAAGCTCCTCAACGACCAGCTCCTAAAAATGGGAAAGGGTATAAAAGACTCAAGAGGAAGACACCTCCCAAGGAGCCATTGGATTTCTTTTCCCGAGACATTAAAGAAATATAACTTGAAGCAGCAGGTGATGAAGCAGAAACACAAGAAGGGGATGTTCAAATAGGATCGTCTGTTTCAACACCTACATTAGGTGAATCTTTCACACAAATCCCACTTGCAAAGAAGTAGGGTGAATAATTTCAAAAGGGGGCTCTTCATAGTATGGCTGAAACTATAAAGGGAAAGGAAGTGGAGAGGGAAATTCTAGATGTTGGAACAGATTTAGATGAGACTGTGTCAGACAAGGATTTGGAGGGAGAATATGCCTCTAGAGGAGGATGCTGAACAGGTAATGACACAAGAGGAGCAAAGGGCATTTTTTGAAGAAGTTAGATAGGATGCTGAGGAAAAAGCTAAGAAAATAGAAAAGCAAAATGTCATGGATGCCAAAACTGATTCCATACTACAACAACAACAAATTGAAGCAAAGTCAAGAGCTAATGAAGTAGAGAGACAGAAAAGGAAACAAGAACATGAAATAAAGGTTAAAGAATAAAATGATAAGTTAGAGCCGATACAAAAGATTCATGACCTTGAGGAAGAGAAGGAAAGACACAGGAGGGATAAAGAAGTCTTGGAGGCCAAGTTGAAACTTGTTGAGGAAGCTCGCCAAAAAGAAGAAGAAGAGAAGGCAGAAAAGCTTAACGCTTTAGAGGTAGAAAGATTAGAAAAAAAAAATATTAGAGGCTTTAGAGAAGGCAAAAAATCTTAAAGCTTTAGAGGAAGAAAGATTAGAGAAAGAAAGACTAGAGGCTTCAGAGAAGGAAAAGTTGGAAAAAGAAGCTCTAGAGAAAGAGAAATTGGATAAGGAAAAACTGAAAAAGGAAAGAATAGAGAAGGATAGATTAGAAAGGAAAGATTGGAAAGGGAAAAAGTGGAGAGAGATCGATTGGAGGAAGAGAGGTTAATTAAGGAAGAAGAAGATAATAAGATACAAGAACAAAAGGATAGGGAAGAGGCTGAAAAGCTTCTACAGATGCATATGCTGCAAAAATAGCAAGAGGAACCAAGGGTTGATTCTCAATCCCAAGTAAATGTGCAGCCACCTTCTACTACTACTATTGCTTCTTCTTCCACTGTGATGACTATTGCTCCAAGTGCTCCCACTTGGTTAAAATTGGACCTACAGAAAATGAGAGTAATGCCTTCACAACCTCTCAATTGGGAGGATATGATGAAGGATATTGAACAAGAGAGGCCTATAAACAAGGCCAAGATCCTACACTCTACCAGACTCATATACAAGGGAGAGATTGTTGCCGAGTGTGCCATACCAATGATATAAAAGGAGGTAGGGGACATGTAGTTAACAAATTATCAATTGAGTACTGTCAACTTGGGAAGGCCTACCAGGAATCAACAGATGAATTTAATTGATGTGGTAGCTTCAACAACCAAGTCAAGGATGTTAAAGGATAAATAGAAGAAAGATGAGCTTAAGGCTTAGTTGGATCAATTGCAGTACTTTTTGAAAAGTGTCTCCTCTCTGAGATCACAACAGGTAACGGTTATTGAGACTCCAATTTTGTTAATAAAAAAGGAGGTAGATGATTTAGTGTAGGTAAGAGGCAAAGTGAAGATGGTGGATAGATGGGTTAACAAGTTGAATTGAGAATTAGGTGAACTTTTGGTCGAGGTTTTTGAGGTTTACAAAGGCACATAAGAGTTGATAAGAGAGATGCATCAATATATTGAAGCATTAAAGAAACAGGAAGAGGAGTATAAAGAGTATAGTCAGAAATTGGAGAAAGTTAGTATGTTGCCTTTGACTACTCTTCTTGAACAGTCAATACTCGAGGAGGATAATAAAGATTTTGTGGAAAATACCTCTCATATACTCTGATTTAGAACAAATTTCTTGTGTAAGCATAGGAATGAGGTCCAAGATGTTGTTAATAATCTCACTGAACAGTTTGAGGGGTTGGAGGCATTCATTTCTATCATAGTAGATGTTAATGTATTAAAAAAGGAAGGCATGCCTTTGAGTCACATAAAAGAGAAATGGGATGAAAGGTTTAGAGGACCTATGCAAACGGGAGATGATGGTGAAGATTTGATGATAGATCAACTGATGGAGGTCAAAGAAGAGATAAAAGATGCTAGAAGAGAGTTGACAAAGATTAAAGGTATGAGAGGGTTTGCTATAGAAGAATTGGAGAAAATTAAATTTGAAGACAACTGGGTTTATAGGCCAGAATTAGATGTATTACAGCAAGTCTTGGCAATTATGATGAGTTCATTGTAGACCCAACTTCACATGCATAAATCTCTTGCATGCATGACTTTCTTCTTCTTTGCATGTTGCATGGAGCATTGACAGTTTTGAAGCTTATGACATTTTTCTCTTCTATTTTCTATTCTCCAATTTAACTAAATTTCTAATGTAAGAACTCAAGATCAAATCAATCTGAGTTTCCAAGAATTTTTTTGTTCCTAAAAGGGTGGATAGCTTAAAATAGAAGTGGAGTTCAAATTTTGTATATCTATAAATACCCTCTGGGTATCATATTGTAGAGGTCAGCTAATAGAGAATAGAATTGGCCTACCTGATATTATGAGATAGAATTTTGTAGTGATTACTGAGATACATTGTTACTGGATACTTTACAATTAAATAAATTATAGGATTACACAATATGGTGTTAGAATTGAATTTTAATTGATAAGGCTGATAAGTTATAATCTATCTGGATGCCAATGATTGTGTTGAAGCATGATTGTTTCTTATGTGATGAAATTCACTAGAAGAAAACGGATTTAAAGATTATCTTGTTAGATTGTCATTGGATTAGATTTTTTGAAGTCTGTTGATCTATAATCTTGGCAATGAATGAATGTGTGTTCTTTTAAAAAATCTTTGAAGTAGTTGTGATAGGCTAATTAAAATAAGCACCTTAGATGCATACAGTGGTATAGATTATTCTGTGAATTGAATCATGCTTTGGTTTTCTTGGTATGATTGGAAAACATTCATTTGTTGAAGATATATGTCTAGATTAGAGATGATTTTTGTTCATGTTTACTGGTTTACCCTTTGATCTATCTTTTTCTTTTGTTTGAAACCCCTTTGATTTACTAAAAACAATTCAGTAAAATGAGTTATTGCTTGCATTCTTTGTTACTAGCACTAGCCCCTTGAACATTATAGTTGCATGAACCGATTGAGTGACATCAGAAATTTGAGAACCAACTACCAGGACCTTGGGATCTAGGCTACTATATGTTATCTTTCTTTTTCAGGAGAAATAGAGTAGAAATATTCTATTTTAACATTGTTTGTGTCATTTTCACCATCAACAAAAATTGGCACTAGAAGGAGGGCCTGAAAGAACAAGCTAGCTCACATTTTGTCTTTCTCACCAGAGAAATATGGGAGGATCCTCAGATCCTCCACCAATCTTGAACCATTTGAAGAACTTCAAACCCCAGTCAGACTTGGACCCCATTCTCATAAGATCTTGATACCTGCCTTGCCACCACCGCTTACTTCGCCTGGACTCCCACCAAATCCACCTACACCACAACCTGTTCCACCTACATCACCACCACCAAGTATGCCTAAGTCTCCACCAATTCAGCCTATATCACCACCTACCCAACCAATCCCACCCATGGATTACTTTGTTAATAACCTCTATCCATTAGGGACTATTCCAGGAGGAATCCATGATTTACCAAAGAACCCAATTTTTTTTTGTCCTAACTACACACATGGTGAATCAAGAAGTGTTGAGGAGCACATAAAAGCATTCAAAGATCCTTGCATAAGAGCTCAAGTTTCACATCAAGATGTGGTAAGTAGACTATTTCCTTATTGTTTAGGAGATATGGCATATAACTGGTATTTAAATTTTCCCCAAGGATCTATCCTAGGTTGGATAGATTTAGAAAATGAATTCATTAATCAATTTTGGATTTATGTTGACCCTGCCATTTTGTAAAACCTATTTGCCACAATAAGAAAGGAACATCATGAGCCATTATCATTGTTCAATACTAGATTCCAAAGAATGTTTCATAGGTTGGAAGACCCTTATCTAGTAGTTGAGAACATTGGCATATAGGCATATTTAAGAGTCGTTGATCCTTTAATTGGCCTATTCTTGTAGAGAACTTATCAGCCTGGTGAGATAGACTCTTTGTCTAAAGTTTATCATCTTGCCATCAAGTTGCAACAACAAATAAGTTTGCAACCAGGAGGTTTAGGAGTAGCTCCTCCCCCATGAATTATTTGATGCCTAATCCACCATTACACAACATTGTCCCAGGGATGTCCTATTCCCAATATGGACCTGTGTCTGAGCTACAAGCTCCACATACCATGCCCTTCTTCGGTAATGGCATGGAAGATTCTTCCCAACAACCTCAAAATCCACAACAGCAAGCGGGAGGATCAACCCATGTTCATTCCCTAGCCATAGTACAGAATGTGCAGAATGAGCAAACTGTCCAACTGACTAGTGAGTTAGAGACTCTTAAGAAGACTCTATCTCAAATGTCTAATGACATGGCACAACTAAGGAAAAACCCTCCCCACAATCAAAATTACAACAACCAGGGGGGTTATAACAATCAGGGTAATTATTCTAATAAGAATGGGAACCAAAACACTAATAGGAACTTTCAAGTTCAAAATTCCTCTAATCAGAATTACCAAAATCAGAACAGAGGGTATAACTAGAGGTACAACAACAACAACAACAATAGGCAGTGGAATACTAGGCCTAACAATGAGGGAGTTCCCCATAACTATTAGTAAGGTGAGGAGAGATCACATACAACTAATGTTGCTGACCTCAACTTTATGACTAATTGGTGCAGGCTACATGATACTGCAACACATTTTGAGGTTAACTGCCCTGAAATGGAAAAGATTGTAAAGATTGCATAGGCCGATTCCCATTCCCCAGTAAGAAATTCCAATTAGGATAATAGGCCAGTCAACACTGCCATGACTTATGAAACCATTGAATAAAAATATCAGTTCCCTATGCAAGGAGATAATGAGCCAAAGGAAGATGTATATGATGCTCAAGATTTTCAGTCCAGAGGAGGTCACTTTCTGAGAAATCAGAATAAGGGCCCATTCACTACATCTGCACCCCCTAATAACATGGTCCCACCTAACCAAAATGAAAATAACAATCCACCACCACCAATGGGACCTTCTGATTCTCAGAATAGAGGTAATCAGCCTCCTTTTCCTAAATATCAAGTTAGGAATGATTCAAAGTTTGATTTCATTGCAGAATTATAGAGGCAGAAGAAATCATTGTCCTTCTTTGACATCATGAAGTGGTACCCAACTCAACAAGAGGTGGTATTAAAAGCTTTGGAGGAGGAAGATCACCTAAAAGGGAAAGGTAAAATGACTCCAACAAAGGAGACAAATGCAGCCATTTATAAAGGTAAGAATAGTACCCCACCTTTTCTGTTAATTTTGAAAATATTTGGAAAGAATCTGCATAATTGTTTATTGGATAGTGGAGCATCAGGAAATGTCATGCCTTTTTCGATTTGTAAGAAGTTAGGATTGATTCCTATCCCAACCAATAAAAATTTGATTCATTTGGATAAAACTGAAATCAATGTTGTAGGTGAATTAAAGAATATGCATGTGCAGGTTGGATCAGACCCAAGGATCTAGACCTATATAGATATCCAAGTAGCTGATATCCCAAAAACATATGGTATGATCCTAAGTTGGGAGCTAATAAAATCATAGGGGGGTATTTGTCTTTGGATTTCTCTCACATGTGGTTACCATGGAAAGGAGTTGCAACATAGATAAGAATCGAAAGTGAACCTAGGCTCAAACACATGATCATAGAATATGATGCTTCAAATGAAGTAGCATACTTTGAGACTGAGATAGGTGTTTACAAACAAGAGGAAGTTCTTACTTTCTCTGTAGTTAGTCCTGATGATACATTATCCTTAGAGCACAATGACTCAATGATCTGCATCAACCAGCAGGTTCTGATAAGAAAATTACAACAAGATAAGATGGTTTTAGGAGTAGAAACTGATTTTAGTAGTTTGTTGCTTCCTAATTGGTTTGCGATACATTATCATAACCATTCAGAATTAACATGTCAATCATGCTTAGATATTATAAGTCATGTAGATCAACATCAACAAATATGTCAATAGGAACAAGCCTAGACCCCCATCAATGATTTTTCTTTCCAAGTTAAGGATGCAACTATTCTCACATGGGCTAGTCTTTCTCAAAAGGAAGGTCCTTCACTAGAAGAACAGACTCGGGTTGTTTGTTCTGAAGTTCAAAAGGAAGTTGAGGTGTCCCAGTTCCTATCTGATACACCTACCCCACATACTTTTCCAATAACCAAGGCAATGATAAGAAGTGAGTTGGATTGTAATTTGACCCAAGAGGGTGTTCAGGAAGTAATTCCTAGACAGGATGAAAACATAGAAAAACCTTCAACTGAACTTTTTCCCGAGTCAGATTCTGATAAACGGAAAAAGTACGAGTTGCCACATGTCTCAAGTAAGTCATGCCCTGTTATTCCTAAAAAGAAGGAGCTCCTAGCCAAGGATCAATTATGGACTCTTAAATTTTATGGTTCCAAATTTAAAGTAGGAAGTGGAGTAGGGATTAAGCTAACTAGCCCAAAAGGGAAGACTTAATCTGCTTCTTATAGATTGCAGTTTGGTTGCACAAACAATGTGGCTAAATATGAAGCACTTGCATGAGGTCTTATGTTTTCTCATAAGAATAAGATTACTACTCTCATAGTTATGGGATATTATGAGGTGATTGTAAAGTAGGTACATAGCCAATATACATGTCACAACAAAAGATTGGCTCCATACAAAAACAAGGTTTGGAATTTAATGAAAGATTTTGATGCTTTTGGGATTAGTCTAATCCCTAGGGAGGCTAATCAAATTGCGGATGCTCTGGTTGTGGCTGCTAGCACATTAGAACCTATACAAAATTATGTTTTGAAGAGGTTATCAGTTGAGTTGATTTCAGTCCCTATTGTTCTTGATAATGTTAGACACATTCAACTATTTCATGATGATCAATACATTTTAGCCTTTTTGGAAAGTTCTGATTTTACTCAAGGACAAATAATTGATGAATCTAAATGAGATCAAGGAGATTGGGACCCTGAGAAAGAGATTCTAGAAGGGATATTGAATTTAAAGAGTAATAGAATTCCGAAGGGAATGGTTTCTTTAGGGAGGATATTTGATTCAGATCCAAGGGCTTGTTAAAGGATGCCTACAAAGAGTGAGAGAGGTAAGTATGAATCTGTTAATTTGACTCACTCAGGTCTGGAAAGGAATTTTCTTATAGGAAAAAATTATCCTCAGGAAATTAAGGACAAGATTGTCAAGGTTTTGGAGCAGAACATTGAAGTTATAGCTTGGAGTTATGATGATTTAAAAACTTTTGACACATTAGTCATTACTCATACTATCCCTCTCAATCCAGATGCCAAGCATTTTCACCAAAAGCAATGCCTTGTCAATGCTGTAATTGAGCCCTTGATTCAGAAGGAGGTGTAGAAACTTTTATCTGCTAGAATAATCTTTCTAGTTAGAAATTCTACCTAGGTGGCTAATTTAGTTCTTGTCCACAAGAAGAATAGTGAGATCAGGTTATGTGTGGATTTTAGGAATCTAAAAAGGGCCTCTGAGAAAGACAATTGTCTATTACCTTCTCTTGATGAAGTATTACAAAAGGTAAATGGATCCCAGATGATATCATTCTTGGATGGGTATTCTGGATACAATCAGGTACTTGTTAGTCATGAGGATAGGATGAAAACTACTTTCACCACTAAATGGGGAACATTTGCTTATAGGAGGATGCCATTTGGTCTCATCAATGATGGAGCTACTTTTCAAAGGGCGATGGATGTAGCTTTCAAAGATCTAATAGGAAAGTGTATAATCATTTATGTAGATGATTTAACCATCTTCTCTGAGAATAGAGAAGATTATGCTGCAAACCTAGAAAAGGTTCTATAGAAATGTGTATTTGGGGTTTTTAACAGAAAGCTCTTAGGTCACATTATATCAGAGGAGGGGATTTCCATAGATCCTAACCGAGTGGAGGCCATCTTGAAATTGACAAAGCCAGGAAGCAAGAAGGAAATGAGGTCCTTCTTTAGAAGGATCAATTTTGCTAGGAAATTTATAAAAGGTTTTGCAGAGATTGTCAAACCCCTCAATGAAATGATGAAGAAGGATGCAAATATTGAGTGGAGTGAAGAGGCTAAGTCTTCTTTTATGTAGATTAAACAAACTATATCTGAGGCACCTATTTTGACAAGTCTAGATCATCTAAAACCCTTCTACATTTATTCTTTTTCTTGTGAACATTCATATGCAACAGTTTTAACACAGAGAAGAGAAGAGAGTGAGTAGAGACCGATTGCCCTTATGAGCTCTCCATTTAAGAATGCATAATTAAGGTATTCACCACTAGAAAATAAGTCTTTGCATTGGTATGAGTAGTGAAGAAGTTCAGACATTACATAATTTGAAGTCAAGTTATTGCCATAGTTCGAGATCCAATTGTGAAGTCTCTCCTAATGCAAAGTGAATTAGGGGAACAAAGAGGGAAATGGATGGCAATCTTACAGGAGTTTGACTTAGAAATTCACCCAATGAAACTCGTTCGAGGACAAGGATTGTCAAAAGAAATGGATGAAGTAGATAGAAGTATCACTTTCCAACAATACACTATCCAATCAGGGTATGTGCAAGATCATGATGGGCCAAAAAGTGGTGATATGTAAGCCATATGATGACCCATGTGGCTGACAAATTTTTTTTTACCCAAAATTGATGAAATCAAAAGGGTTTTTACAAGATATTCTCAGCTTTCCACCAATATAAATTATTCTTTACTTTGAATTTAATAAATAATTATTATTCATTTTCTATTAGAATTACGAATAAAATCCTGATTGATAGGCTGATTGAAAAACATCTATAACTTTCAAATGGTATCACATTTTTGAATCCAAAACATCCGTCACATTCTATGATTCACATACTATAGGATTAAAAAAATAATAATAATAATTTCATAAATTTTTGACCAAGTTAAGGTGGTTAGACAGATGAGATTTTATATTTTTTAAAAGTTGTAATAAAAAAATTATAGTTAATTATTTATTTGGAAAAAAAATAAAAAAAATATGCATCACATCAGGACATGAGTCCTCTACTTATATCTAAAATATTATCATTTTATTGTAGTTAGGATGGTCAGGTAGACACCTACTTCTTATTTTTACCCTGAAATTTAAATACTATTGCATTGAAATTTCAAATTTTCACCAAATAGATTTAAAAAAAAAATAAAGGTCTAGTAGTTAAGAAACTAAATTCAATTTTCTACAGATTCTATTTTTACATTTTTTTGAAATAATATAGATAACTTATTCAAATTTTTATGTCAAGTTGTCTAACTTTTTTTTTTTGTCTTTTTATTGCCACTTAAGGGCCTATTTTTTCCATGATGATCCTGCACATACCCATCATTCACAAAGGATCCTTGGTATACAGATTTAGTATTCTTCCTCCTCAATAAAAAATGTTCGAAAGGAATGAATGCTACTCAAAGGATAGCATTGAGGATGAAGAGTGATCATTACATGCTTAAAGGGGGATCCATTTATAGAAATAATTTTCATGGAATTTACCTAGGCTATTTGGATCAACAAGAAGCAAAGCATGCTATTTCTGAGTTTCATGGAAGACATGAAACACGGCATGGATCTACTGATGCTTTGGCTCATCAAAATTTAAGATCAATCTATTATTGGCCTTATGTGTTTAGAGACACACATCAACACTGTAGGACTTTTCATGTATGCCAAACTTTTGCAACTAGAGAAAGAAATCCTACAATGCCCTTGCAACCGGTATATGAGGTAAGGCCATTTTCCCAATGGGCACTTGATTTTGTAGGTGTAATTAATCCAAATTCTTCTGCAGGTCATAAATTCATCTTGACTACAACCGACTACTACACACGCTGGACTAAGGCACTACCTTGCAAGAATAGTACTACAAAGGTGGTCATCAAGTTTATGACTGAGAACATCACAACTAGGTTTGGAGTTCCATTTTCATTGGTATGTGATAATGACCCTCCTTTTTGTTTTGTTGAGTTCATTTCATGGGCTTATGAACATAATATTGTTTTGAAGTATTCTTCCAATTACTACCCTCAAGGAAATGGAGTGGCTGAGTCCACAAATAAAAACTTGTTGGAAGTTATAAGAAAGTTGTTAGAGAATAATCCTAGGGACTGACATACCCAGTTGAGATTTGCCTAATGCGCAGATCAAATTATAATTAAAGCATCTCTAAGAAACTCACCTTTTAAGTTAGTTTATGGCCAAGATCCAATCTTCCCAATTCATTTACAAATACCAGTTCTTAAGTTCATGCAAGAATTTTATAACAAGGATCATAGGATTGAGGTTTGACTAGTTAATTTATTAAACATGGAAGAGCAAAGAGATTGTAATGCCCCGCCACGCAACCCTAGAGGAAGTTTCAATTCACTAAACAAGCGTACCAATTTTTTTTTTTTTAAAGAAATGAATTAAACCCACATGTTCAACTATAATTGACAACATCCCCTAGGGTTACATAACTGAGATTACATAAATCCCCATTAACATACATCATCTAAATTACATTGAAAGTAAATAACTCAAGTAATAACATTCAACAACATAAAAAGATACGAGATAAAAATTGAAGCATTCATTACATAAATCTATTACATACATCTATTACAATCCTCATTCCTAGAATGAGTCAAAATACATAAGTATGATCATTACAAGGTCCACCTCATAACACAAGAGGGGTAAAACAATATCATTACAATATGAGATACAAAGTACAAGAATTAAAAGTAAGAAATGCAAGATGTCCATCAAGAAGTCTCACCACCATGTACTGAAGATCAAGGGGACCCAACGGTTTTGGTGCATGTTCCACCCAACCATGTGGTACCCGAAGGCCCACCCCCCATGCTAGGAGATAGTAACAAAGTAACATGGACGAGAAACCTACTACCTCAAACCAAGGGCAGACTCAAACTGACACAAGCTGACTCAACCACACATATGCACAATATAAGTCTAACTCTAATCATGGTTACATTGCTTCTAGATATAATATAATCAAGTGTGCTAAAGAACCATACACACAACATAACACAGTGTTATCCTAGATAGAGTGTCATCGCAAGGTTTGTCATGAGATCTCCTCTGGGTATTCTTCATAGGCTCCGGCACAAGTAATCCTGGTGACCTCAACCGAATCCCGGCCCTCATACTCACTCAAGCGGAATCAACTACCTCTCGTATGGACAAGATAGTTGATCTTTCCATTCCAAGCCTTCTCACTCACCCCAAGTCTAAACAAGCCCTTGTGCCTACGAGTGAGGTTAATTTATCTTGATTAATGTGAAATACGTCCTAATCATCTAAGTATATATTACTTTAATTTTCAGTTGTTAAAATCACTTCTGAAGGTTACCCGGTTTACCTCTTTCGGCTCCGGCCCCTAACAAAAGCCACTCTTCTAATTGGATAACACACTACACAATCTAAACTCCAAGGGTAACTCAAGTGCTATAGGACTGAACAAAGTAATCTCTCCTATTCTAGGAGGCAACAATAAAGAAACCCACTCCTACACAAGGAGGAAACCAAATCACTTGTAACACTACCCAAGGGAAAATCAAACAATAACTTAAAAAGGGAATGACCCACATCTACTGGAAGACTTTACAATTAAAATCTCAAACACCCATTCTCAAAGTAATCATTAAAAGAGGAATCAATATAACCATGCATTGGCAAAGAAAAATACTATATTTGGTTATCCTAAAACCATGTTCCTAACTGATGTTTCTCACAAAAAGAAGAATTATACCATTCTAGAATCTACATTGAACAATAAGCTTTTTATTAAATACATAATTTCCACAACTAAATCAAATCAGGAGAATAATAAATTCAACTATAATTAGCTGTCTAAGTTGTTGAATGTTCCTATGTTGACAAGGTAATAAATATGAACTTCTACAAGTGAAACATCATATATTAAAAAAAATATCCGCTATTTAAAAGAACAACTCCTATTCTCATTTTGATCCAACAAATAAACTATATAAAAAAAAAACTTTAATAAAGATAAATATATATATATATAATATTAATCATATACATAATATATTAAAACATATTATATAAAAAAACATAAAATATTATATAAAAAAAAAAATTAAAACAAAATAAAAATTAAATAAAAATTAAAATTAAGAAAAAATAAAAGAAACAAAAAACAAAAATCAAAATTAAAAGTGACAGGGTCGGACGGTACGCCCTGCCACTGTGCGCAATCCGCAGTCCTACCCGTGCCGACTGTACTTTAAGTACAGCAACCGACAGTGTCTATGGGGCCACAGTCCCCACGGGACAGTGCATCCCCCCATGCGGTGGGAGCACTGCCCAGTGGGTATTGCATACCCACTGGTACAAAGAAAAACAGTGGGGGGGCCGAACCCCCCCACACATAACATTTTTTTCAAATAAAAATTTTCCAAGAAAATTTTGTACGCAGTACGAATTTTCGTACTCTCGCTGTACCAACGATATTTACAAATAATATAATAACACAGTAAAATAAAAAAAATCTATATATATGTAAATATCGATTATTTATATCATATTAAAATATGATATATGTAATGTATATTTACATATATTTTTTTTTTTCCAGAATTTCATCTACTGGTGAAATTGAAGAAAATAGATTTAAAAACTAGTAATAAAATTGACAAAACAATAGATATCTCATGCACAAGAGATTTATAAACTGAAAACCAAAAGAAGCCATCCTTCCATGTTTTCAAATAATTTAAACAAGGAAAAGTAATACATTGATTTTGAATTTCTCAACAAATTTTCTAAAAGGGTTTGCATTTTGAAAAATAAATCTGAATACCAAAATGTTGAAGTTTAACCTAGGGTTTCAAGAAAAATCACCCATTTGAAATTTCCAATCATTTAGAAAATAGATTAAACTAGGAACAATAAAACAAGAAATAAAAGAAAACCTAGTTATTTGCAGCCAAAATTCTTGATGCAGAGTTTCCTTTGAGCTCCTCACAATTCCTTTTCAACAATGCAAAGAATTTCCAGCAAACTTTGATCCAATAGCTCCACCTTCTTCACAAAATTTTCTCTCCTTTCAATTTAATTCTCCAAACATAAAATAATTCCCAAAACTTTCATGAGCAAACTCTCTCCAAAAATCTCATACCTCTGAAAAAAAAGAAGGAAGAAGAATCCCCAAATTTTTCTACCCTAATCTTATAAAACATCATTTCCTCAAAATTCCAAAATAACCTAATGCAACCCTAATTCACATTCAATACAAGAAATTGAATTTAAAAGTTAATTTCATTTCCCCTCTTTGGAAGGCCCTAATTTTGACTTTAAAGTAAAATTTCAATTTTTCATAATTCCCTTTTTGATTTAATTTAATTTAACAATCAAATACACTTCCTTAATTATTATTAAATTATCTAATAACTAAATCCAATCCCTTGAGATTTAAATTTAATTAAATAAATAATTTAACTTTTAATTAACTTACTTACAATTATTTAATAATTAAATTTAATCCCTTGGGATTTAAATTTAATTAAATGAATACTTTAACTTTAATTAACACACTTTCAATTATTTAATAATTAAATCCAATCCCTTGAGATTTAAATTTAATAAATTAAATAATTCAACTTTAATTAGCTTACTTACAATTATTTAATAATTAAATTTAATCCTTGAGATTTAAATTTAATTAATTAAGTAATTTAAGTTTAATTTCAATAATCATTTTAATTATAACCAAAAAGCATAACATTAATATAATATAAAAATAAACATTTCTTCTAGCCAATGCAATTTTCTAAAAGAACCTATTTAATAGGAAAACACTTTTCAAAGCATTATTTAACATCAAATAAGATACAACATGACTCAATAATCAGAACTGATGACACACTAAGGCTAGGGTGTAGACCTGGCACATGTTACCAAGTTACTACCTCCCATTCAACTTAACCATTGGATCGACATGCTCAAACCTATGAAACCAGGTGGAGTCGATGTCATGTACCTGCAACCTGAAATCAAGTAAACAACATAATATATGCAGCATATAATTAACACCGTGAAGAAGAAATCTCGGATTCGCAGGGTGCTCGCAAGCGAGTGATGCGAACCCGTCTTCTTCACCAGTACACTCATCAAAGACTGACACTAATGTCATAAGCAATATTCACATAAATAATCACATGATAGTTCTACTGACATCATTAATTCATCAAGGCATGTGAAATAAAATCAAATAGTCACATCACACAATAATAGTTTCCGCTCAAAAGTAGCGATCAAAACATCATAATAAAAATGTGTCCAGTATCAAAGTAGCTGCAATCCAAGCAAAGCATAAAACAACATGAAACGAGAAGCAAAACAGAGGGGTATTATAGAGATGCTACTTTGCAGAAATTCTCTAAGCATCAGGCTATTCTCAAGCATTGGTTTGACAAGAGAGCCAAAATAAAAGCCTTTCGAATATCAGATCTTGTGTTATTATGGGATAAGGCCAGTGAAAAGAAAGGAGATCATCAAAAGTTTGATAGACTTTGGTTAGGTCCTTATCAAGTGGCTGATATACTAGACGAAAATGCTTTTCGTTTGAGTACCATAAAAGGGGTGCCTATTCCATTACCAGTTAATGGTTAGCTTCTCAAGCACTATTTTGGTGCATAGAAGGTTTTATGTTTTGAAAGAAATTGTATTATACTATATCATATGTAATTAAAATTTTGTTTTTGTTAGTTTGTTTTCATTTTTTGTTTTGTTTCTTTCTTTATTTTATTTTGTTTGTTTTTGTTTTGTTGTGTCCTGTTTTGTTGGGGATCTTCATTTTGTTCATTTCAAGTTAAGGGGTTGTTATTCAAAGTATACTATTGGTACTAGGAGAGAATTTTATTTAGGTATTTTCATTATCACCATTGAAAAAGATTTCATTTTGAAACTTATGTTTTATGAATATTCTAGTTTGGGTTGGAAAACTTTATTAAGGATAAAAGATATATTATGAATATCTCATGAATTGTGATAAAAGATCTATCACCAAATTAGAAAAATGTCTACATGAGTAGGTACCTATTTTTTTAAGAATGGCTCTACTCTTTGATTCAAGTGAAAATTTTGATTCCAAAGCTATCATGAAATCCATAGTAGTTCTCAAACCATGTTTCAGATTCATTATGTCTGAAGTATTGAGGTGTGCACAAAAGATTTCCACAAGAAAGGTTCTAAAAAAAATAAAAGAAATAAAAGAAAGAAAGAAGAGGAAAACTCAATATCAGGTGGGTAATCAAGTATCTCTATCAGGGCTATGCACGCCTAGCTGGTAGTAGAGCAATGATTTGAGAGAACTAGAGGTACCTCCATCGGAGCTATGGACACATGTCTGACAGCAGAGAAATTCCTAGGATTTTATTGCATGATAGTTAAAGGACTCAACCTATGTAGCTTGAATCTTAAGGTATAGTTGTTCACAAACAAAGAAAGTATCTATAAAGAATGATGCACAAAATAGGCACACACTCAGGTTCAGAAATAATTCATGGGCACATACATCTGAGATTCTAGTTCAAACTTATCCTACATATATGTAATCTTATTCAAATAAGTATGCTTCATAAATCGGGTAGTTTTAGGGTGATTGAAATTTTCTTTGGGTATCTTGAAAATAGGTAAACCATTTCCCCATCCGAGTCGCCATACGCCTTGCATAACCACCCCATCTTTTCCCTTGGTCAAAATGGGTCCCCCTTTGATTTTTTTTATCTTTGGTTGATTTCAAACAAATTCTGGAATCTTTTTGCTTCCAAAACATTGTTTTATTTTTGTTTAGTCTACCAGAATCAGAGCCGAAACCAAATCAAGTTCTAAAACTTCTTTCAAAACTCGATCTGAGCCTATCCCGACAATCTTTCTTTTACCCTTTTTTTTTCCCCCTTATCAGAGGCAGAGCCAGGGTGGGCGTTAAGTTGGTGTTTATTCAAAATTGAAAAATCTAAATCCATTCCTTCTCCGCCTCCGCTTTTTCACTTTTTGTTTTTAGTCTTAGTCATTGTCTTAAGTTTTATTATGTCGGTCTCTTAGTTTAATTTTTGTTTTTGGTTTCATTTTGTCCTTTGTTGGCGGACCCAAAACCGGAACGTGAATGAAGTTGGGAAATTATTTAAGTTTCTAAATTAGTTCTCATCCCGATTCTACTCCCACCGTTTCTCGGTCGGTTGACTTTTTTTTTATTGAAGTCGCATTGTAGTGAAGTGTTTGTTCTCTTCCAGTTCTGACCCCAACTAAATGCATTTAATGCATTAATGGCAGCTGCCATGCATAGGTAGAGGCTCGAATTTTACCTTCATTAAGGACTAAACCCATTATTATTATCATTGTTAAAGAATCAAAGAGCAAGGAAGAGAAGCTGTGGAGTTCGTCTGAGTGAATTGATTGAAGGAGGAAGAGATAATTTCCTATGAATCATTTTAGAAGGTAGCCGAGTTTTGCATTCGAGGTGGGGTTCCTGTTCTTGTTGTTATTTAGTTATTTTCTTTCATGTTTTCGGTTTGGGTTTGTTTGATATGAATCTTTGAGCAAGTTCTCTATTTTGGTTGGTTTGTGTGTTTGTTTTCTTTCTTTCTTTATTTTTTTTCCTTGATTTCATTTTATGCTTACATTTCTGGTTTTATAGCGAAAGTGGGCACGCTCGCTTTCACATTTTGTCATGGTCGTGTCGTGCTGCATTAGGGTTTAAATGCATAGGTTTAATTAGAGTTTTCCATAGTGAGGTAGATTAAATCTAGATTTTTACAGTGTGTTAGGGTTGGTAGAATCTAGTTTTTACTTAGGATGTCATGGTGCATTCATTTGGATAAATTAGGAAGGGTTGAATCCATGCCCTAGTTTTATATCGTGTGTTTCTGTGATCACATTTAAATTTCTTAAATATGATGCCCTAAAAATACAATCATCCCCCACGGTCATATGGGCATGGTCCCTTTTTTATATATTTTAAGCTTTGTTTCATTTTAAATATGACCTTAGTCTTTAATCATGGAGTCAAGTGATAAATTGATAAAATTGTCGATGACATCATGGTCAACATCAGAAGTGGGATTGGAATTGATTTAGGAGTTTGGATGTGTTTTTTATGTTTAGTGTCAATTTCGTTTTCCATCTCGTCTCTGACTCCACTTATAGTAAGAAGCTTTAATTCACAAAAAAATTTACCTAGCGGAAGTGAAAGTGGAACCGAAACAGAAAATGAAAACAAAAAATCTTAAGGGAACATAATCAATTTCTATTTCGATTTCGGTTCTGATCACTATTTAATTTTCATCTTTGACTCTGCTTATAGTAAGAAGCTTTAATTCACAAAAATGTTTCCATAGAGGAAGCGGAAGCAGAACCAAAACATAAAATGAAAAAAGAAAATCTTAAGGGAACCGAATCAGTTTCTATTTCGGTTCCGGTTCCGATCCCTATTTCATTTCCAACTCTGAGTTCGCTTCTTGTTAGTAGAGTGACAGTAACAGTTTTTGCTCTGAGCACAGTAGTATGTTAGAAGAAGATTAGTTAAGATGTTTTGTGTCTGGTTTCACCTCCGATGTATATTTGAAAGGTATGATTTTAAAGATATATTCTGAAATTTTTCATTTAGGGATCTAACTAGAGATATTTGTTGTAGGAAAGCTAAGAGGATGTCAGGAATATCAGGAGAAGCTTCTCAAAGAAACCGGCCTGCAAGGACATCAAAGGCAGCACCTAAACCAAAGAAGATCAAGCCAGAACAATTGCCTTATACCGTGAGGTATAATCATAGGATTCCTATTGTGAAAGTAAGTAAAGTAGAATCAGACTGGTCATACATCACCAGCACAAACTTGGGCCATTACAACTTTGACGAGTCATATACTGAAACATTCAATGTGGATGCGACACCTAGAACCAAGAGAATTGTTGATTATGGTTTGGCTCATATCACTTTGATTCCTTTGTCAATCCAATGCCCAAAGTTGATCTTGACACCAGCCAATGCCTACAATCTTGCTACCAGACAGTGCATGGATTCCCAAAACAATGTGATTATTGATCTCACTCCTCAAGCACTGCAAAGTATATTCAATGTCCCGGATCCTAAGAAATTGGTGCAGTTGGATGAGGCTGATGCTTTGGAGAAATATAGTAATTATAAAGAATCCAATAAATCTCATTTAAACAAAAAAGTGGTTGAAGACATAAAAGAAATCACTAGCCAAGCTTGCATATCAACAAAACAGGGAAGATTTCTATAAGGAGGTATCAAATTTAATCATGATCCTATCTAGGGCTTTTGGGAAGAGAGATACATTTCATTTCAAGGATTGGATGTTTCCTTTTATCCAGAAAATTTTACATGGCACTCATTAGTTTGATTGGTCGATGATTGTATCAAATTCTATTCATGATCAACTGACCAACATCTGGGAGACTAAATTCTTCTTTATGACTTCTTACATTGATTATGCAACAACAAGGTTGGGTATCTTCCTAGGTTTAAAAAAAGTAGGGATAATGGGAGTCTTGGATGGACAAAAGAAAGTGTGGGAGCATTATAACCATTTGTCTCTACAAGTTGCTGAGACTGAGTTCAGAAGGGGTAATGATGCATTCATATATGTAGTCATTAACCAATTAAATGGAGATGTAGAGTAAAAATTGAGTCAAGAAGCCATGGCATTCATTGCTAAATGGGCATGTTGGTACATTCAATACCCCAAATTTACATATTTTAGGTTAGCTGGTTTTGAAGGCCATCCACATTTGATCCCAAGGTGTTGCAATAACAGGATAGTATTGATGGAGTTTGTATATCAGGCTCTTGGATTTAATGCTCGGTTTGGAATAAAACATAAGATAGGTTGTCACAAGTTCCCCATGAAGTTGGGTGAGTACGGTTGTCAACATTTGGTAGGAGCAAAGGTGGTTTCCAGTGAGCTGATCTAGTTGAAGTTAGGTTTATATATAGCTCGTAGGTATTTTGACCTGAAGGGTAAGATGCATGCTTAATTTCCTTTTGTGTTTGACAAGCATTTCAATTTGTTAGAAGATTTCTGGAGTGATCGACAAGATGAGTATGACTTGAGGAAAAATAACTATGAGAGGTTATTGTAGACACCTAAAAATGACTTAGGCCTGCAAGCAATATTTTACCACCTTTCGTCCTAACATAATTATAACATTTGAATTATGTCCCTAACCCACATTCAACTATGAATCTTGACCTTTGATTCTAGGGCATTCTTCAAATCTCTTATCTTGTCCATCCGTTCAAGATTGCATTTTCTATAAAATGACAATCTTGATCTCATTTTCAGATCCAAGATTGCATTTTCTATAAAATGACAATCTTGATCTCATTTTCAGATCCATGAATCATTATTATCGATCAATCATTTAATTTATTCTCATTTTGGAATTTCATTATCACACATAGGCTATATTTAATAATTTGCATAAATAGAATTAACTTTCTAGTTTTGCATATAGATTTATTTAAAAATCCTTCAAAGGCATTTGGCTAAGGCTAGACATATAGAATTTTCTCTCAAATTTGAGGGCATCCATTTATTATAACAACAAGCTTGAGGAGGTACAATGGAAGTAGTCATGGAGGAGAGAAATGGGTGAGACTGTTCTAGTCTCATTCCTTTTCTCATGATTTCTCCTTTGCATTCCATTGAATGATTATTTATTATTGCATGCATGTTCTAACCAATATCTGTTTTGTAGGATTAATATTTAGATCATTACATTGGTGAACCGGACAATCTAATACGCCTTTTACAGGTTTCGTACGGCTTCGGATTTTATTTTGCAGGTTCAGGGTACGGAACGACGCATTCGCAAGCCTAAACGGTGCAATCGCTCAGTCGCATCGCATTTGCGATTGCGAGCGACGCAATCACTGTAACACCCCTCCATTTTGCTTTATGGACTGGACAGTGTGTCCTTGTTTTGCATTGATTTACACTTTTGGATATTCAGATACTTTATCTTGTGTGTGTATTTGATCGCTATTTATAGAGCAATAGACTATTTTATGTGATGTGATTTGGTTTATCTGATGATTTATGTTACATGTTTTAATCGTGTAATGATGTTAGTTGACATAATATGTTAGTGCTTATGAGAATATTTGATGTATTGTGGAAGTGTTAGTTTTGATGAGTGTATTGGTGAAGGGGACAGATTCGCATCACTCGCTTGCAAGCGCCCTACGAATTTGAGATTATCTTCTTCATGGTGTGTATTTTATGCTGTTATATTTTATGATGTTGGTTATTATGTTTCAGGTTTGGAGGTACATGACACCGACTCCACCTGGTTTCACAGGTCTGAGCGTGTTGATCCAACGGTTAAGTTTAAGGGAAATAGTAGCTAGGTAACATATGTCAAGTCTACACCCTACCCATAGTGTGTCGTCATTTGTCTGTGTTGAGTTGTTGTTTGCCTTACTTTAATATTATTTAATTCTCAAAGATTCTTGATTTGGAAATAGATGTTTAGAATAATTGCATTAAATCATGTTGATGGTTATTTAATTTAAATTATGCAATGTGGGTAAAAGTCTAAATTTTGGTTAAATCTGGATTTCTTTTAATTTTCTCATTCCTTTATAGATATGAATTCAAGAAAGTGATTTAAAAGAATTAGTTCTGAACTTTTGTTGAATTTTGTTTTGTTCTGAAACAATTTTCATATTTTCACCTATAGGTGAATGTTTTAGAATAATTCCTTCAATTTGTATTGTAGTTGAAATTTTGATTAAATATATATATAATATATATTTACATATGTATATATATATATTTTTAAATGTATATATATATATACATATGACATATATATTTAATATTGTTGTTGAAATTTACTTTAAATTTCTGGATTGCCGTCTATACGACAGCCATTATTATTGTTTGGAATTTTTCAAAAATTCGTGATTGTTTTATTTTTGCCACCAGATCTTTCTTTTAGTTTAGGGTTTTGTTTGGGGGAGGCTTGGGAGGCACTGCCTCCACAGCTGCCCCCATGAGGGACGACTATGGAGGGAGACCTCCGTAGCCCTCTCCCTAACCTTCCTTTAGCACGACCAATGCATGGAGAGGTCGATGGGGTAGCCTCCCCCTCCCCCTCAATATTTGACGCAGGTGGATTCTCATTCATCCGCCCCTCCCCACAGTGCTATTTGGCCGGCATATAACACATGGCGTATAAATTTGTTTCATTCGACCTTCCCAAAATTAAGATACATTGGGGTTTTACTGTGTATTGGGTAAACTGCGGGTGAAAAGAATTAAGTTCGTTTCTTTATTACGATTTTCGTATTTTACCATTATATATAAATAATATATATATAGTTTATATATATACCTTATGTATGTATGTGTATATTTTATGTATATATATTAATTTATATATGAGATTAATAATTGATCTATAAAATGTTAAATGTATATTTAATGAATATTTATTATAAGAGTATATATATACATAATTTTATATGTTAATATATAATTGTGTATATCTTGTAGATATATATGAAATGTATATTTGCTTTATTTAGAATAGTTTTATTTCAAAATGGATGTATATTTATGAGCAATTGGAAGAAATCAATATAATTAGTTCAGATAGATTTATATTGGTTTTAAAAAGTGAACATTGAATTTGATTTACTTATTAAACTAGTCTTTCTTTCTCTGTAAATGGAAAAGGTAATTAATTAAATATTTAACTATTTTGAAGAGGCAATTCACTATTTTATTTATTAATTTCTATTAGAGAAATTTAATCATTGTGATTGGAATATTTAAGAGATATGGATTTAGTATGTCCAAAACAGTAATATCCTCGTGATTGCCTTTTAGAGTTATTTTCCTCGTACTTTGTAAAGGGCTATGAGTTTAAAATAGTTTAAATTCCCTATTATGAAAATGGAAGATGGGTATATGGTTATTTGAGTAAACCTTTTTATCATGTCATTGACTTTGTAAACGTTACCTATTGCTTGAGTATGGATTTAGGAAATCCAAATATTAGATTTGATTAATGACTTGATTGCTTTTGTAGCTATGTCGTCATGTTATATTTTGGGATATGGGATTATGTGTTAGTCCAAATTTTTATGCCTTCTAGAGAATCTTTGAGGATCTAAGAGGGTTGTCGATTTCCTTATGTCAGCCAATTGCTTGTCCCTTGGGTAGTGCATGGTGTCTTATTAGTATTTACCGGTTTCCACGAACGGGGTTGTTTTGTACCTCCTGTGAAAGGAGTGGACTATGTGTTGTTTCCTCCAATATATTAGGATTGTGTTCTATTATTTGTTCCTCCTTGTGATGGAGTGGTTTTGATACTTTGGTAGTATGCACTTGTGATTCCCTTGGTGATTAGTTTGTTTGTGTGTTTTCGAATAGAAGAGTGGCTTCCATTAGGGGCCAAAGCCCGGAAGAGGTAGGATTTGAGTAACCTATGGAAGTGAGTTTAATCAAGTGATAACTAAAATTGAAATGAAAAATTTGGGGAGTACTACACACTAAAAAGATAAGTTCTAGCTTCACTCATAGTCAAGTGCTAGTTAAGGCTTGGAATGAGTGGAAAGGTCAGGAATGGCATAGTCATCTATCTTGTCAGTATGAGAGGTATTTGATTCCACACTAGTAAGTATGAGGGCCTCTTCAAAATAGTTGAATATTTAATTAATTTCCTTTTTCATTTACAGAGAAAGAAAGAGTAGTTTAATAAGTAAATCAAATTCAATGTTCACTTTTTAAAACAAATATAAATCTATCTGAACTAATTATATTGATTTCTTCCAATTGCTCATAAATATACATCCATTTTGAAATAAAACTATTCTAAATAAAGCAAATATACATTTCATATATATCTACAAGATATACACAATTATATATTAACATATAAAATTATGTATATATATACTCTTATAATACATATTCATTAAATATACATTTAACATTTTATAGATCAATTATTAATCTCATATATAAAATAATATATATACATAAAATATACACATACATACACAATGTATATATATATACACTATATATATATATTATTTATATATAATGGTAAAATATGAAAATCGTAATAAAGAAATGAACTTAATTCTCTTCGCCCGCGGTTTACCCAATACATAGTAAAACCCCAATGTATCTTAATTTTGGGAAGGGTGAATGAAACAAGTTTATACGCCATGCGTTATACACTGGCCAAATAGCATTGCGGGGAGGGGCGGATGAATGAGAATCTTCCTGCGTCAAATATTGAGGGGGAGGGGGCGGCTATCCCACCGACCTCTCCATGCATTGGTCGTGCTAAAGGAAGGTTAGGGAGAGGGCTGTGGAGGTCTCCCTCCACAGTCGTCCCTCATGTGGGCAGCTGTGGAGGCAATGCCTCCCAAGCCTCCCCCAAACAAAACCCTAAACTAAAAGAAAGATCCGGTGGCAAAAATAAAACAATAATAATGGCTGTCATATAGACGATGATCAAGAAATTTAAAGTAAATTTCAACAACAATATTAAATATATATGTCATATGTATATATATATATACATTTAACAAAATATATATATACATATGTAAGTATATATTATATATATATATATATATTTAATCAGAATTTCAACTACAATACAAATTGAAGGAATTATTCTAAAACATTCACCTATAGGTGAAAATATGAAAATTATTTCAGAACAAAACAAAATTCCACAAAAGTTTAGAACTAATTCTTTTAAATCATTTTCTTGAATTCATATCAATAAAGGAATGAGAAAATTAAAAGAGATCCAGATTTAACCAAAATTTTTTCAAAACAAATTTGTTTTCTTTCTTCTTATCACTAATTCTTTTTCCAAAACAGATTCAACAATCAATTTATCAATCACTACAATTTTGAAAGCATTCAAAGAACAAAACATAACCACAAAAGAAAACTTGATTCCAGAAGCTACAGGTAATGAAAATTTTGATGTTGAGCTTCCTCCAAAGCTTCTATCCAACAATTTAATGATTCCAACCAAGATAGCACTCCACAAACACCACAAAGATTTCTAGAATAACTCCAAATGAATCTACAGCCAAAAAATTCTTCAAACCCTCCTCTATGCAATTTTTCCCAAAATTATTCTCTCACACTAGAAGAAGTTTTTCCCTCCTCAAAATTCTCTCAATGCATCAATTTTGCAACCAATCTTAATTCCTAAATTCAACTCACACATGCATGCCTAATTGAAAATATCTTGCACAACCAAATCTGATTTTGCATGCAAATCTGAAACTTAAAAATATCTAAATATCAATTATCTCCAAAAATTGAAAACCAACTTTGCTTTTAAAATCCAATTTCAATTTCTAATTTAATTCCAACTTAATTGAAATGAAATTCCAAAATAATTAAATTTCCACAAATTGAAATTAAATTCCAAGTTAATTTTAATTCTTTTATTTCTTTTAATTTTCTTGCATCACATTTAATTAATTAATTTAATTATTTAATAACTAAATTCAACCCCTTGGATTAAATTTAATCAAATTAAATATAATTAATTAATTTAAATATAAACTTTTACCCACATTGCATAATTTAAATTAAATAACCATCAACATGATTTAATGCAATTATTCTAAATATCTATCTTTTCCTAGCATCTTTTCCAAGAAGTCTTTGTCTAAAACCAGCAAGGAACTTGTCCAAGTCATCCATCTTTGCATTTTAGTCTTCATCTAGCTTGCAATCCGTCATCCTCATCTTCATAGGAAAATTCTTAAGTCCTCAAATTTACACCTTTGGGATAGGCAAACTTTCCTTCCTTTGTCAAACCTCTTGTCTCAAAAATACATTGTCATTAGACCAAGTCAAAACAAATTAATCCTAAGTCATCATCCTTTGGTGAGCTACTTCCAACTCATAAGTCTAGTGTGGAAGTCTCACCTTGTCATTTTATCATCTTGTCCTACAAATCAGTCTTTTGACAATCCAATTAGAGACATTGGCCATACTTTGAGTGGTTAGAAAACCTTTCCTAAATATCATTCGACATAAGGCATCCCCTTTTATCACTTTGCATTGTCCCTTTGCATAGTCTTAGTCTCATTTCATCCACCATCATGTCTTCAAGTCACGATGACATTTTTCTAGTCAAATCAAATGCCAATACAATAGTAAGAGTCAAGCACAACTTTCTAGGGACTTCAAAATGCTATACCTACAATGCAAGTCCAAATGCACCTCACCCTCTAGTCCTCCATCCATTCATTCCTCTTACCAATAGTCCAATATTCCTGGTCCTCTATCCATCTACTATCAAGGGTCCCATAACACCATCCATGGAACTGAGTCACAATAAACTTCCAATAGTCATACCCACCCTAACTTTGACAAGGGAAAACATCCATCCATCAATCTAGTCCAAACCTTCAAGTCATATTCTAGTCCTCCACTCAAGTCATATTCTAGTCCTCCACCCATTTCATATCCTAGTCTTCCATTCATGTCATATCCTAGTCCTTCATCATATACTAGTCCTCCATCCACATCATATCCTAGTCTTCCATTCATGTCATATCCTAGTTCTTCATCATATCCTAGTCCTCCATTCACATCATATACTAGTCCTCCACCCATGTCAAATCCTAATTCTATTCCTTCATCCATGACAAATACTTGTCATACATTCATGTCCTACTCTATCACATCATCTCTCAACCAAGTCCAAAAATCCATGTCATATCCTACTCCATCATGCACCAATCCATTTCAGGACACTCCATTGGGTCAGGAAAACACATTTAGTCATGGTCTCAAAAGTCCCATCCCATCTCATAAACTTGAGAATACATGTCAAGAGGCAAGTCCAAAGCACAACATTATAACATCACCATCATGTCAAGATCAAATTAGTCCATTCCATGACTCCATCTTTACGTCCATTCATGAAGTCCTCCTAGACAATAATGGCATCCCAAATAAACCTATCTTTGGTCAAGAGTCCATCCAAAACCACATCATTTAAGAGGAACCTCTCCTCGTTCAAGACACTACTTCCAATCATGACATTCAAAAGGCACCCATCTTTGATCAAGACACTATCTTTGATCAAGAAGTCCAAACTAATCCACTCCTTGACCTCTATGCCATTCACGATGAAATGCTTGAAGACTATTCCATTCAAACTTCAAGTAATGGCACTCCCAAAAGTGAGACACTTGCCTCCATGGGACACATAGATGATTTACCACTAGAACAAGAGTCTTCTAGCATGAACATATTTGAAAATGATCAAGCTATAGCTTAATTCAGTGGGCTCTATGACAATGACCATGAAGAAGGTTTTGACATAGACTTGGAAACACCAACGAAATCACAGGATTTCGACATGTCACATAATCAAACTAAAGATATTAATCAAAAATTTGTTGAACATGTCAATAAATCTACAAGATCCTATCAATTAGGATCATCTATCTTTTTCTGAGAAGGCTTTCTTACAGAGGAAAAGATTCCAAGCATTAATTTCCCCAATAATGATGGGTTAGCATCTTGCTTCCAAAGTCACAAGTATCCCATCGCAAACAAAATTTTTCAAAACATGCATTATCAGGGAAAAGGATTAGGCCTACATGAGCAAGTAATTATGGAAACCATACAAGTGCAAGCACATTACAGACATCAAGGTCTTGGCTATTCATCAGTTAGAAAATCAAAAGATGTTAGTGGTCCCTCTTCGATACTAGGGGAAACTTTATCTAATACAAATGTCAAAATGGGTATCATGAGTAGTCCTTGTCATAAGATTGTTGCCAATACCCCTTCCCTCCACACCCCAAACCATCATTCCATCATGAATAAACCTTCCATTTGTAACCAAAAAAAGTCTTACAAAATACAAAATCAAACATCAAAGGCCATCAAATTAGACAAAAAGTCAAGTGGACAAATGAAGCTAAAATGGATCCCAAAAAAAAATGGATCAAGTCAAGAATCAGGAAAAGAAAAGATGCAAAATTAAAAAGTCAATCAAAATGTGGAGCCACAACACAAGAGGATTCCCACATACAATACATGTCCACCTCTATCAAAATGGCTATCAAAAAAGACATATGAAAATGTTGGTTCCAAACAACATCCTAACCCAACACCCAAAATTTGGAGAGTAAAAACAACTACATCCAAAAGTCCAACCAAGCCATCCACGTCCACCATCATCCATCATAATCCTACATCATCCTTAAAGTCCAAACATCCCATGTCAAAAATCTGTCGCATCTTGGAAACAACTCTCTATCATAAGGACTCTCATCTCACTCTATTACGATGTGGGTATTGTGATAAAGCCAACTCTAGTATCAACAAAGATCACAATGACATCAATCAGGTGTATGCAAGCACTATCATCTTGACAAGGCAACTACTTCAGAAAGGTCACTATTGGAATTTCATGGCACGAGTCTCTACATCGGCATCGTCAAAGGCTTCAGCACAGTCAGGGGTCATATAAAGCATCAAGGCTATCCGAAAAAAATGAAAAAATACAAAAAAATATAAAATAAAAAAAATCGTCCCTAGATGAAAACCTGGCAAACAAGCGTCATGGTGACACCAAAAAAAAAAAAGAAAATATCAAAAACAGTGAAGAGAAAAATTTTGTCCAATAGTGAAAGCCTGGCAAACAGGCGCTTTGGATAAGTACCATGATGAAAACTTGGCAAACAGACATCATGTGTAGAATAAATCATCTATGTGGACCATTGCACTTGGGGGTAGGTCATTTCGTCTCCCACTCCCTTTGCATGACATTTTCCATTAATCTATCTTGGCTTTATCATGTCCATCCATTTTTCTACCTATTTTTATCTTGACAAAGACTAAGACGCAAACACAAATCATGCTTTGGAAAAATTTTGACATGTCTATCTTTTGGGTCATACCTTGGTCATTGTATATCATTTCATTACCTTCATATCATCCTTTTCAACATCATCCTTGGAGACCATATGATATTTCTCCTAGTCCAGGTCATCAATTGCCTTATACCTATCACCCATCTTGGTTTCCCTTGTCAATGGTTTACAGATCCCTCATCATTCTATCCAAGTCATTTCAAATGCAACAATATGGAACCCTAGCACATTATCCAAAACATTCCTTGGCTTTGTCCCTAGACTTGCTGTAGAATTTGATACTCTTGTCATAACATTGTCATCTTCATGTTGTTTCGGGATGTGTCCTTCCCACGTCAAACAACATTTTCATTTTCACATTGTTTCTTCATGTTGCTGTAGAATTTGATACTCTTGTCATAACATTGTCATCGTCATCATCACCTGTCAATCAGTATTCAGCTTGGCTAGCAGCAAAATCATGGTTGTCCTTGGATTCGTGTGTGTCGGCATCATTCACATGCATTTGTTACAATTTTCCTTAAAACATCAAAAAGTCATAAAAATTAGAAAAGGTCCTAAAAAATTCCTAAAAATCAAAAAATGTCTTGAGAAAATACAAAAACATCCAAATCAATGTCAAAATCCCAAAAGCAGAGTCAAAGTCAATCATATCTGGTCAGTCCAATCAGTCTTGTCAGTCAATCTTTGTCATTCATTCGAACTATGTTGTCTTTGTGCCTTTGCTACGTAGGCAAGATTCATCTTTGAATCCCCAAGACATTAGGTCAGTCCTTTCGGTTTGTCAAAATAGAATCATAATTCAAACATGGTCACGCTAGTCAAATAAGTCAAAAAAAGTCAAAATATTAACAAAAGACAGTCATTCAAAATGTCAATGTCAAAATTGGTCAAAATCAGACAACATAGTCCAATCAATTATACAGTCAACATCAGTCAGCTTGCCAAAGCATTAGTTAAAATGTCAATCTCATCACTTTTTGGTCCTCCTCAAGATGTGTCCTTCTTGGATTTGGATCCTGTCAAAGTGTCATTTTTCCTTTTCAGGATGTGTCCTTCTAGACCTTAGGCACCGTCAAACCATCAGAACCATCAAAACTGTCAACCTATCAAGCAATTAATCTTCGACAAACAAACATTGGCAATACAAGTAAATGACTGTTAATTTTTTGGCTATTTTGTCTTATCTTTTTATTGGACTTGTCTCTTGGTCATGTTACTAGTTACCTCAAGGATGTCCCATGGAGGATTTAGAGGTGTGATGACGTCTCATGACCTATTTTGTTTTCTTTGAATGTTGTCTGTGGATTGTCTTGACAAAAAGACTGGGGCAAATGGGCCTCTAGTATGATTTAGGACATTCCTTGTCTGCGATTGTTTGTCTTGCAAGTGGATGACCTTGCACACCTTGGTCTATGTCATACCCTGGTGTTTGTTGTCCATTTGTGTCATTTTTACTGCCCAATGATGATTCGAGCAACACGTATTAGTACCTTGGCAAATATTGAAGGATTTTAACATGCATTTCATTTTCTGCACTAACTTGCATTTCCTTCTATCCTAACATTCATCTTTTTCTCTCTAACATTTCTTCTATTCTGCATCATGATCATCCTTATCTAATTTTCTCTCTAGCCATCTCTTGGTCTCATCATATTCTAGTCTTCTCATCAATTTTGAGAGCACACTTGTGTTCTTAAAACCCAACTATCTTCTCAAGGGGGCATACCGCTACCTCCTCGTCATTCTTCCTCATATTATTTTGCACTGGGGCATATTCTAGACTTGTTTTCTTTGCCATAACGTGACAAGATGCATTATGACAAAGAGGGGCAAATGTAGACACCTAAAAATGACTTAGCCCTGCAAGCAATATTTTACCACCTTTCGTCCTAACATAATTATAACATTTGAATTATGTCCCTAACCCACATTCAACTATTAATTAAATAATTCATGATTATTTGATTAATTCATAATCTTTCATTCTTCATGATTATTAAATAAATAAATCTTATTTATTTAATTTAATATGTCACTAATTGTCAAAGTCTTCTAATAATTAAATAAATTCATCCATTTATTTAATTAATCCTTATCATTAATGTCCTCCTGATTATTAAATGAATATATTTAAAATATATTTATTTAATGTGTCAATAATTCCTAAATCCTCTTAATTAAATAGATTTGCTAATTTTTTTAATTAACTACTTCTTCTAAATTAAATAATTATTTGTAATTATTTAATTATTGTATGTGACACTTCTATATTTTTAAATAAAAGAAAATCATTTAAAAAAATATCTCACATACTTAACTGATTCTTCATTTAGTAATTAATTTCAAAAATCAATTACTTATTATCTCACAAAATCCATATTTTGAATTAATTTAATTCAAAATAGAATTATTCCTCTACAAATCAAGTAATTTCTAAAAATCTTATCCTCTTGTCTTATGATTTTTACTAATTTCATCTCAACTGTCACATTCAGCCTTGATTTAATTCATTTAATTAAATCCTATTCACACATATGGGTATTTTTCCCTAACCCTAATTGAGAGTTTCCTTATTGAATCTTGAACTTTTATTCTAGGGCATTCTTCAAATCTCTTATCTTGTCCATCCGTTCAAGATTGCATTTTCTATAAAATGACAATCTTGATCTCATTTTCGGATCCATGAATCATTATTATGGATCAATCATTTAATTTATTCTCATTTTGGCATTTCATTATCACACATAGGCTATATTTAATAATTTGCATAAATAGAATTAACTTTCTAGTTTTGCATATAGATTTATTTAAAAATCCTTCAAAGGCATTTGGCTAAGGCTAGACATATAGAATTTTCTCTCAAATTTGAGGGCATCCATTTATTATAACAATAAGCTTGAGGAGGTACAATGGAAGTAGTCATGGAGGAGAGAAATGGGTGAGACTATTCTAGTCTCATTCCTTTTCTCATGATTTCTCCTTTGCATTCCATTGAATGATTATTTATTATTGCATGCATGTTCTAACCAATATCTGTTTTGCAGGATTAGTATTTAGATCATTAAAGTTATATGTCTCACTCATGGAAAAAATTGGAGTCAAAAATTACATTCCTAACACTTTTGTGGATGATGGAATTTTATTGGATCCATATTATGAGGCTTTAAACATAGGAACTAAGATCTTGGATCCAATTGACTGGGACAATGAAGAAACTATTGACATAAAGTAGATAGGAAAAACAGTCTTGGATAGAAGTGTTCACTGGTTGATGTTAAGAAACAAAGCTCCTCAAGGACCAGCTCCTAAAAAGGGAAAAGGGTATAAAAGACTCAAAAGGAAGACACCTCCCAAGGAGTCGTTGGAGTTCTTTCCCGAAGACATTGAAGAAATAGAACTTGAAGCAACAGGTGATGAAGCAGAAACACAAGAAGGGGATGTTCAAATAGGATTGGTTATTTCAACACCTACATTAGGTGAATCTTCCACACAAATCCCACTTACAAAGCAACAGGGTGAAGAAGTTCAAAAGGGAACTCTTCATAGTATGGCTGAAACTGCAAAGGGAAAGGAATGGAGAGGGAAATTCTAGATGATGGAACGGATTTAGATGAGACTATGTCAGAGAAGGATTTGCAGGAGAATATGCCTCTAGAGGATGATGTTGGACATGTAATGACACAAGAGGAGCAATGGGAATTGTTTGAAGAAGTTAGAAAGGATGTTGAGGCAGAAGCTAAGAAAATAGAAAAGAAAAATGTCATGGATGCCAAAACTGATTCCATACTACAGCAGCAACAAATTGAAGCAAAGTCAAGAGTTGATGAAGTAGAGAGACAAAAAAGGCAACAAGAACATGAACTCAAGGTTAATGAAGAAAATTATAAGTTAGAGCTGATACACCAGAGGGAGAAATAATTCTTGGAGGCCAAGTTGAAACTTGTTGAGGAAGCTCGCCAAAAAGAAGAAGAAGAGAAAGCATAAAAGATTAAGGCCTTAGAGGTAGAAATATCAGAGGAAAAAATATTAGAGGCTTTAGAGAAGGCAGAAAAGCTTAAGGATTTAGAGGCAGAAAGATTAGAGAAAGAAAGACTAGAGGCTTCAGAGAAGGAAAATATTGAAAAAGAAGCTCTAGAGAAAGAGAAATTGGATAAGGAAAAACTGGAAAAGGAAAGAATAGAGAAGGATAGATTAGAAAAGGAAAGATTGGAAAGGGAAAAAGTGGAGAGAGATCGATTGGAGGAAGAGAGGTTAATTAAGGAAGAAGAAGATAATAATATACAAGAACAAAAGGATAGGGAAGAGGCTGAAAAGCCTGGGCAGATGCTTCTGCTGCAAAAACAGCAAGAGAAACCAAGGGTTGATTCTCAATCCCAAGTGAATGTGCAGCCACCTTCTACTACTACTATTGCTTCTTCTTCCACTGTGATGACTACTGCTCCAAGTGCTCCCACTTGGTTAAAATTGGACCTACAAAAAAGGACAGTAACACCTTCACAACCTCTCAATTGGGAGGATATGATGAAGGAGATTGAACAGGAGAGGCCTAAAAAGAAGGCCAAGATCCTACACTCTACCAGAATCATGGAAAAGGGAGAGATTGTTGCTAAGTGTGCCATACCAATGATAGAAAAGGAGGTAGGGGACATGCAGTTAAAAAATTATCAATTGAGTATTGTCAACTTGGGAAGGCCTGCCAGGATCAGCAGATGAATCTAATTGATGTGGTAGCTTCAACAACCAGGTCCAGGATGTTAAAGGATAAACAAAAGAAATATTAGCTTAAGCCTGAGTTGGATCAATTGAATTCTTTTTTGAAAAGTGTCTCCTCTCTGAGATCACAATAAGTAATGGCTATTGAGACTCCAATTTGTTAAGCAAAAAGGAGGTAGATGATTTAGTGCAGGTAAGAGGCAAAGCGGAGATGGTAGACAGATGGGTTGAAAAGTTGAATCGAGAAGTAGGTGAAATTTTGGTGAAGGGTTTTGAGGTTTACAAAGGCACAAAAGAGTTGATAAGAGAGATGCATCAATATATTGAAGCATCAGAGAAAGAGGAAGAGGAGTATAAAGAGTATAGTCAAAAATTGGAAAAGGTTAGTACATTGCCTTTGATTACTCTTCTTGAACAGTCAATACTCGAGGAGGATAATAAAGAATTTATGGAAAAGACCTCTCGTATACTCTGATTTAGAACAAATTTATTGTGTAAGCATAGGAATGAGGTCCAAGATGTTGTTAATAATCTAACTGAATAGTTTGAGGAGTTGGAGGTGGTCATTGCTATCATAGTAGATGTTAATGTATTAATAAAGGAAGACATGTCTTTGAGTTAGATAAAAGAGAAATGGGATGAAAGGTTTAGAGGACTCATGCAAAAGGGAGATGATGGTGAAGATATGATGATAGATCGACTGATGGAGGTCAAAGAAGAGATAAAAGTTGCTAGAAGAGAGTTGACAAAGATAAAAGGTATGAGAGGGTTTGTTGTAGAAGAATTGGAGCAAATTAAATTTGAAGACAGATGGGTTGATGGGCTAGAGTTAGATGTATTAGAGAAAGTATTTTCTAGTTAGGATGAGTTCATTGTAGAACTAGCTTCACATGCATAAATTTCTTGCATGAATGAATTTCTTCTTCTTTGCATGTTGCATGCAACATTGACAGTTTTGAAGTGGATGACATTTTTCTCTTCTATTTTCTATTCTCTAGTTTAACTAAATGTCTAATTTAAGAACTCAAGATCAAATCAGTCCAAGTTTCCAAGAAAGTTTTTGTTCCTAAAAGGGTGGATGACTTCAGTTGGACCCTCTTATGTTCCCCCAAAACATATTGGTGGAAGAGATAAGACAGCCATGGATTAGGATTGGTTGTTCCATTGTCATGGATATTCGACAACAACTACTTGGGTATCATATTGTAGAGGTTGGATAATAGAGAATAGAATTGGCCTACTTGATATTAGGAGATAGAATTTTGTAGTGATTACTAAGATACTTTGTTACTAGATACTTTAGAATTAAATAAATTACAGGTTTATGCAATATGGTGTTAGAATTGAATTTTACTTGATAAGGCTAATAAGTTATAATCTATCTAGATGTTAGTTATTGTGCTGAAGCATGATTGTTTCTTATGTGATGAAATTCAGTAGAAGAAAATGGATTTAAAGATTATCTTGTTAAATTTTCATTGGATTAAATTTGTTGAAGTCTTTTGATCTATGATCTTGGCAATGAATGAATGTGTGTTCTTTTAAGAAATCTTTGAAGTAGTTGTGATAGGAAAATTAAAATAAGTACCTTAGATGCATATAATGGTATAGAATATTCTGTTAATTGTATCATGCTTTGGTTTTCTTGATCTGATTGGAAAACATTCATTGTTGAAGATATATGTCCGGATGATAGATGAGTTTTGTTCATGTTTACTGGTTTACCCTTTGATTTATCTTTTTATTTTATTTGAAACCCCTTTGATTTAATAGAAATAGTTCAATAAAATGAGTTATTGCTTGCATTCTTTGTTACCAGCACATGCCCCTTGAACATTACAGTTGCATGAACCGATTGAGTGACACCAGATAGTTGAGAACCAACTACCAGGACCTTGGGAGTTAGGCTACTATATGTTGTCTTTCTTTTTCGGGAGAAATAGAGTAGAAATATTCTTTTTTAACATTGTTTGTGTCATTTTCTCCATCAACAATATGAAAACAAAGTTATGCATTATACAATGTGCATTAGTTTTTAAAAATGTTATTTTCTAAAAATAACTAGTTTTCATGGGAGATAGAAAAGGAACTGTAATCTAATTCCATTTCAAAAATACATATATATATTTAAAATCTATAGACAAAATGTGACAAGACTCTAGTTTGCTTCATCTTCAAATTTCTCGCAATTCAGCTGCTATAGGTGCCTGAATGTGAAGATTTAGTTAAAAATAATAATTTCAGTGTCCAGTTTGGCCAAAAACTTGTAAACCACTATTGTGGGATCACCCTTGGAAGAAGGAAAAATGGAAATATTTATGAACTTAAGGGTGTTGATGGTCATTTTTTTATGACTTAGATTAATGAAATTTGGCTATGGCATAGGAGGACTGTCACACTAATTTTTATAATCTAGTAAGAATTAGTTCAGTTCTAGCAGTGAGAGATCTCCCAAAGATTACAAATCTTATCAATTCTATCTACAAGGATTGTAAGATTGGAAAGAAAACAAGAATAATTTTCAGAGGAAAAAAAATATTCTATTAGATTACTAGAATTGGTGCATATAAATCTTTGTAGTCCCACAAGAACAAGAATTATTCAAGGTGATAGGTATTTCATGCTTAATATTGATGATTATTCTAAAATAACATGGATTACTTTTCTAAAAGAATTTTTTTAAGCCCTAGATAGATTCAAATCATTTAAAGTTATGGTTGAGAATGAGATGGATATGAAGATCAAGTTTTTGAGGTCCAACAAAGGTGGAGAGTTCACCTCCAATTAATTTAACATGTTTTGTGAGAATCATGGCATAAAGAGGCACTCTTTTGCTACTAGGACTCCTCAATAAAATGGAGTGGTTGAAAATAAAAACAATACTATTGAAGAAGCTACAAGGACTATGATGAAATAAGCTAACATACCAGAAATCTATTAGAGAGAAGAAATTCATATTGTTGTTTACATACTTAACAAAGTTCAAGAAAAATAAAATAGCACAAACAATCCCTATGAGTTGTGATATGTAAGGATACCTACTATTAAAAACTTTAAAGTGTTTGGAATCAAGTGTTTTTTATAATATAAGTAGCATTTACAAGGTGTTGTACCCTTTACATGAAAATCCCGTAGGGCCAAAAAGGAACCAAGTTAATTAAAACATCATAAAAACTATACCAAAAACCATCAAAAATAGGACACTACACACTGCACACTGATAGTGGAAACCCAACACAATACAAACCCAACCACTAACTGTCCACACTTTCCCATTTCTAGATGAAGAGGTTTAAAATATCATCCCCAACCCATTTGGGACCTTCACCCACAATATTCTTGTCTTCTTCCTTCTTGATGAAATCCAAAAGTGTGACAGTTGATCTTTGAATAATTTTAATAGTGAACTGAGGTAGACTTTTGATTTTTTGTTCAAGTTTAATAACCTGCTCTTGCAACATGTCAAAGTCCTCATCCTTGCCTTTCTTTCTCTAGGTCTTCTCTTCCTCAGTAGTCCTGGGATCCAAGGATTCATTTGAGTCATACTTAAGCATTTGGTTCATGTTAGAGAAATAACTAGGTCCCTCCACAAAATATTTTTCCATCTCCTCAACAGTGTCTTTTTTTTCCTTTAGTTCCTTCGCTAGTCTACTCCGAATCACTAGAAATCTCATCCACCAAAGCCCCTTTTTTATTCTTCACCAGTATATGGAAACTCCTCACACTATTGTTCCATTCCCACATAAAAACCCATGGCTACCATTAAGTCACCCTTAGATTATTTTTCCATGACACTTTTTCCTTTCTATTAGTCGCTAGCAAGTCCACCTAGCACATAGATTATTTTTTCCCCTTCTTCTTAGTAGTGGGTCTATTATCCTCCGTGATGGGTTTTTTTTTAGCTCGGATTACCCAGTCATATCATTGAACTAGGCCAACCCAACCTCCGCTTTATTCTTTATTTATGGAGGTTTATACTTAGGCTCAACATTGGGTTCATTTTTAGGTATGGGGGTTTACATCTTAGGACCCACCAAAGTAGCAAGGGAGGGATTATCAGGGGTAATTTTAGGAGGTTCCAGTTCCTCCACACACGTAGTCAAGATAGGTTTAGGAGGGAATAAGGTCAAATGGAAGTGATAGAGCCTAAGTATTAGGCCCTGATGTAGAATCAAGGGAGGCAAAATATCATGATTGAGAGTGACAACATCATGGGAATCTTTGATTGAAATTTCTAGGGAAGTCAACAAAAAGAAAATAAAGTTCACGATCATTTTGTGTCATGGATGATTTAATAGTGTAAAATGGTAAAATTAAAACACCTTGTATCTACCTTCTAAAGTATCATATTTCATAAGAGCAAGACACACCTTGTCCTAGGGTTATGGAAGCACCTCATGGTTGAAACCTGATTTCTTTTTAACTGAATTCTTGTTGTCCTTGAAGAAGGCATTGAAACTCTCCAAGTCTTTCATTTTGGGGTGTTTTTTTGTATTTCTTACCATCATAGGATAGGTTTTTCACATTACCAATCACTTCCTCATCCAGCTCGAATGAAATTCCACTCATGGTGACCTTCCTATCCTTCCATGAACTAGTAAACTAGGTCAATAATTTCTCATCATGACCCACAAATTGAAAAAAAGTGTTATATTAGAAGAGATGAAGAAAATTTGGGAAAGTTTGATACAAGGTTTAATGAAGGAATATTCCTTGGATATTATACTAAAAGAGGAGCCTACTGGTGTTACAACATAATACTAATAAATATTGTTGAGAGTGTGAGTGTTAGGATTGATCAAGATTTTTAGAACTTAGTGGTGATAGATGGATATGAATTAGATCAACCTGATTGTAGAGAGAAAGAAAAGGAAAAGTAAATACATATTGAAGAGAAAGAATCTCTAGAAAAGACACTTAGAAGCCCTAAGTATGCGTACAAAAATCGTTCCGAAGAAAAAATCATTGGAGATAAAAGAAAAGGTGTACTAACAAGAAGGAAAGTTGAACTGAAGAAGAGGAATATATGTGTTTACTTTTTGAAGTTGAACCTAAAATAGTGATTGAGGCATGCAAAGACAAACAATGTATGAAGGCTATGGAAGAACAACTACTATAGATTGAGAAAAATAAGACTTGGGAACTTGTCGTGAGACTTAAAGACAAGGACATAATTGGAACTAAGTGGGTATTCAGAAACAAGCTCAATGAGAATAGAGAAGTAGTTAGGAATAAGGCAGGACTTGTGTGTAAGGGCTACTCAGAAGTTGAAGGAATAGATTTTTAGGAGATTTATTTTGGTGGTAGAAATGAAAGCTATTAGGATGTTTTTGGCTTTTACAACACATAAGGATTTAAAATTTTATCAAATGGATGTGATTTTTTTTGTCTTAAATAGAGAATTGGAAGAAGTATACATGGAACAATCAAAATCATTTCAATTATCAGATAAACCAAACATGGTATATAGATTGAATAGGGTATTATATGGATTGAAGCAAGCTCCCAAAGTTTGGTATGCAAGGTTGGATAAGTATTTGATACAAAAAGGATTTAATAAAGGTAGTGTAGATAGTAAAATTTAATTCAAAGTTGAGAAAGATCAAATATTGATTGTGGTTGTGTATGTTGATGACACAATTTTTGGAGGCAATGAACCTATGTGCAAGAATTTTGTAAAAGAGATGCAGAAAGAGTTTGATATCTCTATGTCTGGGGAGATTAATTTCTTCCTAGGTCTACAAATCAATGAAACAAACAAAATAATATTTATTTCACAACCAAAGTATGCCAAAGAGATGTTGTATTTGGAATGGAAGAATCTAAACTAGTGCAAAATCCTATAGTTACTGGGTACAAATTGAGCAAGAATGATGAATACCCTAAGGTTGATCTGAGAAAGTACAAATAAATAATTGGTTGACCGTTATATCTAACTTCTACTAGACTAGATATCATGCATGTAATGTTTCTTGTGGATATATTTTAAAAAGATCCTAGAGAGTTTCATGTTACAACAATGAAGAGGATATTTAGGTACTTGAAGGGAACTCTGGATCATGGCTTGTTGTTTCCTAAGGATACTAATTTCACGCTAGGTGCTTACACAAATGAAAATTGGGTTTGTTGTGTTGATGATAGGAAAAGTAAAAGTGGTGATGCATTCTTCCTTGAATTTATATTGTTATCATAGCTAAGGAAGAAACAAGATTCAATATATTTATCTACTACAGAGGCTAAGTACATTGCAATAGAATCCTATTGGACACAAGTGTTGTGGATCAATAAAATATTGAAGGATATCAGAGTAGTGTATGATGATCCTATATTTATCTTTTGTGATAATACAAGTGTAATAAACATTTCAAATAATCCAGTGATGCACTCAAGGAAAATACGTATTACAATTAGATATCACTTTTTGAGAAAGAAGGTTTTGGAGAAAGTGAAACTTGAATATGTGCCTACAAAGGATGGGATTGTTGATATATTCACTAAGTCTCTTCCTTGAGATAATTTTGATAATCTCTAGGATATTTTGGGTGTTATTTCCCCTCATTTGAACTAGATGCATAAGGAGATACATTAATCTAGTGGCTCTCAAGATTCATTCTTTTTTTGGACTAATGTTTGTGGATACCTCTTAGGGGGAGTAGGTAGTGGAATTAATTATTGTTTCAATTAGAAGAATGGATGTTGTCATTATGCAGTGGTTACTGATATGGTGCAAGTTTGTGTGTGCTCCCAAGGGGGAGTATTTGGAGTAGTAGAGGAAATATGTTGTGGAAGTAAGAAGGTTGTTTGATGTCAAAGGAAGAGAATAAACATTGCAAAAAATTTAGTCATTTTCCATTGATGTCAAAGGAGGATAGAAAGATGTGAAAAAGAATAAGTAATAAGGGGGAGAGATAAATATTAAGGGAGATAGAATAATGTGAAAAAGATAACTTATTCAGGGGGAGAAGTAATATGAAGAGTTGAAGAGTGTTGGTATTAAGAGTTGTCTTGTATTTGATGTTTTTTCACACCATGTGTTGCCATCAATGAAAAAGGGGGAGATTGTTGCAAGTAGGAGTAGTTGTTGTCATTTATGTCAACAAGTCTATTTTTTCATTAGTGTCTATTGAGATTGTTGCAAGAATGTGAGAAGTTGATGCTTTGATTATGTTGGTGTTTTTATTGTAAACCAGGTTTATCTCCTAATCTACCTATGGAATTTCCAATTCCAATCAAAGGTATCTCGAAGGACCTGGACCAACTGATGAGGATTTGAAAAGACCTCCTACACTTTGGGCTCTGCAAGATCCCAAAGGGTGATCCCTTAATGTGTTTACAATCTCTACAAAAAAATTATAAATAATCACTAACTTCAAACAAATAATCTCACTTAATAGCTCAACAAAATGGGATAAAACTAAAATAAATTGTTTTTTTATTAGTAATATCAACCATTTGGAGCGTGAGATAATTACAACACAATTTCATGGTGAAATATAATCATTAGTTTTAAAATTGTAGCAAGCTCCAAGTGAACACAAACAAACACTGAATCACAAAGAACAAATGCAACTCAGACTAGTGCCATATCCATTGGGGGAGCCAAATTCATCAACACCTAATAGTTCATAATAGATTTCAACTCACATCGTATAATATCTCTAATTATATTGCCTTACAATATCACCAATTCGTACCTCAGCTCAATACTACTTACCAGATCCTTGTACAAAACATATCAATCTGCAATCTCATTTAAGCAATTTATTTAACTCCTTGAATTAAAGCTAAAACCAAAATTGCACACACCACAACAATGAGATGAGTAGAATAACCCTTGATTACTTCATTCGAAATTTGAATACACTTTCACATAGGAGAGACATGATCCTAGATTTATCAATTAAACTCAATTGCTAGTACTGTTATGTAACACTAAATCAACATAAACTCAAATCCTACAATAAAAAGACTCAGAATCCAACTTGGATTTTCTCTATCACTACAAATTTTATAATTTCCTATGTAGATCCACCAAAGATTTTTGAATTTCTAACCTATTACATTGAGAAGAGAAAAAAATATGTAGAGGAGAAGAAATTCCAAAAGAAACCCTAAAATTGATCAGGAAAAACCATCTAGAGACATCTCCACCATTGAACAGTAATATGCAAAATCTCCTTCTCTCATTGTAACAAACTTTATTTTGTTTTAAAAACATGTGCCCAATTCGTTCCCTAATAGAAAAATACCCATGTGTACATTATCCACTCTTTATTCTATAGCTGAAAGAAATACCTCCACCCTCGTGAAAAATCTAATTATCTCTGTTTTTGCCCTTTTCTGCATTTTATTCTCTCATTTGCTTACTGCAGCTTCACTTATAGTATTTCACTTAAAATACAATGAAAAATATTACACTCCCTAGCAAACAAAATTTTAGAATGAATATTTTATTCACCCCTTTCAAATTGTTACATGTGTTTGCATTTATATTGGGGTCACATTAAAATACCCAATTGCACAAAGTATTCACCATTTTACTTTTTACTCCAACAAGGTCATATTATTTAATATTTACCCACTCCTATGCAATTTAATTTTAAATATTTTCCCCACACCTTACCATTTAAAAATTTATTTAAAATAAAATAAAATAAAATAAATGTTGTCAAGCCATTTAAAATTTATCCATATTAAACCCTTCGGGTGAAATTAACTTTAAAATTTCTCCCCTTAAAATAAATGGCAATCCCTATTTAAAATTCATTTGGAACTTTGGAATCACACCCGTGCCATTTAATTTTACTTTGGGACCCACCTCCCATTCCTTTCTCACCCACCATCCCGCAATTACTAATTCGTGAGCACTTTGGGATCACGACCTGGCAGGCAACGACCGAGATCTTGCTACATCGACCTCTCTCCCTCAACCGCTGGATCTTATTCCACCTTCTTTTTTTCCCTAATCTTATTTTCTCGACACTTCACCATGCTCTGCAAATCACAGGTAATGGCATCCAACTCCATTCTACAGCCTCCCTTGTTGGTTTGAGCCTCTTCCTATAGCACATGGGCCCTTCATCCATCTGTGCCATGCTGCTAGCCATGCCCACCTCCTTTCATCATTTTCAAATCATGGCTTTGATGGATGTATGTGCACCCAAACTCCACCGAGCCCACTTTCTGCATATGGACCCTATCAAATAGCCTAGCTGCCCCTCATCAACTAGCATGCACGAGCCTCCTTTCAACCGTTGGTTGCGCCCTTCATTACCTGGCTTGTGCCTCTTTGGTATTTGAAATTTGCCTACATGTGATGGTGCAGGAATTCCAATTGCATTGATGGATCTCCATGCCCTTCCTCCAGGCTGTTGTCCATCAACTACTGGTCGCGCCCTTCCATTTACCATGAATCACTCGCTGCACAGGAAAAACAAATAAAAGATTCTGCCATTCGTCCTTTAGCCACGCCCATTCGCACCTCCAATTTCCACTTCATGCACACCCAAAAATCATGGTATTCCTGGAGACCACATCTACATGGGCACTCTTCCCATCCAGTCGTGGCCCTACTAATTTCATTATATTCTTCTACCGATAAATGGAAATCAACATCCCCTTCAACTTTTTATGCTATGCATCACATTCAAAATGTCTTGTTATCTCAGAGCCTTCCAACTATCAGGAACACGCCTCATTCCATGTGGAGCCAATGTATCTTAGTTTTTACTATATTCATTTGTGCCAATCCTTCACATTGTTGCTCCTATATGAAACTAATGCGTGCCAGGTTTGATCCTACTAGCCACAAAAACAAGAACATGTCTTGTATCAGCCTCCATGGCTAAGCTTGAAACTCCATCGAGATGAGCCCATGTAGAAAGAAAACTTGCTCCCTCAGAATCCTCTTTGAACAAGTATGTTTACACTTCACTCATAGTAGCAACACCCCATATACTCGAGCCTCTTTCACAATTGGTGGGTTCATCTGGCAATTATGTTTGCTTTGAAGTTTCAAAGATTTTTTCAAAAAATCCATCTTGCGCATATGAGCTGATGACCAGAGTTAATGCATATTCACTAAAAGATTATAAATAATAAACTTTACATCATTCACAATATATTAAGTGCCTCTAAAAATTCAACTAAGACACTTTTTTTGAACATCCTTGGATACTCTGAAATGATTCCTTCAAAGCCACATGATGGTGGTTTACATATTAATTATGCCTGTTGAATTCAGGTAGCCCCATTATCCCCATGTCACTTGCAACTATTAATGAGCACTCACAATTGTAACATCAAATCCTCCACTCTCCATACCTTGTTATATATCCACCATCATCAAGAACTATCATATTGATGCCTCACAAAATTACAATTTCAAAACAATGTAAAGCATGTCGGGTCCCTTTGTGGGCCTGACTAAAAAAAAAATTGTTTTCAGACAAATTTTCCCTTTAAATGACTTTAGGAAACTTCTAAATGTTTCTGGAATGAAAATATGAAATGGGTTTTCATTAAAACTTGTTTTCTGTCATTTTTGCAAAATGGTGAAAACTGGTTTAATTGCTTCAGGAATCAAACCGAAAAACTAGTCAAATGACCCCCCGAAGCAATAAAAACTTGCAAACCAGTAGACATTAATTCTAGGAATGCAGTGCAACAAACAACTCAGAAAAATAAATCATGGGGTGAAATATATTAATCGACAAAGTTTCTCAGCCGAACTTTTCTAAAACAACAACTATTCTGAAACAATTAAAAATCACTCAACTGCCAATTTTCTAAAAATAGTGAATCAAATCCTGGAAAGCTTCCATCAGACACATAATTTCATTAAGGTACCTTGAGCACACGTGAAAAGGGAAATTCCTTGAATCATCATTGATCAAAATATATTAATGATCAAAGTTGGGCTTTCTGAAAGGTTGTCAAGAATGCAGATGTGAAACTGAACAAACTGCATTTGGTTTCGATCTGCTAAAAATAGAAAATCAAATCATGAGGCTCTGAAAACTGACTCCCAAGATCATTTAGGTATGGATAACACATAAAAAAAATCATTTTGACATGAAATTAAACTGGTTGTGAAATCCAATCTCAAATAGGAGGGCGCTTTACGAAACTGGTAGTCTTAAACAGCAGAAAAATGCAAAAATCTTCCAACTTCACTTTTTTGAAACCCTGACAAAACCTATCATGGGAAGCTGAAAATTGACATGCACATCCATGTATGTCAATAAAAAATGTCTACAAATGGGTTCTTCTTGGAGATCAACAAGCCTCAAATTCTGATTCTCCAAAGTGGGTCACTCAGACTGATCACTCAAGTGCACTTCAAAAAGTGCAGAGGCAAAATTCTCGAAACAGGCACCTCAAATTTGCAAAAATTGAGAGTGTCATCAAATTATCTGCATTATGCTGTCATTATTAAAGCTACTGGTGTCAACCTCTAGTATTTATTTGATAATATTCTATCAATGGATGTGGAAGTGTTGAGGATGATAAAAATGTACCTCTGATGCTTGGTTTCTAATTGCTTTTGAGAAAAAATGATAAAAGGAAGAAACAGTGTGTTGTAGTGGTGTTTTGGGTTACAAATTTGTGTTGTGGTTTTTCTCGACATTTCTTATATCTTGAAGATATACCTATGAAATTTATATATGTTGGTGAGAGGTGTTAAGAGATGTTATATTCAAGATTTGGTTTGTTGGATCATTGTACATAATAAGTTGTGTTCACTAGTGTGTGACTATGTAGTGCAGAGGTGTCTAGGAGAAATTTTTTTTCTCTACATTTCTCTATAGTTGTGTTTTAGGTCTTGCAATTATAAAGATGTGTTTATGGTGTTGATAGTTTACCTCATTCAAGATGGTTTGAGGTTTAGTGCTTCAAAATATGGTTTTTCAAGTAATAGTGTATTCCAAAGTTGTTTGATTGTATTGGGTATGTGCATTCTTCAGGTGGAAGTTATTACAAAGGATTTTGTTGGATTTCAAGGTTCTTGAGGAATATTCTAAATCATTTTTGAGCATGGTGTGTAGTTTGTAATTCATCCTTGGGTTTGAGGAAGCATGTATTAAAAAGTTTCATGGCATTTGCATGGGTAACGACTGACCTAGTGTTTACATTACATGCGATGAATAAATATTATTTGTGGTAGCGTATGTTTGAGTGGAGTTGTCGATTTAGGTCCCAACTAATATTTTATGTGGTTTGAATTCACTTATATCCACCACATAAGTGTTTTGGTTCCAACCTAGTTTGAGTTTGCACATTTGAGGTGCATAGCTGACCTTGGAGAGGGTCTCAAGGTTGAAAAAAGGTATAAGTATGAGTTGAATTGTTGAAGGAGGCCAAGTGAGATGAAAATGATATGTGAAGTGCAGTGTGTTAATGTTTCAAATTGAGTAATGTGGTTTGAGATTTCATGTGTTAGTTTATTGGGTGTAGTGATCAGAAGGTGTCTATAATTATTCAATCACACTGTAAATGTGTTGATTTCATTGTTGTGGATTCTTTGTTGCATTGAGTTGCCTTTCTTTGTATTAAATTTCTTATCTATGTTCTTTTCTATTTTGGTAGTGATCTATTTCGGTAGTGAGGCTTTCTACTTTTGGAAATGAACCCTCCGATAGTGAGCCCTTTTGTATTCAATGTTGATATTACTTATATTGTGAGCTAATCCTCACCATGTTTTCTCCCTTCTTGTGTATGGTGTTAAGTTGTTTTAGTTTCTATTATTTTATTTTCATGCTAATTCATCATAACATAATTAAGGATTTAATGAATGAATTTGGATCTGAATGTTAATGAGGATTTTGAAGTTTTAAGCTATGACTAATTCACCCCCCTCTCAATTGTTGTGTGTATTCAACATAGAGTACATCAGGCTATGAATAGTCAAATGGTGGCTATATTATATCCTAATTAAGTAATATTATAATTCTATTGTTACTTAGTTAATTAGGTCAGCCAATGGCTTATATAGGTTTATCTAAGTCAAACTATGTGATATCATAGGCATAAATAGGTATATATAGGAGGTGTTGGAACTTATTTCATCATCAGATTGTGAATTGTGTTCTCACTGAAGGTATTTGGAGGTTTTCCCCCTCGAAGTGGTTTGTTATTCTTAGTTCTTATCAAGTATTTGTAGAATATTTTCCATAATATTCTTCTATTGTGAAATTTATTTCATTACAAGTGGTATGAGAGCATGATCCTAGCACCGTGACAAGCCATTTTTTAATTTTGGAAGTCATTTTTGGAAGAGAATATTTCTTAGATTTTAGCATATTTTCTCGAATCTTTAAAGGGGTTTTAAAAAACATATTAAAGAAGATACACTCCATATTTCAAAGCATTTGGAGCTAAATCAATATACTTATAGTAGAATTAGGGTTTTTTCCTAATTTATTTGGAATGAGAATTTTTCCCAAATAATGCTTAATTGGTTCTTAGTTTTTGGTAGGTTTTTGAAAAATATTAGAGGAACCTATAGTAAAATTTTTAGAGAATTAGAAGTATAAATAAAAAAGTTATTTAAAAAAATTTAAAAAATCGAAAAAGGTCACTCTCAAGGCTACAAATCACTTAATTTTTGAGAGATTTTTCTATTAAAGTGTGACCTAGGCCCTAGTAAGCTATAGTAAAATTATCAAATTATTTTGAATTTATTTGTGTGGTTTATTGTAAAATTATTCTCTACCATCATGATGAAGCCTGCAACAAGAGGCAAAAATAATGCTACCACATCAAATAAATATTTAGGGAATGATGGAGTAGAAATTGAGGTTTTTAATCCTAAGCATGAAATAAAAAAATTCAAGGGTGATATTTAATCATTAGAGAAGAAGATTACTGAATAAATGAGTGAATTGAAATCACTTATTTAAGGTATGAAGTGTAAGGGTGAAGATTCACCTAGTAAGGTGGAATATAATGTTTTTTTTGGACATGAATTCCTTAGACTTGAATTTGATTTCAAGAAGGATCCTTCCTTCAATAATAATATTCCAAGGAAATTCATACCCAAGTTGGATATGAGATTTTTTTATGGAAATGATCCAACCAATTGGCTATGCCAAATGGAATGATTCTTTGATATTCATCATTATGTAGTCAAAAAAATGTGGCTATGGAATCACTATACCTAGAACCATATCAATTTATTCGGTATCATTCGTTATGTGATGAGAAGAGAGAAAAGAGTTGTGTGGTCACATGGTTAATTTTTCAAAAGGAACTTGCTACCCATTATAGAGATGACATTATGGATAGCTACTTTACCAACTAATTAAATTAATGAAAATACGCATGATCAAGGATTATATTCAATAATTTCAAACCCTTTCTCTAAGACAAGAGAGTATGACTCAAGAAAATTTGAGGGACTATTTCTAGGTGGTTTAAAGGATCACATAAAATATGAAGTATGGTTGTTTCGACCATAATCATTATCACAAGTAAGTGTAATGGAAAGACAAGTTGAGGAGAAATTTTTTGCTAGTAGGTGACAAGGGAATGTAAATGTTAGTGAAATGAGATCTCCTACACATTCACTACAACAACCTACTAGGTTGACTCCACAAAAAATTAAGGAGAATAGAGAAAAAAGGTTATATTTCAATTATGATAATAAATATAGTTGAGGGCATAGATGTACTAAAAATAAATTGTTCTATATTGAAGGACTGAGTGAGGAATAAGAGGAGAAACAAATATTAGGGTGTGATATGGAGTTAGGTGATGAATTCTATGATCCCAAACTCATAATTTATTGTCATGCACTCTTTGGCTTTAGCACCCCACAAAATCTCAAGGTAGTGGGTTTCTTAAAGAAGAAAAAATTAACCATGTTGATTGACTCGGGTAGTACTCATAATTTCATCAACAAAAATTTGGCTAGTCATATAAATATTTTTATATATTTAGCTACAAAATTTTAGGTCTTGATTGAAGATGGTGTTACTATTAGTTATTCTAGAAGGTTTCATACCATCAAATTATCCATGGGAGATTATCACCTTGATAGATCAATATATGCTATCTCCATGGGTGTAGTAGATATAGTTTTGGGAGTACAATGGTTTACTACTTTGGGATCAATTGAGATGAGCTTCCAAGAACTATTCATGAGATTTCAATCAAAAGGAAAGATGGTAGAGCTAAGAGGGTTAAAGTAAAATTCCCCACAAATGGTAAGCTCTCATCAAATGTATAAGGTTCTTAAGAAATGAGTTGATGGATTTGTGGCCAAATTATGTTCAATAAAAGTCTCTCAATCTAATGCTCCCACCCATCCATATTTACAAGCAGTAATTGAGCATCACTCAATGGTTTTGGGAGATATTTTAAAAGGAGTTCCTCCTCAGAGGGATCATGATCATGCCATACAACAAGTTCTATGGAGCTAGCCACCCAACATCAAGCCTTATAGGTACCCACATATACAAAAAGGTGAGATAGAAAAGATTGTTGAGGACATGTTAGAGGAAATAATTATCAAGGGTAGCCAAAGTGCTTACTCCTCACCCATGGTGATGGTGTGGAAGAAGGATGAAGCTTGGTATATGTGCTTGCACTATAGATTTCTCAACATGTACACCATCAAAGATTGATTTCCTATTCTAGTAATTGATGATTTGATAGATGAATTGAATGGAGCTATGTATTTTACAAAGTTAGAGATGAGATCAAGTTATCACCAAATTTGAATTAAGGAAGATGATATTTTTAAGATAACATTTAGGAATCATGAGGATCATTATGATTTTTTGGTGATCTCATTTGGTCTTACTAGTGTGTTATCCTCAAATCCAGTTGCACTTGATTCATGGGATAACCCCCTACGAAACTCATTTGTTCGATAGACTCATGTACTCCAAGCATGCAAAACATGGATAATTTCAATTGGCCTTAATGTTCAGTCTTGAGCCTCAAATTTTACTTTTGAGTGCTCATTTTTTATCGTTTCTTGAAATATTTAAAACTATTTTTTTATCGGTTTTTATCTTTCAGGAGTTAGAAAATTATTTTCCCATGTAAGAGCATTGTTTTTCAGCACTCCTACATGAGCAGGGTTACAATTTTTTTTCTAAGTGTTGGAGAAATTTTTTTAAGTGCTCGTACATCACTCCCACCTTCATATGTTAGAGTGCTAATTTCTAGCGCTATTGTATGTAAATTTTTTAAGAAATTTTGAATTTGTTGAGGTGGTGATTTTCACCACCCCTATATATCTCACCTTCACATGTGTGGGAATTAATGTAACTCATGGTTCATTAATGACTCATTTTAAAAAGTCTTTTTAATCACTTTTTAATTTATTTTCTCTTTCATTTATTCATGTCTTTCTTTGAATTTGACCTCCATTGCATCTTGTGATATCGTCGAATTTGAGGATTGTATCTGTTACCTAATTTTTATTTCAACTCAATCAAGTAAAGATTCAAAAGCATTTGCAACTAAAGATGAAAAGTACATTTTTTTTCTGCTAAGTCTCCATTCTCATACACAAAAGATTATATCAAATAAACTTTCATTTTTATTATACAAGTGTTAAAAAAAAAAATATTACACAAGTTTTGCACAAAATGTTATCTTTTATTCATAATTACAAAATGTATGGTGTCGCACACAATCCATGGGAATGATTGATTCAATGCAAGATAAAAGTAAACTATGCATTTGAAGAAAAATAAGAGCATATGAAAGGAATAGGGATCTATCATTATTTGAATGGATAACCCCAAGGTTGAGTTGTATCTTCAGCTCCTCTTTCTTGGTTGCTCTGAAATTTGCTATGCTGCTTTGAAAGCTACTTGCACGGGATTGAAAATTTGGTGTTAGAGCTCAGGATGCCTACTCTCCTCATATACAACATCAAAAAATATATGATTTACTCTTACAATGCATTAAATAATTTTTTCAGTTATCATAAATATCTAGGAAAAGCAGAAGATGATTATCAATCACCATCAAGCTTTGAGCTTCATTGTTTTTATCTATCATGTTTGTTCACTATGTAGGTATAGGTACATTTTTCATTGCTAGATTATTTTACATTAACATCACAACATGTGGAGGAAAATGGGCTCCCACAAGGGTTGAGCCCAACATGATGCCCTTTTGTTTGAGATGCATGTGAGGTGTAATTTTCATCAATGGAACTGACTTTAGGTCACAACAGTCACTTACATGCCAAGGAAAGCTATGAAAATTCTTCAATAAAGTTACAAATGCACACAGTCATCACTAGAAGACAAAGTTATCAAGTTCATAGATAACAATCAACACATTTATAAAAGAATGATGAAAAGACAACCTATAGGTGACCTTATTTGTAAGGATTATTGTTAAGATATCTATCTAGATGAAGCCACTTTGAAGGGAGACTGCATTATTTTATAATTAATCAAGGCTTGAATACTATGTAAAATAAATGTAGCTATTTTTTAAGATGGTATAATGATGAGGAAATTAGAGGAGAGAGCTATATAATGGTAGAGAATCACAAATTTTTGATAGAGAGCATATGAAGGTTATGGGATAAATATTATAATATGATGACAAGAAATATTTCAAGAAGATAATAGTGATAGAGAATAAATATAGTCTTTTTGTATTCATATGGGGAGAAAATGGTAAAGATATAAATAAATCCTTGTTAAATTCTTTATCACTAATATGAATGAGGATCTAGCCTTTTCCATGACACATGATAATGATATGTATAATGTTTTTTGGGTTTGATTTTCACATGTCATCAAATGGTGAAAATTTATCTTGTGGAGTTAAGGGAAAACTTTCTTTATGAGGAAACATCTACAAGTATAAGTTTAGGTTTAATTGGGCACTCTATTTCTAAATAACATTAGTTCTTAGGGAGACAATGAAAAGAAAGAAATAGATCAAAGGAATATTGAAGACTTCATAAGATATGACAATGGTCCATAACAAGATAGTTGAAAGTACATGTGACATGGTGATTGCACTCTTGTAATATGATGAATTTATATACAAGATATTACCATTTATTGACTGGTCATCCCATATAGGGAATTTTTCTATGAACATTCCATGCTATGTGTTTTATACTAGCTATAATTGAAGGATAAAAAAATTGTCCCGTAGAGATAAAGGGCATTCATTATAGCCTTTCATGAGAAACTAGGGAGGAGACTGCAAGAATCAAAGCAATATAGAGAAGGAATTTCCCATTTTTCAAATAAAAAAAATCAAATAGAGCTAGGGTTTGAAGATAACACATGATATCTTGTTGCCCTGTAAAAACCTAGGACAATAAATGAAAGCATTTACCATAGAAAGGCATAAACTATCTCAGCTAGAAGAAAAAATCCCTCGAGACTCTTTGAAGAGAATAATAATTTATAGTAAGGATAAATCTACAATGCTTATGAGGAAAAATCAGAGTAAATTATAAAATCTATGCAGAGGTCGAGTCAAGATATGTAAAAATATGCATAGTTTCCTTCATATTCTATACAGAGTATGTAAAGGGATGCCCCCAACTACAAAGGAAGGAATTCATGACCTATGAAGTAGGAATAAAAATCCTCATTCGTTTGTAGGAAATGAAGGATATGGTAAAAAATTTGTATGTTATTAAAGGTTAAGAGTAAGACATGGAGAGGTCATGGCTTGTCAATAGTTTCATGAAAACACAAATACCTATAAGTGCACACAAAGTGACTTAGCCTCTTTAGGTTACATCATCAAACCCTTAGGTTTGCAAAAATAAATGAAAATCCCTCGGCCTACTATGAAAAGGAAATCCAAGAAAATGAGAGCTTAGGCTCTCACTATGGAGGTGTGTCAGAAAGGAACATAGAGTAATGGAGTTTTAAAAAAAAATCCTTTTAGGAATAGAACATTAATGCAAAGCTTCAAAATGTCAATCACACATAGAGAAATAAACATTTTCTCACCATTTTCTTCCATGATAGATCTTGAAACAAGCATTTTATTCATAGATATTCATCAAAAAGGGCAATGTGTATACAAATAGAGCTTACCCAACTCAACTTCAACATAGAATTTGTAGAGATATACATATGAAATCTCTAGAAAATCCTCCAAAGACTCCATGAAAGCTTGAGTTTGGACCATGTCAGCACTCTGAAAAGAGAATGCAAAGTCAAGAAAATGAAATGTCAAATGTGCTTTGGTTGTGGGCTTCCTAAGGGTTTCTTTTTTCCCTAAAGTTTGAAAAATCATCAAATGACATTTTTTTCCTTTTTTCAAATATATTTTATTCATAAACTAATACCCTCATTTGTATAAAAGGTTAAATGCTTTATGCCTTGTGTTTCCCTTTTGCATAATTTGCAAAGTATAACTTTTCAAGGGAAGGTCGAACCAAGTATCTCCTTTATTCTTGCAGGAGTTAAAAGCTGATTTGGAATGTAAAGAATATTATGGAGTGATAAGTTATAAATCACTTTATTAATGTTAAGTAATTGTAAGAATGTTCCTTCAAGTTATGGTCAAAGGGATATCATTATAGATTTACGTGCAAGTTCCAAACATCTAGGAAGAGGTTTGGGAAGTTATCCAACAAGTGGAGGAGATATAGGAACTATTTCAACTTGGTTTTGGAGGGGTTTGAAGGCATCTGAGAGTAGTTTTTGGTGCCTTTATGGTAGGAGAGGTCAAGTTTTGACATTTTCTTTATTTTTAAGCCTTTTTGGAGTCTTTTAAGGGGCTAACAAATAAGATTTATTGTTGTACACAACCAAGGGAGGTTGAAGTCCCTATCTTTATGGAGGTACTTAGGAAACAATAAATAACTTTGAACTTCATTTTTGAAGTTAGTTATTATCATTGTTTTGCTTCATTGTGATTTTGGAGGTCATTTCTAGTAGAAGACAATGTTTATAACTTTTTCACAAACATGTCTAACAATTTACATCTTGGAGATCAATGAAAATATTTTTTTCCTTCTCATTTTCTAGTATATTTTCCACATTTGAATGATTGAAGCAATTACATGTGAAGTCTCATTCCTTGTCATTGCGTCTCATTAGTAGCACCTTTGTGAAAAAAGTATATGTAGTTTTGCAGGTTATGAGTTGTGTTGGAATGCAAATAATTTGAGTTGTGAAAAGTATCTTTCCTTATAGGATTGTGTGCATTGTATCCTCCTTCTGAAATATTGATGTAAAAGCATATGAGTATTGAGTTGTGTATGTCAAGCTTTGTTTTTTATTGAAACTATGTGTGGAAGCAACATTACAAGTTTTAGATAACATGTTGGCACATCATCCTAGGAGTTAATTTTAATTTTCATGTTTCCTCCTTACCCTTTCCTCTGCAAAAACATTAGAATAGTTAGTTAGGTGAGCACCTTAAGATCTAGTTTACTTTAGAGGTTATTTTTTTCTTTAGGTGACCCACAACCTAGAAATGTTCTCATGTTTCACCAATATGCAAAGTTCCATAAAATAACGAGAACAATACTGAGTGACAACAATTTTAGGCACGTCCGGTGGGATTGTTTGAACTATCTTAGTTCAAAAATTTCTCATGCATTTCTGATATTGGTGTGTATGTCAAAAAAATCTTCCTTTGGAAGCAATAAATCACACACTTGGTGACTCTAGAAAAAAATTAATATTGGTTTCACCAAGACAAGTGTTGGTATGTACGTATTTTAAAAAAAAAAATAGACCTGATTTTTATTATTTTGAAGGATTTTAATGAGTTTCTAGCTTGTATAAATGTTGCAATATGTCTTCATTTCAAATAAATATGTCTTATTTTTCACCATTTCATGAAAACTATTGCCAAAACAAGGATAAAAAACTAAGAGAATCAATTTTTACCAAAATAAAACTTATTCAACTTTAATCAACCTTTAATCTCAGATCTGATAATTAATATTGCAACCATAAATCAATAACATATTAGAGACACATGAACACCAATATTTTATACATGGAAATCCTGTTAGGGGAAAAATCACGGTGCATGTTAGTCCACAAGATTATACCATGTTAGAAGTATAATGAAAAAGTAATAAGGAATGCACTTGCACTCAGGAACACTACCTAGGGCTTACTTCTCAGAGGAAGGCTCACTGCCTTACATACAATAATCAGATTAAATCCATCTAATGAACATGAAATGAGAAATTAGCTTCTTCACAAGCCAAATTGCAGTTTTAGTTAGGCACAAATACACTTTTCTCAACCTTCTTCACACTCTACTCTACTCCTGAATTATTTGAACTTTATTCACACATGTATTTCACACACACATAGAGCATACACTAGAATGAGGAAAAAAACCACTCTTATATCCGCCATGTGGGTTTACATCAACTACTCTGTCGACCACAAATAAATAATAAATTACAACTATCATCCTCAATACATCAATAAACCTTAATGCGCACCAACACACGTTGGTCACAGCATAGTGAGGAATCAAATAAACACATTTGAACATGCCAAACAATAAAATATTAATCCTCATGGATCTGCAACATGCTATCACCAAAATGTTGGCCAAGAACATGAAAACATTAGAAAAATATCTGATCATGAACACTCCGATCAATGCAAACATACAAAACTGATAGATCATGATCTAGACTCATCAATGGACTTCATGGGAACATGTACAACAACTAAAAGTTCCATAATTTCACCCTCTTCATCCAAGAACACCTTCTACAGTAACAAAATGACTGTAGGAATATAGAACTTCATAAATTTCTCAAATCTTGATGCGTACCATTGAAATTTCAAACAACATACTAGATAGATTTAGAAACAAACCCTTTAGTGTGCACCACCTGATTATCAACTTACAAGAATTACCACCACTATGAACTTCTTATATTCACTAGTTATCTGCAATATTCTTTTTTTACAATTTTCTCAATCTCCTAGATATATACAGCCTTAAGCATCACCAATGCTAATAGTCTTGACATCAATGAAAACCACATATCAACAATGCAACCACAACATCCAACAATCTCCCCCTTTGGCATTGATGGAAACAAATGATGTGAAAAATACCATCAACCCAACTAGCTCTTCCAACAATCTCCCCCTTAGATTGTGCACTATTTTCCTGTTATCTCCTTCCACTTTATTCTTCTCTCATGTTTTTCACATTGCTTCTCTCCCCCTTTTTACATCAATGGAAAAGGTACACATGATTTGATCCTCATATTTAGCACATCTGACTACTCCCCCTGAGTAGTAGCCACCATAACATCAATCCACAATAGGATATGGCTATAAATTCACGGAGTGATGCAAGGACCTACATCACTTAGTTCTGATTAGGATGGGAAATCACCCCTAAATTTCCTCTGAGATACTCAAAATTATCTTTAGTAAATGGCTTAGTAAAGATGTCTGAAATTTTCTCCTTGGTAGGTATATACTCTAGTCTAGCTTCTTTATCACTTACTTTGTCTCTCAAGAAGTGATATTTGATGGATATATGCTCTGTCTTTGAATGCAACATTGGATTCTTAGAAATTTTTATGGCACTTGAATTTTCATAGAATATGGCAATGGGTTCTTCATACTCAATTCTAACATCTCTTAGCATTTGATTCATCTTTAGTACTTGAGTACAAATTTATGCAAAAATAATATATTATGCCTCAGTAGTAGATAATGAAACAAAATTCTTCTTTTTTCTTATCCAAGATAACAACTTATTTCCTAAGAAGAATGCACCACCACTGGTACTCTTCCTATCATCCACATTTCCTACCCAATCAGCATCAGTGAAATCACTCAAGATAATATCATCATCCATAGGATACCAAAGACCAAGATCGACTGTCCCTTTTAGGTATTTGAAGATTCTTTTCACAATAGTTACATGAGACTCTTTAGTATCAACTTGATATTTGGCAACCATGCATACAACATTCATTATATCTGGCCTAGTTTGATTCAAATAGAGTAACCCACCAATCATTGACCTAGATCCTATTTGATTTAGATTAGGAGAATCATCATTCTATGTAAGTTTTCATCTGGTTACCATAGGTGTACCAACTAGCTTTGAGTCTTCCATGCCAAAAACATTAGTAACTCTTTTACATATTTAGATTGAGATACAAAAATCCCATCATCTAGCTAAGTGATTTGTAGTCCTAAAAAGAATTCTAGGTCTCCTATCATTGACATTTCAAACTCACTTTTCATTTCATTAGAAATCTTCATACACAAATCATCATTACCATCAAAAATAATGTCATCAACAAAGACTTCATTAATTAATTATTTATTTTGATCCACCTTGAAATACATATTGCTATCAACGGTACCTTTATTGAATCCAAGTTTCAACAAGTATTTATCCAATCTAGCATACCAATCTCTAGGGGCTTACTTAAGTCCATATAGAGCTTTCTTCAATCGACAATTCATGTTTTCTTTTTCATTCAATTGAAATCCATCTAGTTGTTCAACATAGACTTCCCCTTCTAGCTCACCATTTAGAAATGCTAACTTTACATCCATCTAATAGATTTTTTAATTCTTGAAAGTAGCATAAGAAAGAAATAATCTTATAGCTTCAATTCTAGCAATAGGAGAAAAAAAATTCTTCAAAATCAATACCTTCCATTTGTGAGTACCCTTTGCAAACCAATCTTGCTTTGTTTTTTACCACTTCACCTTGTTCATTCAACTTATTCTGAAACACCCATTTGGTTCCAATCACATTTTTTTCTGAGGTCTAGGAACAAGATACCATGTATCATTTTTCTCTATATGTATTAGTTATTCTTTCATGGCTTCCATCCAATACTCATCTTTGCATGCTTCATTTATATTGCTAGGCTTAGTTTTGGAAATTAGACAATACTCTTCTAAATTTCTTCTTCTAGTTTGTACACCTTTGCTCTTATCTCTTATGATCAGACTATCAGAATGATTTCTCCTTACATACTTGGGAGTTTTATGTTTTTCTCTAACTTCTTGTTCTTGTACGTTCTTTCTTCTACACTTCTGCTAGTTTCGGCTTCCTAATTCTCTTGGTTCACCAGAACAATCTGGAGTTGATTTAGGGTCTGAACATTATTTCCATTGTTAGTACTATCATCTTGATCATCTAAATCATACGCACTATATCTAGATGGTCTAACAATATCTTCATCAACTTTTAAATTTACACTTTCAACCATTTTCTTCAACCTTTTATTAAAGCATCGATAAGATTTTCTCTTAGTAGAGTAACCTAGAAATATTCCTTCATCACTTATAGCATCAAACTTTCATATATCATCATCTCTCTTGATGTAGCATTTGCTTCCAGTTTTTTTGAAATATTTGATAGTAGGCTTATAACCAAACCATAGCTCAAAAGGGGTCTTACCAGAAATACTGTTGGCATTCACTCAGTTAATGGTATACACAATAGTACTTACAACTTCTCTTCATTAGAAATGAGAAATATTTTCTTCCAGCATCATGGTTCTAGCAGTGTCTAGAATGATTTTGTTCTTTCTTTCAAAAACTCCTTTTTGTTGAGGGGTTCTGGTAGCAGATAAATGTATTTGGATTCCATGCTCTTCATAGAAAGAATTGAATTCTCGGGAAGTGAATTCACCACCTCTATATGAACTTAGGCATTTGATCTTCTAACCTATCTCATTTTCTGCCATTGCTTTGAATATTTTGAAATTTTCAAATGCTTCATTTTTTTCTTTTTAAGAAAGCAACCCATATCATTCTAGAGTAATCATCAATAAGAAACATATATTACCTTTCACCTTGAAGACTTATGATTTTGGATGGACCACATAAATCAATATGTATCAAGTCTAGTATTCCATTAGAGTTGTACTATTTTCTCTGGAAATAATTTATGGTTTGTTTTCCCATCTGAAATTCCTTAGACATAGTGCTAGTAGGCTTCATTAACTTAGGAAGATCTTTGACTGCTTGAGTAGAGCTTATCTTGACAATGTTATCAAATTTCACATGACACAACCTCCTATGCCATAACCAACTTGGATCAATTTGAGCAATTAAACAACTTTCACTAGCATCATTCAAGTGAAAAATATTACCTTTTGTCTTTGTACCTTAAGCAATCATATTTCTAGAACTTCCCCTTATTCTACACTTACCATCCTTGAGATAAAGATTGTAACCCTTGTCTACCAGTTGTCCAACACTCAACAAATTATTCTTTAAGCATTCTACATAAATAACATCATTAGTATTGTGCTTACCACCAAAAGAAATAGTGCCTCTACCACGAATCACACTAGAAGTGTTGTCTCCAAATATTACAACACCACCATCATAGTTTTCCAAGCTTACAAACTTGATTTTGTCACTAGTCATATGATGTGAGCATCCACTATCAATTACACACTCATCCTTTTCTTCAAATTTTCTGCAAGAGCTTTCTCAACATTCACATTACTAGGAAATTCAGCGGACACTTGACCATTTTCTTTGATAGAACTGAATACCCATTCATCTTAATTTCTATTTTATTTATCAAATTCATCATTAGTAACACCTTCTTCAACATAATATCATTTCTTTTGAAGTCTAGTCTTCTCAGGTTTGTACTTAGAAATGTTTTTAGGACATCTTGATGCAAAATGACCTATCTTACTACAAGAAAAAAAATTTATAGGTAACTTCCCTTTGTACTTACCATGACCTCTAGCTTCTCTTTTCATAGTCAATGCTTCTAGTTCTTCTAATTCTTTTCCTTCATCTTCAATCTTTTTCATCTCATCTTCATATTTGAATATCGTTTTGGAACTCTCTCTCGGATTGTATCTTTGTTGAATTTTCCCGAATAGATTATCTTTGAATGTAGATTCGGTCGTAGGAGTAGATTCACCAAATTTAGTTAACTCAAAGGAAGAAAGTTTTCCAATCAACATGTCTCTTGTCACATTTGTCATTGTCTTGAGTTCATCGATAGAATGAGCTCTTGTTTTGTAGGAGGGAGGCATAGATCTAAGTATCTTAGCCACAATTTCTTCTTCATCCAAGGTTCCACTAGCACATCTAATGCTCATCACTAGCTCATTTATATTTTTAGAAAAAGAGAGGATGTTCTCATCTTCACTCATCTTCATGTCTTCCCACTTGCCTTTTAAATTTTTTATCTTAGAAATTTTCACTAGTACATCTCCTTCTTACAATGTCTCCAAATTTTTCCAGATCTCATGTGCAATCTTTAATCCTATCACATTTGTCATCTTCGAGTATGTCAAAGCACTCAACAATGCTTTAAGAGCCCTAGTATTATCTTCTTCTTTGTTGATCTCATCTTTAGAGGAAAGATCATTACGAGGAATAGTATATGCACTATGTGTGATCTTCCAGAAAGGTTCGCCAATGCACTTCAAATGACACTCCATTTTGACTTTCCATAAAGAGTAGTTTGTACCATCAAATCTAGGATTTCTCTTCTTGTATGATGCCATATTGGATCACCTCAAGTTGTTAGTATTCTTTAGAGGAAATCGCTCCAATACCAATTGTTGGAAAAACAAGGATAAAAAACCAAGAGGGGGGTGAATCAATTCTTACTAAAATCAAACTTACTCAACTTTAATCAACATTTAATCTCAGATGTGATAATTAATAGTGCAACCATAAATCAATAACATATTATAGACAAATGGACACCAAGATTTTATATGTGGAAACCCTATTAGGGGAAAAACCATAGTGGATGCTAGTCCACAATATTATACCTTGTTAGAAGTATAATGAAAAATGAAAGCGGTGCATGAGATCTGCTAGGGTTTTGTGTTTTCTGAGGTCATTCATGGGCCCTCCTAGGTCATACTATGCTTCTTGCATAGGAAACTATTTCCTTCATTGAGTACGACTGCATTTACTACGGTTTTAAGGGTTTATTATGCCTTCAACCGGCTCTAACCTGACATTTTTTTCTGGTGTTAGTGGTTTGTCGATGTAGTTTAATGGCTCCCCCACCGAACAAACACCCTTGGAAATTTGTTCCAAAAGTATTTCACGAGGTAAGCATTATGATGCCCCTGCTGATGTAGTTTTACCTTTACCTGATTTTGATTCTGCATGCCAATGGCTTGAACAACACACCCTTATGGGTTATTTTTTTGGGAGGACTCCCCCCAAAAGTGTGCTAAAAGACTAGATTAACAAGGCCTGGGTCCCTCATGGGGTCTGCCTTGATATGGTCTAGAACCTGACCAAGGGTTTTTTTTTGTTCCGCTTTGTGGAAGTCAGTCATGTCCAAGATACTCTGGGTCTTGGACCTTGGTATGTTCGTTCCTCCTTGTTGGTTTTCCAGGCTTGGACATGAGATTTTTCTATCTCAGAGGACACCAAAATACGTGTTCCGATCTAGATTGAGTTTCCTGGGTTGCCCTTGCCATGTGTGCCCTTCTTGCACCATATTGCTTCCTCTCTGGGGAAGGTTGTTTGCATCGAACCTGATAAGTTTTTTCAAGCCCGTCCTCAAAAGAGGGTTTGTGTGGAAGTTGATTTATCCAAGGATTTGAAAGAGTTTGTAAACATTCAAATCAGGGATATTCGCCACTCCTAGAAAATCACACATTTTAACCTATCCAACACATGCTACCGATGCCAATCAGCTGATCACAAGATCAGGGACTGCCCTTTGTTAGTTCCTTGTACTGTCTCTCAACCACGGGGTGCTGAAAAGCTTCATCCGATAGAGCCTTCAACTAAGCCGGACACAAAGTGGACTACGATCACAAACTGGAAGAATAAGTCATCTAGTACTGGGTCGGCTCCCAAGGCCCCAGAACTGACCCAACAAATTTCAAACCCTTCAGAGAAGGGAACTGCTACTCCCTCAGAAGTGGCTTCTGCTATTGTACAGCCTAGGCTGAAGGTCGTGCCCCAGCCTGCTACTATTTTATGTGCTCAACTAGCTTTGTCCTCTATGGTGGGGACCCAGTGGCATTCTTGCAGCCCGTCTCCTCCACTGAAAGAAGGTGAATATGTGCTAGAAAAATGGAGATTTTCTCCCTCTATTAAAATAGGTTCAGTTCTGTAAGAGTTTTTGAAGCATAGCTTCTCTTCCCTGGGTGAAGATGACCGGTATTCTACAAGCATGGAATATTTTCCATGAATTTTATCTCATGGAATGTTTGAGATCTCACAAACCTCTCAAGGAAGTATTCTATTAGGAATACTTTGAAGAATTATCCAGAAATTGAAGTGCTTTGTCTCCAAGAAGTTAAAAATTTAGGTTTTTTGCTTGCTTCGGCTTGTCGCTCTATTTGGCCAGCTAGTACTATGTTTTGCACTCTGCATGAGGCTGGTCGTGGTGGAAATATTACTCTTTTGGTCCCACGGTTGCTTCCTTATGTGGTTGACCATGGGGTGGACCCCTCCTAGCGGGCTGTCTGGATTCTTCTGAATATTAAGAATCACTCCTTCAGGATTATTAATATTTATGCCTCTAATGATGTTGTGGAACATTGCTTGCTTTGGTGCTGGATTGCTGACTCTTTGCCAATTTCCACCTGGTTTCTCTATGGGGATTTGAACATGGTTGAAATGGCGTACAATAAGAATGGCACTGTGCCTTTTTGTTGGGTTGTCGGTGAAAGGGAGGCGTGGTTTTATATGCGCAATAAATTGGGACTTTTCAATCCCAATATGGGTTACTGCCATTCTCATTCCCTTTGGAACACTTGGTATAATTATAAGGCTGGTTCTGATAGAGTCTTTAAATGCCTTGATCGTGCCATGCTCTCGGCACAATCTTTTTTTTCTTTCAAGAGCTTTGCCTTGCTTGTGAAGCCGTTAGTGGATGTGACCCTTTCAAATCACTTCCCAATTCAATTTCGCATTGAGTGGGTGTCTTGTCAACCTCGCATGTGTAAGAATAAATTCTTCTTGAACACATCTCTGCTCTGTCACAAGCCCACCCTTGCCCACATTCTTCGAGTGTGGAATTTAGAGTGTCATCCTTCTGGCCGTATGGGCTGGATTATTTGGTGGAATGATGCTATCATTCGCACTACGCATTTTTTACGCATTTATGGGTGACAGCTTGCTATTTTCCATCAACGTTCTTACGAGGCCACCACTGCTCACTTGCATGCTGCTATGGAGGCCTTAGCAGCTTATCCTCTCTCCCCATCACATCAAGTCCAGGTGGCAGACTTAAGACACCAACAGAAAGTGGCAGATAGTTATTCTGCCAAGGGCGCTCAAATCAAGGCTCGGCTTCACTGGCTCAAAATTGGCGACTATGCCTCCAAAGAGTTTTTTTTGGCTCTTCCACAAGCTTTAAAGCTATCAAAGATGGTAATCAAGTGCTCTCTGAGCTACCTGACATTCTCCAAGATTTTTTGCGTCACTCTGAGCAAGTTTTCATGGCTCAGGACCCTACGCCTGCGCACCAGCAAGCCCTTTAGAGCTACCTTGTTGTTGTGCCACATAGGCTTTCTTCAGCCCAGAATAATTTTTGTGATCAATTATTAACAATTGATGATCTCAAGGAAGTCGTTTCCTCCATGGTCGATGAAAAGGCTCCTGAAATTGATGGCTTTCCTTGTGAATTTTATAAAGCACTTTGGGACTCTATTAGGAGTGACCTGCATCATATTTATCTTGAAGCCTTTCACAACAACTCTCTAGGTAATTTAATAAATAAAGGCAATATTAAATTCATACCTAAGCCGGGGGATCCGAAGGATATTTGTAACTAGCGGCCCATCACGCTTCTTAATGTTTCTTATAAAATCATTGCCAAAGCCTTGGCTCTGAAAATTCACCACCTCTTACCTCATATTGTGCATCTGGAGTAGACTGGATTCATTAAATCCAGGTTCATTCTTGATAACATTATTGTTGTTTGGGAAGGCATGTAGTGGGCTCGACGTTCGAACCAGAAAGTTGTGTTCATTAAAATTGATTTTTCCAAAGCATATGACTGTATTGAATGGCCTTTCATTCTTGCGATATTACAGGCATTGGGTTTTGGGCCCCATTTTTTGTAGTCTATTTGTATGATTTTTTCTGATGCCATGGCTTTCATCTCCATTAATCGCCGTCAGTCCTTTGATTTTGGCCTTTTTCATTCTATTCACCAGGGATGCCTTCTTGCCCCTGCTTTGTATGTTTTGGCTACTGAGGGCTTTGGATATCTCCTGGCCAATGCTATCTCTCAATAGTGTGTTAAAGGAATAACTCTCCTAGGCTCTCAAGAGCAGATTGTCATTGGGAACTTCACGGATGACTCCTTTCTCACTCTTTTAGAGGATGAAGGATCGATCGTTGTTGCCCTTGAATGCCTTGATACTTTTTGTCTTATGTCCTATTCCATAATTCAATTCCACAAAACCTTGTGCTACAGACAGTCAGTGCTCTCCACTCTTGCGTGGCTTCAAACTTATAACTGGAAATGGATTGGTCAGGGTGAAATCTTTTGATTCCTAGGAATTCCTTTCGCCTTCCAGGCTTCCCCTCAGGAGCTCTGGCAAGCTGTGCTCTCTAGAGTTGAACATAAGCTGGCCTATTGGGTTACCAAGCCTCTTTCACTGGCTAGCAAATTCCAGGTGTGCTCTAAAATCTTGGCTGCCACCCATGTCTACTATTTTTCTTGTTGTGCTCCTTCTAAAGTAGCCTACAGTAGGCTTGAGAAGCTGCTCCATAATTTTCTTTAGGCCTTTGTTGAGACCCATAAGGGCTTTCATTGGGTCGCTTGGGAATTTTTCTATCTCCCTAAGGATTCGGGAGGGCTCGGCTTGCTTTCCACTCAACGACAAGGGACTGCTCTCTATGTCAAATGGATTATCCATGCACTTACTCGGGATGAAGCCTGGAAAATTCTCCTCAAGCATTGTATCTAGTCTGGGTTTCTTGTTCATAGACCCGCCTCAAAAGGAATCGACCTTCAAACACTTCTGGTTATGAGGGAGCTAGTTCAAATTATGGGCTCCTTTGTGGCTAAAAGTATTTGGTGCTCTTGGGAAACTGTCAAGCCTTGGCTCCGTTGCGTCTTGGCTTGATTTCGTGATGGGATTTCCATCAACCAACATAACCTCTGGTAGTCTCCCCTTTTGGCTCAGAATGGTCAACCCCTGGCTAAGTTGCCTTGGTTCAAAGCTCTCCGATTTCATAAGAAGGGAATTCAAACTTTGCACCAACTCTTCCACCGGCCTACCATGAGTATTTTGTAGTGGGATGCTTTTAAAACCCTTTACAACCTTCAAAACCAGGATCGTCCTATTTTTGACAGGCTGGTGAATGCCATTCCGGTGGAAATTCTTCACAAAGTTGGCATTCGTCGACACAAACCTTGGTGGAAAGACTGGAAATGGTTTCCAGATACTCCTCTAAGGAGCTACAAGCCACGGCTTGGTTACAGGTGGCTTTCACCCGATTTCCCTATGATGATTTACTTGAACCAGCGGTGGCTTCTTAACTCCTCAGCCTTTACTTGGCATAGAAGGTTTGATGCCATTTGGTCTGCAATTGTTAATCTGAAGCTAGCCCACTTTGCTTGGTATATTATTTTCCAAGGCTTTCCTATGGGCTCTTGGCTGGTTCATTTGGGGGTCTCTGACCCTCGCTGCCTTTTTTGTGGGCAGTTAGAAAGCTTCAAGCACCTTTTTTGGTTTTGTCCCAGAGCTTAGCAGTTCTGGACTTGGATTCATGATTTATTTTGACCTTTTAGGCCTGAACCCTTTTTGTGGCATATGGTTCTGCTGGGGGACCCACCTAGAACCCCAGCTAAGTTCACCCAGCTTTGGCACACTTTCAGAGTGGAAATCCTCTTCAATATCTAGAAAGATAGATTTGCTTGTATTTTTTCTCATTCACATTTAGATGTTAATGTGTCTCTTTATGCTAAAGCTATTATATGTTCTAGTGTAATGTTATAGATTCAAGTGCAAGCCAACAAGGTTGCACTAGAAGTGGCTCACCAGCAGGTTCTCTTGGACCACTGGGGCAATGCCCCTTGTACTGTGGCTTGGATCCCTAACTCGCCCTCCTCCTCCTCCCATGGCCGATCACCCTCTTAGGGCCAGAAGCAGAGTTATTCCACTCAGGCTCGCTCCCAGCCTCCTACTCGGAGGGATTCTCAGCCTGCCAGGTGGGCTCGTTCTCCTTCACCACGTCCTGGTTAGGGGTGGCACTCTAGTGGTGCATCAAGGAACATTGGTGGCGGTTCTGGGTGGCCTTTGGATTTTCCACCTACTTCTGGCTCTGGTTCACCTTCCACTGGAAAAAGCTTTATGTGGCTTGCTCTAGCAATCTCACCTCAGCATGAGGATAAAGATAAAGAGGAAGAACAGAATGATGATGGTTGGGGTGCTCCTCCTGACATCAAACCAAACCCCGCTGATGTATGGGGGAAAATTTTGGATGACCAAGATCCCCCAGGATCTACTGGCACTGCATTAGCTGCTTAGTTTTCATTCTGTTAAATTTTTGGGCTAGGCCCATGTGACATTTGATATTTTGGTTTTTCTAGGCTGGTCCCATGTGACTTTCAGGGTGTGCCTTCTTACCACCCGCCCCTTTTTTGTGAATTTGTAATTTTATCTTTATTAATATAGATATCTGGAAAATTCATCAAAAAAACATATGAATAAGGAATACACTTGCATTCAGGCACACCACCTAGGGATTACTACTCAAAGGAAGGCTCACTACCTTATATACAATAATCAGATTAAATCCATCTGATGAAGATGAACTGAGAATTAACTTCTTCACAAGCCTAATTACAATTTTGGTTAGGCACAAATACACTTTTCTCAACCTTCTTCAAACTTTTCTCTGCTCCTGAATGATTTGACCTTTATTCATACATGTATTTCACACACACACACACATTGAGCATACACCAAAATGAGGAAAACAACTGCTCTTATATATCCACCACACGAATTTACATCAACTACTCTGTCAGCCACAAATAAATAATAAATTATAATTGTCGGCCTTAATACATAAATAAACCTTACTACGCACCAACACAAGCCAGTCACAACATAGAGTGGACTCAAATAAACACCTTTGAACATGCCAAACAATAAAATATTAATCCTCATGGATCTGCAACATGCTACCACCAACATGTCAACTAAGAACATGAAAACTCAAGCACACATCAAAAAACTCTCTAATCACGAAGACTCTGATCAATGTGAACATACAAGAATGATAGATCATGATCTAGAATCATCAATGAACTTCACAGGAACATGCATAACAACTGAAATTTGAAGAAATTCATCCTCTTCATCCAAGAACACCTACTATAGTAACAAAATGACTATAGGAACAAAAAACTTCATAAATTTCTCAAATCTTGATGCGTACCACTCAAAATTTCAGACAACATACTTGATAGATTTATAAACAAACCCTTTAGTGTGCACCACCTAATTATCAACTTACAACACTTACCACCACTCCGACCTTCTCAGCTTCACTGGTTGTTTGCAATATTTTTTTTACATGTTTCTCAATCTCCTCAATATATACAGCCTTAAGCATCACCAATGATAATATTTTTGACATCAATGACAACCACATATCAAAAATGGAACTACAACATCCAACAAAAAAATTTCTACTAACCCCTCTTATTATCCATATGAAGCTAAACATATTTTTGCTTCAACCCAAAATGGCTCAGTTACATTAAAAAACCAGCAAGTTCCATATATGTTCCACCCACCCACCCATTCTCAACCATCATGGTAGCTAATATATGCTCAAAATCAGCTTCAAGAAACCTATTTTATGCCAAACTAACACATTCAATATCCTATTCAGTTCCAAAGTGATGAACAAAAAAAACATTGCAAACATCAAGAACATATTTCTTGATTAGACCAAGGAATTGAATGAGGTCAAGAGGCAATAAGCATATGATTTGCAATAGAAGGAATTATTTTATCAAGGTTATCTTCATGAGTAGAATTTGAAGGCACAAAAGATACAACATGACGAAGAGCTTGCAAAGGAGGTGGTGGAAAAAGAAGAGGAGAAGAATCTTTTGTTTATCTAGAAGTTGGAAGTTCAATCATCTCTCACATTTCCAAATCCATTTTTTTTGAAGAAGTGCCCAAGTTCAAGATACCAAGTTTCAAACAAGGTAAGTCTCTTGAGGTTCATAAGTCTTCCAAATTTAATATTCGAAGCTTCAAAGGTCCTTCTTCATTTCAAAAAATCTATCATTGAAAATTTTGACCCAATTAATCCTCAAGAGAAACCCTTTGAACAACCTACTCCCTTTCAAGAAAATCAACAAATTTCCCAATTTTATAATTAGCAATATTTTCTTCTTAGTGGGAAAAATAAGGAAGTTTCTAAGGTAAATTCAAAGTCTTTTGTTGGGGTTTCACTTGTAAATGATGAAGGAAATCAAAGAATAGACCTACAACAAAGGAATGATGAGAAAAAGGGTTGGGACAACAAGAATTAAGGCAAGAAATAGGTGTTGAATATGAGTTTCTAATAAATTATTTGAATGAGCTTCTTGGTTTTTTTAAACATATTGAGGATGAACAAGAGATAGGTGTTGAGTGTAATATTAAAGATGATTTATTGAATGAAATTTCATGGTTTGTTGGTGATGATGAAGAAAATATGCCTATATTAACACCATCATCATGTTTTGAGTGGCATAATGATGAAGATCATTTTAAAAAGGTGTTGATCAATGGAATATCACATGAAGACATCCTTGTCTCATGGAATGAAGAGGTTACTAAACATGAAGATGGTGGTCAAAGCGAAAAAGAAACATAACAAGAACATGTTATACAAGGTATGGAATTTTCTACATTTTTATATTTTAAATTTGAAATGGGACATGATTTGCATGAGTTAATTATTGAATATTTTGAAGAGGGGTGATCCCACATAAGTGGTTAACAATTTGAGAGAGGAAGAAAAAATCAATTTTTTATTCTGCCACAAATTGAAGGGGTTTGCTCGAACATAAAGGTTTGAGAAAACCACTAAATGGGTTTGATCGAACCATTGGGTTTGATCAAAACCCTTGATGTTGGCTAGAAAATAATTAAAAAAGGGGTTCGAGCAAACCCATGTTCGCTCAAACCCCCCAAATTAGGATTAAAAACAAAAAACCAACATTCTGTCATCATTTTCACCTGAGCATTCGAGCAAACTCTATGGATGAAAAATGGAGACTGGTGAACAAAATCCTAGTGAACAGTCCATAACCCTCCACATTCCACCACCCTCCAGCTCTGAGCAATCATAGGTTGGTGAATTTGTTGAAAAATTACATATGCTTGAAAGTTTTTAAACCCTAGAAACAAATTCTGGTTGTAGAATTTGGCTTTACAACTGCTAATCGCATTTGTTTGAAAGCTTCTAAAGACTTTTCAACAAATTTTTTTTGTCAATACTGGTAGAGGTTTTAAATTCCCCCCCCCCCCCATGACTTTGATTTTACTATGTCATTGGCTCTAATTGGTTTTGGGTTTTGGGGTTTTACCATAAATCTTGGTCATTGTTGTTCTATTCGAGCATTCACTTGTTATTATAGGTGGTTAGTTGCATAAGTATGGTCTGAACGTTTTTTTGTCATTGCATTATGGGCTCCTCTTTACCTTCCCTCTCGGTCTTTTGTGTTTTGACTATGTTTTTTTTTCCTTCGTGTCGGGTTGATAAATGACTAAAGTTTTAGACTAATCTCTAAAATTTTTGGCCTCGAGGGTCATTTCCCTGTCAAGCTAGTTAGTCCCCTTTTTATGAATAATTTTTTTGCATGTGTAGGTTTCATAGCCATCGGATGGAATGATTCGCATCCTAACCATTCCCCACTGGCCTCACAAGGTTTTTGATGATGTCACAATAATGATACAAGATATGTGATATGCTGCCATTTGTCGACTATGATCATGGGGCCCAATCCTTATTCACTGACCGATGAAGGAAACTGATGATGACAATTGTTATCCTCACCAAAGCATTGTGGTTGTTCCTCATTAAACTTGGGCAATTAAAACACTAGTTTCAATAATGTTGCGAAGTGTACGAATTGTTGATGCGTGGATGTCGATGTCGTATGAGATATTGTTGAGGCGGGACCCATTTCTTGCTGAGGTGGTGTTCTATAGGTGAATTTCTATTTGCTCGAGGTTTGGTGAAAAAACGTGGCATCTTCAAACCACTTTTGACTCAATTTGAGTCATTCTTTCTAGCTTACATTTATTTGAATCAATGACTGCCGTTTGAAATAGGCTGGTGTTGTACTTTAGTCATTTTATCTCACATGAGTGAATAGTAATGGTTGAGTTCAGACTGTGCTCCCATAATTAAATGCTAAAAGATCAGTGAATTTCTATTTTCATGCATATTTCCATGCTAAAGAAGAATTTCCTGGTACCAACTTAAGTGAATCATCTTCATGAAAATTCAGCATCACTGCCATTGGCATTATGTAGGTGAAATCGTAAGTAACACATTTACCATATGATGTGTTTTCAGAAGGTCTTATGGTTGTTTGAGAACAATTATCGACTATACTTTTTTTGTTCCTGAAGGATTGTTTGGGTTAATCTTCTTTTAAAATTATTTTAAGCTTGTCCTGATAATTGATGTAGCTTCCTGAATTGTAAAGCATTTTGTCTAAAGCTATAGGGTGTAAGTTATAATTTTTTGACATTTCAAAAACCTAGTTTGAACTATTCTCTGTCTTGTGGAAATTTCACCCAAAGCGAAAGCTCTGGCTCTAAAAACTTTACTAGGTCCTTTTCCTAGGATATTATAGACTTATTAAAACCCTCTACCAGAAAAAATCTTGAGGGAAAAGATTTTTTTTATGGGCCCCTAATCCTGGATGGGTTAACTTATAAACAATGTGCGATCCGGGACACTAAGCTACCATATACTAGATGGCAGTTGTTCTCAAATTGGTTTGGGAATAGGAATTTGTGTGTTCCTTTATGTAACCCTTGGAGGTTGGATGTTGGTAAGCTGGTGGTCCCTAATGTCTATTTGGATGTAGATTTGTTGAAAGATGTTTCTGCAAGGTATGACCCTGTAACTAGAGTCATCAAAACACATTCTGGCATAGAAATGGTAAAGATAACTAGGGAGGAAATGACAAAGATATTTGGTCAGCATGAATGGAGTCAAGATATGGTTACTATCAATCTTCAGGTTTTTAGAGAAGAATAAATAAATACTAAGGGTTTGTTGAAAACATCTTTTTTGATACTTTATTGGGCAACCTCGGGGAGAGGAAAGAATAAGAAGCAGGTAGTGATTGGTAGAAATGAGCCATAACCTTTTCCTATGAATTAATTTCTAACTATTTCAAGAAGATGGTTGTGCCTTATGCTAGGTTCTAGGAATTAGTTTGAAGACCACTCTGCCTATTGATATCATGTACATGGTTGTAAATCTCCAACATCCAAGTTTTAATGTGTTATATGATTTTTCCACTTACTTGGCAGAAAAAATGCATGGGTGTCTAGTGGCCCTTAAGGAAGGGAAAACTTGGGTTGGTTTTAGATGGTTTTCCCTATTGATGCACATTTTTTTTTATAGATGCCAGATAGTGTTTGGGCAGGATATGGAATTGAAGAAGAGGGAGGATAATGTTGAGATGCATGTCCAATATTGGACTAGGATCCTTGAAATGCATGATTATAAATTTGATTATGTAACGTTCTAGAATGTTTTTAGGTGCAATTTGAGAGGAGCTCTAGTTCATAATCCACCTAGGGCTCCTAAGTAGATTCATGATATCTTGAGGCCAATGGAAAGAAGGCTTGAATTAATTTTGACATATAATTTGGGAGATATTATCCCTTATCATAATACAATTTTTTTCAGATTATATGGCACTAATATCAACCCATATGTTTTATCCAGGGATGTGCCTTTGAGAATTGGGTTTTTAGAAATCATGAGATAGTTGGAGTGTGCTTAGGATATACATTTTCCAGAAGAACAAAAGAAGGTATCTCTATTTCTTGAGTATATGATGTTCGTTGATTTTATTATGGAAAAGGAAGGATGGATGGATTTATACATATTTATTAGACCTTATGGGTTAAAGAATGTACGCCCTAGGAATCATGACCCTAAGGGTTTTATTTCTCAAATGAAAACCAAGCACCAGACTGGAACTTTTGTCCATAATTTCTATTTTCTTGACGACATTATCAAGAAGATTTTTGATTTAGAGATATAAGAAGAGGAAAGGAAAAGTATATTGCCTTTACCAAGATGGTGAAGAAGAAGCAAGAAAAGATACCCACTTTTATTCCCATACCAAATATAAATGGTGAGTTGAAAAGGGCTATGTATGCCATTGATAATTCGAAAGTTTGGTCAAGATTCTGAAGGATGAGTGGGTTGTGGAAGAAAGAGGAAAATCACAAAATATTGAGGAATACCCTGAAGTAAGGCTGGAGGAAATACCTACTTATCAGCCCCTGAAGAAGATCAAGGTTTTTTCTAGGAAAAGGGGAAGTAGGGATGAAAAAGTTCCCAAGGGTGCTATACCATCATCTTCAGGGAAGTCATTTCCAAATATTCTTGATGTGGATTCCCCTCCGAGGCTTTTTGACCAAACATGTCCATGATTACCAAAGAGATAGAAAATTGAAAGAACAAATGTAGTTGAATATGATGATGATGAGTAAAAAGAGATCATTGTCACTCCTAATGAAATGCAATAGGGAATTCCATATTTTCCATAGGACATTTCATCATGTTCTTGAGTGGTTGTTTTAAGGCTAGGAAAAGATGAAATAAGGGGGATAACAAAAAATGATGACCATAGGATGGAAACCTGTGAGAGTTCATGATGGATGAATTTGTTATCAAGATCAATTCTTTTAAGGATTTTGTATGGAGGGAACATGTTTAATTATATGCTAAGAAGGTGGATCACAAGAGAAGTTTGCACCCTGAGCTCCCAAAACAAGTAATTCAGTCTAATCTAAGGTTGTAGATGAAGGAAAGATTCAACAAAATAAAATGAGAGAAAGGCTGAGCACTAGTAAAGAGAGTGGAGTACTTTTACTTCTTGAATGGGATATTGTTGATGTTGTGGTGTTTGATACAATAAGAAGGGCCAATAGGCCACTTCTTGCAATAGATGAAGAATTTGCATTGGCACTAAAAGGGTCAGCCTTTAGTGAGGAGTGGGATGCTTTGGCAATCTAGTCTTTGTCCATTGGATCTAGGAAGCCAATAGTCATAGAACCATCTGATTTCAGTGGTCACCTTTTTGTAAGAAGAATTGTAGATACCCCAACATTGGAGGCTGCAGATATGGTAGTGAATGTTACCAAATTCACCACGGAAACTATTGAGGATATGATCAAGGATCGAGATACTTTGAGAGGCCAATACAATGACATTATTATTGAATATAATAAAAGTCAACAAAAGGTGGTAGACCTAGAAATTGATTTGGCATTACTAAAGCATAAAATGGAGACATTGAAGTCTCAAATGCAAGCTAGCTCTAGCCGCACTATCTTTGACCCACTAGTAGAGGAACCTCAACCCTCTTCACAAGAACAATCCTTAGCTATTGTTCCATATAATATGGGACAGTTTCCTATTACAATTGAAAGGGATAATAGCCCAGGAGGAGGAATCTTTAGGGAGAAATTAATTTGTCAAGTTGAGGAGTATAAGGAGATGGTACAACAAATTCGGGAATCAATGGGGAAGAGAAATTCATTAATTGTGGACATTGTATTGAGACACTTGAACAAGATGGTCTAAGGAAAATTAAATAGTGTTCATACAAGTTATGCTCTGATGTTGCAAGCACTTAATATGTTCTTGAGAGATAGAGAGTTGGCCACCCCATTGTTGGACAAATGGAGCCCCGGATTTGAGAAACTAACATTCATGGTAGTGGGAGGAAAATAGTATCATGATAAGTATCCTGTGGTTATGTCAACTTATCAATTTGTCAAAGGAGTTGTGGAGAAAATGTTTCAGGGGTATGTTTCTCCTATGGAATTAAAGAACAAATAGTTAAAGGCCAAATATGATGGAATGGACTTAACTCCATTACCACAAATTATACATAGTCATTATGAGGTAAAACCTTTGCAGGTTTGAAAAGATCAAATGGCTAATATAATGATACCTTAGACACATGAGATATACAAAAATCCTGGCATTGGTATGTTGGATAATACACTTGAGAAACTATCATATGTCATTAGTTTCTTAGAAGACTTTGATAAAGAGGCCATGTTAGTAATGGTAAAATATGCACCCTATCGAGATAAGATTAATCAAATAATTGATTTTAAGTAACTGTTTGAGGAAGATTTTTAATTATGGAAAAAGGTGTTCACTAATGAGTTTGAAATATGAGTACTAAGGTTGAGAAATGCGACTTGGTCATGTATAATATAGTTATGGCCTCAGAAGTTACATTTGAAAATATGCATTCTTCTCTCGACTTTAGGTACAAGTTGTTGAGGTGGAATAAAGTGTTATAATGATTTAAGATTCCTTTGGTATGAATAAGTTGCCCTTTGAAAGGCAGTTTCTCTTCCTCCATAGCAACTAATGATTATTCTTGTCTTATTCATTTTCCCTCCAATCGCATGATGCAGATGTAACTGAATTAGGAATTAGTGGTCCAATGAAAAATGGACATGTGTACCCTTTGGCATGAGGCTTGTTTTTCCCCCTTGTTTTATAAAAGGGAATTTTGGGTCGTGGTGTTGGGTCTGCTACTGAAACCTTGAGATTTAAGAAAAATATTTTTGTGATACAGAGAGTATGAATCTAAGTCCTTGTCTTAAGGTTTTGAGTTAGATAAAATAACTCAGTCAATTATGGGGTTCTTAGGCACATTCGTATTGAATATGAAAATCTCTTGAGTCTGTTTTCTCTCCTGTTGCAATATATTGTGTGAATTATTAATGAAATATTAGTCCAAGATTTTTTTCATTGATCTTCATTATTCTTTACTGCGAATTACATTTTAAATATGGCTTTGGTTGAAAGGATTGGTTAAATGCCTAAGTTATTGTGTAATTTCATGCAAGCTAGAAACTAGATTCATAAAGTAGTGATAGAATTTTGTACAAATATTTGGATTGTACTGAAATTCATATAGATCATAATTGTTTAACATGAAATTTTCCCTGTAGTTCAGTTTTCTCATTTGACTCTATGCTTTAGGATATGGCACTAGTATTTTGATCATGGTTATGTTTCTCATGTCTTATGTTTTGAGTTTAGAACATTTTATCAAAATATTTCCTATCAAACTATTTTAGTTGTGTTTGTGATTCTCTCCTAATTGGATTTGAGCCTTTTTTAGGAATAATCAATTTCTAGAAGGATTTCATCCTTTTAGCATGGATGGGGAATCTATCTATTGTTCATAAATGTATAGTTTAAATTGTTTAAGTTTTATTTGAGGAGCACATTTTAGGGAATACCCCCTAGGTCTTACAGAGCCCGAAGTGTAGGAGAACTAGCACTATCACTTTTCTCATCGAGTTGGGCAACCGCTTCCTAGAATTTTATTATTGAACATGGAAAGTTCATAGAATCTCTTAGGAATTTTGCTTGGGTTGTTGTAAAAACCACTAATAGAATGGCAACACTACTGGGGAGCTATCAAATTCAAAGTCTCTAGTGCAGATCTGGTATAGTTAGAGTCATCTGTCACAATATTCTTCATTACCAGAAAATAATTGTTTTAAATTGTTAGTATATTTCTCATGTCTAGCACATGCATCTAGTTTTCATATGTTCTTTTTCAGTGTGTGAGGTAATTTTTAGGATCTTATCCAAAGTCATGAGGGAAAAAGCAAAGTGCAATCATTTAATAATTCCAAATATTTTGGGTGACGACTTTGGTATCTCAAACACTAATATTCATATAAAGTACCAAAAGAAACATACAAAGGAAGGTCCTTGTGCACTAAAAGCCATGAAGAAGACTAGAAGCTACTCAAAAAATAATCTAGAGCCAATGCTAGAGCTCAAACCTGGACAAGACAAAAAATGCGTGAAATTAAATGATACACCAAGTAAGTCTGTTTCGTCTCCTGTTGTTTCTTCTCCTACTTTGAATGTTGAGGTAAATAATGCTTTTATTAGTGGAGATTCCTCATAAGCTGTTATATCCAATATGGATCATTGTATTGTTCTTATTGAAATGACTCGTGAGGTTGAAAATGATATGTCTAAAGAGGAAGAACGATGGGGATTTTGGGAATAGGATAAACAGTTCCCAGAAGCCACAACACCTGGTGATATATTTTTTTTCACTGGACAAAATTTCAAACCATGAGGGGCTTCTTTGAATGAGGAAGTTTCTTTTCTTCAAGATTAAGACTAGGTAGAACAACCTTATTATACTCCTACTCCAAGTGAGGCAGGAGATATCCTCGAAAATGAAACAGATATAGATAAGGATATGAAAACCTTGATTGAAGAAGAAAAGAGGTTGCAAGAGGTGGAGGATAGTAGGGAGAAGATAAGAAAAGAGAATCTAGAAAGATTTCGGGCCAAGTAACTCGAAATAAATGCTCAAAAAAATAAATTTGAAAAGATGAGAGAAGAAGCGGCTAACAGAAAATCCTTTGAGGAAACGGTAGCTAAGGAAACTACTGAAAGGGCTTGTGAGGTGCCTAAAGCAACAATTTCTATGGGAACCTCTACCACTGCTACATATACCTCTTCTATCCTAGCTGCTAAAACCTCTGACCCATTTGTTGGGTCTAAGAAGGAAACCTTTGTGGATCATGGGAAAGCCCTTATTGATCGGTCAAAAAAAATTTCCCACGGTTCTTCCAATTATAAGAGCCATGTTGATAATAATGTTGAAACAAATAATGTTATTTGACAAAGGGGTCAAAATTGATCTCGGGCCATTAGATTTCCCCCAAAACCTTGAACTCCTAAGATTGCAATTAATAAATGATTAGTTGTAGGCTGATCTAAGAAATGCGGAAATAGAAGCTGCTAAAATTGAAATGGCAAGAAAAATAGCTTTCCTAAAGATGTCTACATCTACCCTTGAAGCCTCTGGTTTAAGGTAGCGTGAAAATGAGTCTCTAAATAAGAATTATGAAAAGAAAATCCCTAAAGGGGGTGGTGGTGGTAACCAAGGTGGAGGTGGTCATAAAAACATTAGTTCCTACTCGGAGGATGAAGAGGGAAGTACTGGAAAAAATAGAAAGCATGGTAGTAGTGGGAAAGATAAAGAGGGGGCTGATAAGAAGGATATTAAGAAATAAGGCACCCCCAAAAATAAACGTGGTGGGGGAGAACCCCATGTTGATAGATATAGAAAACTGTACTTTGGCAACATTCGGGGTACCCAAATCCAGTCCTAGATAATGCATGTAAACATCTCCCAAAATTCACTTGTAATAATTATTTTAGTGGGGAAGATCATCTAAAAAATTTCCAAGGTTTTGTTGAAGATTTTGAGTTATGGGATGATGATATAGCAGTGAAATATTTCATACAATCATTGGTTGAAGATGCTAGAGATTGGTATAAAGGGTTACCGGATGCTAGTATTGATTCTAGAGATGCTTTTTGTAGAGTTTTCATGGAACAATACGGGGATGAAACTGAACCAAGTTTTAAATTGAATGATTTCAATAATATTACCAAGGAATATAATGAACTGGTTATTGAGTTTAATGCTCACTTCTAGAAAGATATGATAAGAGTTCCTGCATACTTAATGCCTAATGAAAGTGTGTGCCTAGTTGTATATTGTAATGCCTATGATACTAAAATGTACTATCTATTGAGAGATAAAGACCCACAAAATTTGAGCCAAGCATATAAGATGGTGGTAAATATTGAAAATAACAGAAGAGTTACTGGAAACTAGGGAGAAGGGAAGATCCCAAAACTCCTAAAGGCACAATGAACCAAACCGAGAAGGTTAGTAAGCCCACAACTACTAATGAGAAGATAGATTAGGTCCTTAAATTGCTACAAATGAAAGCAAAAAATGACAAGCCTCATTTTCAAAGAAATGAAAGGCCTCCTAGGTTACAAGATTATCCTTACAACACTAACTAGAATAATGGGAAGCCCATACAAGGAAATCAGAGAAATAATCAAGTTCCACCTGAGCCCTTACAAAAGAATTCTCTAAATGTAACAAAAAATTTACCATGGTGTGAAGTGTGTGGGATGCAACATTCTTCACAAAAATGTGCAGTAGCACAATAAATGGTGGAATCTCAGGATGACCCAGGACATGCTTAGTCTCCCTATGATCAGGACACAATGACTAATGCATTACTAGGACCAGCTCATTTGGCCTATGGGGATTAATCCTCAGATGATGAGCCATGTGGAAGAGATGTTGATATCCAGAGACAAACGAATGATGTACATCATCAACAAGTGTTTTCAAATGAAGGAGATAATGATGATTTCTTTGTAAATGAATTTGAGATAGATAATATTGTTTTGAGAAGACCCTCTGATGAGGAAATTGAAAAATATACAGTTGATCTGGTTGTCAAGGCAAGGAACAACATACAATTGAGAAACTGAATTGTTCAAGGTGATTCAGGTAAGCCTTGTAGTTTTTTTGTAAAGGAGAAAGATGTAACTAAAACATATATCAACTTGGAGGCTAATAATGTGGATTCAAAGCCTAAATAAATTAGGGAGCCTAGGATATGGGCAAAGAAGTTAGATAAGACCAAGATAAAGGGTGAGAATTTCTTTGAAAATATCAAGTTCAGTAATCAACACCCTCATGATGATGAAACTCCCAAGGGAAAAGAAAATGTAATTTCTAATGACACAAATTTTGTCGAATTACCAAAATGCACTGCAATAGATATGTTCCAAGTACTTTCTCAAGTTAGGGTTACTATTCCATTTTTAGAAATGATGTGAATAGACAAACATAAGGATAAATTTTCTGCACTCATTAATAGAATTCCTAGAAGTAAAAGGGGTAAGGTGGTCTCTAATCAAATAAACTCAAAAAGAATCAAGAAAAGAAAAAAATTATGGAAGAAGTTACCATAGATAGCCCTCAAATATATCTAGGAAATACTATTACAGATAACCCCAACCATGTCAATCAGTTTTTATTGAGCCCGATTATTGATGGAAAAATGTTGAGAAATTGTATGATTGAATCAAGAGCTTCTAACAATGTGATGCTAGTAAAGATAATGCATGCAATGGGCTTAAAAATAGATAGTACATATGGTAAATGCTATGCAATTGATTCTCAGGAAGTTAGTGTCATAGGGATTATAAATGACATTCCATATAGATTGGCAACATTCCCTAAGAAGGAGTTACACATGAGTGCCAAAATTTTGGATATCCCACCTACTTATGGCATGTTTTTATCTTGGCCTTGGAGTGCTTCAATGGGTGGGAGCATACACTATGATTTATCTTTTTCTACATTCTCTATTTATTAGATATATTTTAAAGTAAATAGGGAAAACAGAGCCCCTCTTATGATTGAAAATGTGGAGGAATCACTAGAGACTATCATAATCGAATTTGTGGAAACAGATTTGGAAAAAAATTGTGTTGAGGAAGATAAAATAGAAGAATAAATCCAGCTAGCACCTATTGATAAAGAAGTGCTAAAGATATCATCAGAATATGACTTATGGTGAATGCATTTTGATGGATCATGTTCCAGAGATGGCTCACGAGGAGGAATATTCTTCACTCGCCCTCAAGGTAAAAAATTCACTTATTCTTTCTTGTTGCAATTTTCTTGTACCAACAATGTCACTGAGTATGAGGATATTATACTTGGTCTGAAGATATCTTCAAATAATGGTATTAAGGCATTAAAATTATTGGGAGACTCTGAGTTGGTTGTTTCCCAGATTAGATCCCACTTTGTAGCTAAAGATAAAAGACTTAGGCAATACAAAAATGCAGTATGGGATACCATTGAGGCCTTTGATGCTTTTGGTATTGAATGGGTCAAGAGAGGACAAAATGCTAGGGCCGACTTATTAGCCAACATAGTTGTTAAAATTGATGATCCCACCTTTGGTGGCATCTCACAAATAGAAATATAAACTAGGCCTATAGTACTAGATAATATTTGCAACTAGCAAGTATTTGATTATGACATGTATATTTTGAAATTTTTTCATTGTGTTGATCAATATGAGAGGTATGAAATTGATTTTGGCTCGTTTATAACTAAGATTGATGGGAAAGAAAATCTATTCAGGAATGAGGTAATTCAACTAAAAAAAAATACCATTCCCCAAGGCTTGTTTGCACTTGAAAGGGCTTTCGATGGTCTTGATATGTCAAATACCAAGCAAGCACCCTCTCATAAGGAATATTTAGAAGAAATAAACTTAGGAACATAAAGTGCTCCTAAGAAGGTTTATATCAAAAAGAAAATGAAGCCACATGCTAGAAACATGTCGATTACCCTATTTAGAAAATATAGACATGTTCTCACTTGGTCATATGAGGACCTCAAATCATATAGGGAGGATCTTTTCTAGCATGAAATCCCATTAAAACCTGATATGAAGGAATTTAGCCAAAAACAAAGACCAATTAACCCTACCTTACAACCCAAAATGCGAGAAGAGCTTGCTAAATTAAGGGATGTAGGAATCATTAAACCAATTAGGCACTCATCTTGGGTCTCTAACTTGGTGCCTGTAAGAAATAAAAATAGGGACATTAGGTTGTGTGTTGATTTTAGAAACTGGAATGTTTCTTCCTTGAAAGATAATTACCCACTACCTAATATGGAAGCTATGTTGCAAAAGGTCATAGGGTATGAACTGCTCTCCACGATGGATGGATTTTTTGGTTATAATCAAGTAATGGTCAAGGATTCTGAGCAATTCAAGACTACTTTTACCACACCATGGGGAACTTATGTTTATGTAAGAATTCCATTTGGACTAATAAATGTTGGTGCAACATTTCAAAGGGCTATGGATGTAGCCTTTGCAAATTTCATTGAACTATTCCTTGAAATTTATCAAGATGATCTTATTTCCCATAGCAAGAATGAGGATGACCATTCTTCTTATTTATAAAATATTTTTATTAGAGCTCTGGAATATGGGATACCTTTGAACCCTAGGAAGTCTGTATTCATGATAAAAGAAGGAAAGCTACCAGGGCATATTGTTTCAAAGGATGGGGTTCAAATTGATCCAAAAAGAGTGGTAGCTATTGATAAGATCAAAAAACCAAAAAATGTAAAAGGTATTCAATATTTCTTTGTGCAAATAAATTTTCTAAGGAGATTTGTCACAATTTTTAATGAGACAATCCGGCCAATTTCAAAGATGCTGAAAAAGGGAGAAAAGATAGTATGGACAGGGGAGCCTTGCAAATAATTTCAAGCTATTAAAGATGCTATCAAGAAGGCCCCTATTCTTAAGTCACCTAATTACTCAAAACCTTTTTCAGTTTTTTTCTTTTGCTTCTTTTCACACTATTGCTGGGCTTTTATTTTAGAAAACAAATCATGGTTTTGAGCAACAAATTGCATTTTTTAGTAAATCATTGCAGGCTACGGAATTAAAGTATGATATAGCAGAGAAGTAGGCATATGCTCTGGTAAAAGAAGTTAAAAAATTAAAGCCTTACCTGATGGGAGCATTTGTTGTCATATATGTAGCAAAAATTGCAGTTAAGGATATCTTCACCCAACAAGAGACTGCAGGAAGGTGGTGTAGATGGATAAATAGGATCTAGGAATTTAATATTGACATACAAATCACCAAGATCATAAGGGGTCAGGGTTTAGGAGAATTAATGGCTGAAGCCAATTTGGAGGCTAATCAAATAAACTAGATAGAACAAAATAATATTGCACCTATCTTTGATATGCAAACTTGTGGCTAGTATAGGAGGATTGTTGAATATCTACAGACAATGCAGTGTCCTGAAGGTATGCCACTTAATGAGAAAATAACCCTTAAATTATGAGAATTTAGTTACATCATTATTGATGGTGAGCTCTGGTGGAGGAACCCTGAAGGTATTATACTTAGATGTGTGGATGGAGATCAAGCTGAGGATCTACTTGTAGAAATACACAAAGGATCTTGTGGAGGCCATTACATGGCTAAGACAACAACTGACAAGATTTTAAGAGAAGTTTTTTGGTGGCCTACTATATTCAAAGATGCTCATAGGTATGTCAAAATATGTGACACTTGTCAGAGGTTTATCGGGAAGTTGAAGTTTTCTAGTAATTTTCTGCTGAGACCGGTGTCTGTTCCAACTCCTTTCCAACAATGGGGCATTGGCTTCATAGGAGAAATATCTGAAAAATATAGTGGAGGACATGCATGGATATTGGTGGAAAGAAACTATTTTACTAAATGGATTGAAGCAATCCCAACCAGAAGGGCCTCAAGTAAAGTAGTCATTGAATTTTGGACTAATAATATCTTAAGCATATTTGGGGTACCTAAAAGAATTGTTTCAAATAATGCAATGTGCTTTAGATCTAAGGAATTTTTTGATTTTTGTAATCAATATGGTATAACCATTTCATACTCTTCTCTGTATCACCCCTAAGGAAATGGACAAGCAAAGTCTAGAAATAAGATCCTAATGAATATTATCAAGCGTATGATCGAGAAAAATAAGAAGGCTTGGGATTCAAAATTGAAATTAGCACTATGGGCTGACAAAAAAACTATTAAGAAGGTAACTTGTGATTCACCTTTTAACCTTGTGTATAGGATGGAATCACAAATACCAAAAAATAATTTGTTGAAGATGTACGAGTTTGTCTAGGAATATGGTGGTGATGTGTGATGAAATGCACCACAAAATGGAATAATTGAATCAACTCGATGAAAGTAGAAGAGAGGCTCACAAGAGAAATGAAAAATTGCAGCTTCAAGTGAAACACCTCTATGATAATAAGGCAATTGAAAGAAAGTTTGAGATCGGAGTGATGGTGTTGATCTGGAATGCAAGATCAAAGGATAAAGGAAAACATGGAAAGTTTGATCCCTTATGGATAGTCCCATACATAATTATGGAAACACATGGGGAGGATTCATATTTCTTGCAGTCACTCGTAGGTGAAGTTTTGGAACTACCAGTACATGGATAGTTCTTGAAATACTACTTCTCTTGAAATGGCTCTTTTTCCATGTACGATGTACAATCCTGTAAGTACTGTATATAGGTGTGATTTTTTTTCTTTTTTCTTTTTCTACTTGTCTTGTTCGGATAGGTCCTTGGTTTTGGTTCTCTCTATGTCCGGTCTTCTCTCCAAAGATTATGGAATCTTTCTATACTCACATGGGGCATACATCCCCAGTCGGAGCCACTTGTGGAGCTTTTAAATTCCCCCCCCCCCCCTAAGTTTGTTTTTACTATGTCCTTGGCTCTAATTGGTTTTGGGTTTTGGGGTATTACCATAAATCTTGGTCGTGGTTGTTCTATTCAAGCATTGACTTGTTATTATAGGTGATCGGTCACATAAGTATGGTCTGAACCCTTTTTGGTCATTGCATTACCAGCCCCTTATTACCTACCCTCTCGATCTTTTGCATTTGGAATGTGTTTTTTTTCCTTATTTTCGAGTTGATAAACGACTAAATTTTGAGAATAATCTCTAAAAATTTTGGGCTTGAGGGTCATTTCCTTGTCCACCTAGTTAGCCCCCTTTTTATGAATAATTTTTTTGCATGTGTAGGTTTCATAACCATCAGATGGAATGATTTGCATCCTGACCGTTCCTTGCTAGCCTCACAAGGTTTTCGATGACATCACAATAATGATGTGAGGTATGTGAGATGCTTCCATTTCTCACATGTGATCGTGGGGCCTAGTCCTTGTTCATTGACCGATGGACACTGGTGTTGATTGTTGTTTTCTTTAGCAATGCATCGTGGTCATCCCTCACTAACCTCGCACAATTAAAACACTAGTTTCAATAATTCTATGAGGTGTACAAATTATTGACATGTGGACGTTAATGCCATATAAGAGATGATCAAGGTGGGACCTATTTCATGTTGAGGTTGTGTGTTATAGGTGAATTTATGTTCACCTGAGGTTTGGTGAAAAAATGTGGCATTTTCAAACCACTTTTGACTCAATCTGAGTCATTCTTTCTGGCTTAGATTGATTTAGATCAACGACTAACATTCGAAATAGGTGGGTGTTGTACTATATCCAACTTATCTCATGCAAGTGAATATTAATGGTTGAATTCGAACTATGCTCCCATAATTAAATGCTAAAAGATCAGTGAATTTCTATTTTCGTGTGTATTTCCATGCTAAAGAATAATTTCTTGGTACCAAGTGAAGCGAGTCATCTTTGTGAAAATTCAACCTCACTGCCATTGAGATTCTATAGGTGAAACCGTAAGTAACACATTTACCATATCATGTGTTTTCAAAAGGTCTTATGGTTGTTTGAGAACAATTATCGGCTACACTTTGTTTTGTTCCTGAAGGATTGTTTAGGTTAATCTAATTTTAATTTTTTTTAAAGCTTGTCCTAATAATTTTTGTAGCTTCTTGAATTGTGAAGCATTTTTTATAAAGCTATAAGATGTAAGCTATAATTTTTGACATTTCAAGACCCTAGTTTGAACTAGTCTCTATCTTCTATAAATGGAACCCAAAGCCTGAAGCTCTCGCTCTGAAACCTCTACTAGGTCCTTTTCCTAGGATATTATAGGCTTATTAAAACCCTCTAATAGAAAAAATCTTGAGGGAAAGGCTTTGTTTTATGGGCCCTTACTCCTGGAAGGGTTAACTGATAAACAATGTGTGATTCAGGAGGCTGAGTTACTGTATACTGGTTGGTAGTTCTCAAATTGGTTTGGGAACATAAATTTTTGTGTTCCTCTATGTAACCCTTGGAGGTTGGATGTTGGTAAGCTGGTGGTCCCTAATGTCTATTTGGATGTAGATTTTTTGAAAGATGTTGTTGTAAGGTATGACCCTGTAACCAAAGTCATCAGAACACATTTTGGTATAGAAATGGTAAAGATAACTAAGGAGGAAATTACAAAGATATTTTGTCTGCATGAATGGAGTTAGGATATGGTTATTATCAATCTTGAGGTTTTTAGAGAAGAAAAAAGAAATACTAAGGGTTTGATCAGAACATCTCTGTTGATACCTCATTTTGAAACCTCAGGTAGAGGAAAGAATAAGAAGTAGGTAGTGATTGGTAAAAATGACCCAAAACCTTTTTCTGTGAATTACTTTTTTGACTATTTCAAGAAGATAGTTTGTGCCTTATGTGAGGTTATAGGTACTATTTTGAAGACCACTCTTCCTACTGATATCATGTACATGGTTGTTAATCTCCAATATCCAGGTTTTAAGGTGGTATATGACTTTTCCACTTAATTGGTAGAAAAAAAGCATGGGTGTCTGGTGGCCCTTAAGGAAGGAAAAAATTGGGTTGGTTTCAGGTGGTTTTCCTTGTTGATGCACAAGTTTTTGTATAGAGTCTAGGCAGTGTTTGGGTAGGATATGGAATTGAAGAAGAGGAAGGATAAAGTTGGCATGCCTGTCCAATTGTGGACTAGGATCCTTGACATGCATGATTAAAAATTTGATTATGTAACTTTCCAGTGTTTTTAGGTCCAAGTTGAGAGGAGCTCTGGTTCATAATCCACCTAGGATTCCTAAAGAGATTCATGATTTCTTGAGGCCAATGGAAACAAGGCTTGAATTAAATTTGACAGATAATTGGGGAGATATTATCCCTTATCATAATACAATAATTCTCAGAATATGTGGCACTAATATCAACTCATATGTTTTATCTAGTGACGTGCCTCTGAGAATTGGGTTTTTAGAATTCATGAGATAGTTGGGGTGTCCTCAAGATATACAATTTCTAGTAGAAAAAAAGAAGGGATCTTTCTTTCCTGACTATACAAAATTTGCTGATTTTTTATGAAAAAGGGAGGATGGATGGATTTATACACATTTCTTAGACCTTATGGATTAAAGAATATACACATTAGGAATCATGACCCTGAGAGTTTTATTTCTCAAATGAAGGCCAAGGACCGGACTGGAACTTTCATCCACAATCTCTATTTTCCTAGGGAAATTATTAGGAACAATTTTTATTTAGAGTTACAAGAAGAGAGAAAGGAAAAGTATATTTCCTTTACCAAGATGGTAAAGAAGAAGAAATAAAAGATACCCACTTTTAATCCTTTTGGGTCTCAAAAATGCAGGTTTTAACCATGAGAGGTAATACATGATGTATGCATACCAAGGTGTATGCTCAATACTTGCAATTGCATTTCCTTCATCTTCTACATTGAAAATTTGATTTGCTTCAATATTTTCTTCTACCATTAACTTGGCCAAACCTTGGCCTCTTACCAATTTGGTAATTTGTATTTCCATATCAAATTCTTATATTTTCTTAATCTACCTGCATCTCTTCCCTGCTACTTCTGACTATGTTAATATATCTTTAACAATGATGTGAGGAGCATAAGCAATCACTTTGTCTGCAACAAGATACAGTCTAAAAGCTTTTGTGGCTTTTACTAATGAAAAGGCTTGTTTTTCCATTATATCATATTTAAATTTTGATCCCTGCAATAATTTACTGAAAAAGGACACAGGCTGCTCATGAGCTTCCTCATTCTTCTATAACATAACATCAGCTATAGTGTGTAAAGAAGAAAATGAAAATATTTGAAAGGTTTTTGTAAAATCTAGAGATTTAAGTATAGGGGCTTCTTTGATAGCCCTTTTTATGGATATAAAAGCTTCCAGTGCTTCAGAAGTCCAATCTATTTTTTGTCCTTTTCTCAACATATTTGATATGGGCTTAATAATTTCAGCAAAATTAGACACAAATCTCCTAACAAAGTTGATCTGTCCGAAAAATGATTGGATGGCCTTGACATTTTTAGGGATAGGGATTTTATCTATGGCCTCAACTCTTTTAGGATCTATCCTAATTCCCTCTTTTGACACAATATGTCCTAAGAGCTTCCCTTCTGTAATTGCAAAATGACACTTTTTGGGATTACGAGTAATACCATATTCTAAAGCTTTAATGAATATTTTTTCAAGGTGTTCTACATGATCTTCAACCCTTTTTGAGTAAGTAGTAAGGTCATCCAGATATAATACCATTATAGCATTAATTAGGTCAGAAAATGCTAAATCCATGGCCCTTTGAAAGGTCGCTCTTGCATTTGTGAGACCAAATGGAATACTCACATAGACATATGTTCCCCATGGAGTTGTAAAAGTTGTCTTGTACTGCTTGGATTCTTTGACTTTAACCTGATTCTAACTAGAGAAACCATCTATGATTGACAACAGTTCATACCCTGTTACTTCATGTAGTACAACTTCCATATTAGGTAGAGGATAATTATCCTTGAGGGATGCCACATTTAGATTTCTGAAGTCCACACATAATCTGATATCCCCATTCTTCTCCCTCATAGGGACTATATTTGAAACCCATGTTGAATTCCTGGCTTGTTTGATGCTACCCCATCTCTAAGATTTACCAATTCCACTTGCATCTTAGGCTCCAGAGTTGGATTGAAAGGCCTCTGCCTTTGTCTAAATGGATTTGCATCTTGTTTTAGTGGAAATTCATGTTGAAAATATCTTCTCTATATGCCTTCAAATCCTCATAAGACCAAGAAAACACATGTTTGTACTTTCTCAGCAATGAAATCAATATTCTTTTGATGGTCGGGCTTATTTTCTTTCCAATATAAACCCTTTTTGGTGCTAATTCAGTTCCCAGATTTATTTCTTCAATATCCTCTTTCTTGACAGATGTTTGCTTTATGAGAGAATGATCATTCCCATCACACACTCTCTCTAATGCCACAAGCCCTTTGGGAAGCTTGTTAGTTTTAAGCTACAAAACTTCTTTGCCAAATATAGTCTGTTTCCCATCTACTTCTTCCACAAAAGCATTGAAGTCAATTTCTTAAGCTTCATATTGATCTATACAGTGAAGAAATTTTAGGAGGTCAGTATCATAATTATAAACCTGCCAACTATAGATATTTTTAGGCACATTAGGCCTTGTTTTGAAGTCAATTTGAGACACTCTAGCTAGCGTAATATCATCCTTTTTAAAGGAAACACTATCCAAAAATTCTGCCATCAAATTTTTAGACCTATCTATCCAATCAATTGAAAATGCATCAAATAGTTCAACCGTATCTCACACATCATTTATATATTGTTTCAGCCTCTTCTTCTTTGCAGCGTACTTTGATCTAGCTTGTGACATAACTAGCTCAAAATATCTTGAGATAGACAACTTAATCTTATGTTTGAAATCCATGTTCAAACTAATCAGCAAGGCTTCATATTATGCGACATTATTTGTACATTCAAAATCCAACAAAAATGAGTATTTAAATGTTGTACCTTCAGGTGATATGAAAACTATCCTAGCTCCATTACCTTCTTGACTGCATGCCCCATCAAAATACATTTTCCATACCCCTTGTTGGTTTTTAGAAATATGTTTATCAATTGGGTCTTTGTTCACTAATTCAGGCTAAGATAATTCTACTCTAAAACTCCCCAAATCTACATCATAGAATTAATTAAGTTGCTCTTGAGGAACACACTCAACAATTTGATTCATTCTTGGCTCCCTATATAACTTGACCTTTTCACCATTTACTGGTATAGTGGCATATGATAAATCGAACTGCACATTACCTCCTACTACTACACTTCATTGTCTTGAAAAAAGCATTCCAAACTAAGGAGGCATATCAATCACAATTATATCAATAGTATAGTTTTCCTATGGGTATATGGCTAATTTTACTTCTATATTTTTCATAATCCCCACAAATGGGACATGCCTACTATCCATGGCATAAAATTTACCATCCTCAATATCTATCCACATACCAAGTTGTTTCATTACTCCTACTGGCACAATATAAATAGAAGCACCTGAATCTATCATGCAATTTCTTACCAATTTACTATTTATGAGTAGGCTAGTAAAAAATGGATCAATCTGTGGTGTATTCATTAAGTAGACTTCTGGAAATTTTATCTCCTTCCTCTTATTAGTGACTTTAGGGACCTCCTTATTTTCAAGGTTTATATTTTGATTCCCATTAGAAATCATTTGAATGGCACCTTCCCTATACTCCTTAATTTTCATCATTTCAAGTATTGGGACACATATTTTTAATTGAGATAAGGTTTGTATGAAATCAAAAGATGTAACTTCAGTTCTGATCACCTTCTTTGATTGTGTCAATTCTCCTTTGTTTTCCTGCTTTTCTCCTTTGCATGTTTGACCTGGATTTTGTTTATCCTTTGGGACTTCTTTATCTCCTTTTTTAGGAGCACACTTCTATTCTTTTTTATCAAATTGCTTATCACCTATCCCATTTGATATCTCATTCCATGCCTTTTTATTTTTTAAAAACATTCCTCTCAGGACACCTTCATCCTCATTTACTGTTTTTTTCCTTAGCCAATATTTGATTCTAGCTTCTTCCACCATTGCAATTGTCAATATTTTGATCTCTTAGTCACTCGGTCTCCTTATACTCTATCTGTTAGTCTGATGTGATGCAGTAGGGGGATCTTGTTCATTTTAAATTTCTTCATAGTTAGAAAAGACTTGTTATTCCATATGAATATTGTATTTTTGATTATTAACATTATACCAATATCCTCCTTACTCTAAAGATGAATATCCCTACTCCAAAGAACTAAGAGTGTTGGAAGTTAAATAGATATTATGGTTTTCCCCACCATCACTTTCTAGTATGTCTTCTTCTGGTACTGACTGAGCTGTAACAAAATGCTTTGGGGAGTGTGGTGCATAAAAAATAGAGCACCAAGGACTTTTATCTACCATATAGGCCCCTTTCCTTTTCAAGGGATTAGGTGTCTCTTTATTCCTTGATCTATCTATCACTGGCCTTCCATCCTTCTAGTTTGTAGTATAGGGCATGTCATGTAATCTTGGTCTTTCATTCCTATGTGTATTTTTTTGTCTATTTGGAGGAGAATATTGGGGAACCCTTGGATTTTCCCTTTTTTAAGTGCTATCTTTTGGGCTTCAGCCAAATTTTTGGGACCCGTGTTCCTAAGCTCATATCCTATCTTTGGATCAAAGCTTTTAAATAAATACTTAATGCAGCAGGATCAACTAATTTGGATCTAGGAGGTATCTTATTATGTAATTTAGAAAACCTCTGATTGAAATCATAAGATGACTCATTTTGATGCTTTTGAATAGTCACCAATTCATGCAAAGAAAATTCTGGTGCATATTGATTCCCATATTGCTCAAGGAACTATTCATAAAACACATGAATAGAATAAATAGAGGCTATTGGAAAACTATTAAACCAATCTCTGTCATCTTCAATCAATGACATCATAAAAAGCCTCATCTGACATTTTCATATTACATATCTAAATCTTGCATAAAAGAATTAAAGCTCCTTAAATTCTCTTCAGCTGTAATTGCATTACTCCTTGTGAATTTTGGGAAAAGACTTCTCCAACTATTTTCCATAGGATAAGGACATATTTGAAATCCCACCAAATCAAACTGCCTGATCATGGTTGTATATTGTGGAAGAGGATTTTGGTAATGCTGATGTTCGTACAGTGGATTACTATTTGCCACATATTGCTGATATTGTGGGGGTACGTGCTATTGATAAGGAGGCGATTGAACACCCTTATGTTGTGGTCGAGCATTTTGATGTACACATTGGTTCCTTGGCTGATTTCGGTGGGCCTATGGGGAATTTGATAGTCTCACTTTTTTTATTTTTATGAGGGGGTACATATTTGGGTGAGTCAACCATTAGCATTTTAATCTGAATCTTTTGTAACTTCAATTTCTCAAATTCTCTCATTGCCTAAAGCCTTTGCTCATATTCTACCCTTGATCTTTCTATTTCTTGCCTCAAGCACTCCAACTATGCATCTATCTAATTTGGGTCACAAGTTCATGATTTTCTTCAAATGCTACTTCATATTCAAGTCTCTCCTCAAAAAGTGTTGCTTTATGATCATATTCAAACTCTCTCCTTTTTTTAGCTTCAAAATCAGCCATGTACTCGTCAACCTTCTCGAGGTCTATTTTCTAGAGGGGGTTTCTCTTCTCCTCTAGAGTGTGAATATTTTTAGATGGGTTATTTTCATTTGTTAATGCATCATATGAATTGTGTGTTTCGACCAGTAGTTTTGATGTTTTGTTTTTAATTGTTGGGCCCAGTTCATTAGACACTTTCTTTCCTTGATCATTTTTGTAAGTCAACTTACTTTTGTGATTAGGACCATCACCATATCTATATAAAGATCTTCTTCCCTGCACATTGTGAGTAATCATGATAGTTTGAGCTCTAGGATGATTTCTTTCTGATTTGTATTTTATTTTATCAGTCTCAATGCACTTTTTCATTCAAAGTCGCCACCCACTTTTTAAAAGTGAGAAAAATGTTATTATTTCACCCAACGGAGTCGATTTTTGAAATTTCTTAACTGTGAATCTCTCTTCAATGAGTCTATATGGAAAGGCTACATAACACCAGACTTTTCTCAAGTTATTCCCCAGTAGAGTCACCAATTTCTTGTGTCTCAAAAATGCAGGTTTGAACCACGAGAGATTGCCAAGCTCTCACAATGCTCTTGGCCAACTAACAAGGCCAATCAATATAGTTGAACCTTCTACTCTTAAGGCTCTACTAGACCTAAGCAGGTGTACCTATGTGAAGGCTCTATCCACAATGGAAATTTAACAGTGGAGAAATGTGATCTAAGTTTTATGTAAATTGTATATGTAGTATCAAGGTGAAAATTAATATGTTCAGTTAACAGATGTAAATAAAATGGATAAAATAAATAATGAAAATAAGGGAGACCAGTGCCTTGTTGGATAAAACAGAGTCAAATGAAAGTCTTAGATGAATGGATTCTTCCTAGCAAGTTCTCTAATTTTTTGGCATACAAATATAAGTTTATAATTGGTATAAACATGCAAGAATATGATTGAAAATCCCTACTTGAGGTAGAATATCAATCCTAATTATCAGATTCTTCTTACTAATCCAAATAAAATTCCTAGATTATTGCAATTGACTGAGAGGAATTTAATTCTTATTTAAAGAACCCAATTAATCAAATCACATAGATACAAAAAATGTGCACTAATAAATTGAACATATACTTGATATTTCAACTTAAATAATCAAGAAACCTTGAGTTGGAGACAATCAAATAATTGCAGAAAATCAACAAACAACTGATGCTAGAATAGAGTCATTGAATCAATGGTCTTTCATTATCTTCCTCAAATCTTATACATGCAACATTGTCTTTTTGAGAAAAAAACATTCTGAAAAGAGATCCTATACTTCCTACTATCTACCTTCTCTCCTCCCCTCTCCCCTTTTTTTTTAACTCCCTAATTTTTGAAATATTTATACAGTACATTCCAAGGGTTGTGACCCTTTATTTTACCATGCAATTGATTGATATTCTAATTATGGCTGTTTACATTCTATGACAAAAATAAAATATTTGATTATAATGCCTTTATTGGAAAATCAAATATTTAAACTATAGTTCACCTTTTATATTTTATTTTATACTTTATTCTCTCCTTTATTTTATCTCCCCAAAGCCTTTATTTTACTACTCTACTATGGTCAACCTATTGACTGGCTATGGTGTAGTGGTGACTGCTCCCCACTGGTCTCCACTTCTGCTTACTGCTTTACCGCGGTCTCGAATTTTGTTCACTATGGTATAGTGGTGGCCCATTAACTGTTATTCTTGTCGTCTACCACGTTACCACGGTCTACATTGTGACCCCTTCTGGTGCCATGGTGAACTATTCTGACTATTGCCTCACTGCTTATCTCCTTTCACCATAGTGTTTGCTAACTATTACCCCACCACCACCGCAATACCGCGGTCAATGAATTTACCACGCGCAGTGTGGCGGTGACTGTTCACTGCCCGTTGCTTTTCTCTTTATCATGCGACTGCGGCCTATGTGTTGACTACCAATAGTAGTGCAGTAAGCATCTCCTGCTATGTTGTCTTCATTCACTACATAACTGTCAGCTTGCTAATGATTGTCCGTAGTGCCATGGTAAGGGCTTATTGTGACTACCCTTAACCTCTCACCATAATACTGTGAAGCTAGATTGAATTTCATGCGGTATAGCGGTAAAGTAAAACAATATGAAAGGCTTTAATTTTGACAGTGGTATGGTGGTTAAGGTCATTTCAATGGAATGAGTGGAGAATGAAATAATTTTTATGAAAATAATAGTGAAAATGTTAGATTCAAATGGGGAAACCTTAGGTTTTTTCATGGAAAATGTAGGTTCTAAAAAATCCCATACCAAATATCAATGGTGAGTTGAATAGGGCTATCTATTCCATTCTAAAGGATGAATGGGTTGTGGAAGAAAGGGGAAAATCAAAAACTATTGAGGAATACCCTCAAGTAAGCTTGGAGGAAAGACCTACTTATCAACCCTAGAAGAAGATCAAGGTTTTTCCTAGGAAAATGGGAAGTAGGGGTGAAGAAATTGCTAAGGGCGCTATAGCATCATCTTTAGGACAATCATTGCCAAGTATTGTTGATCTGGATTCCCCTATGAGGCTTTCTGACCAAACATTTCCATCATCACCAAAGAGACAAAAATGTGAAAGAACAAAGGTAGTTGAATATGATAATGATGAGGACGAAGAGATCATTTTCAATCCTGATGAAATACATTAGGGAATGCCATCTTTTCCATAGGATATTTCATCAAGTTATGGAATAGTTTTTTTAAGGCTAGGGAAAGATGAAATAATGGGGATAACCAACAATGATGACCTGAGGATGGAAGCCTGCAAAGAGTTCATGATGGATGACTCTTTTATCAAGACCAATGCTTTTAAGGATTTTGTATGGAGGGCACATGTTTCATTATATGTTGAGAAGGTGGCTGAAGAGAGAATTTTGCACCCTGAGCTCCCAGAACAAGTAATTTAATCTAATGTTAGGTTGCAAATGAAGGAAAGATTCAAAGAAATAACACCAGAGCAAGGCTGAGCTATGGTATAGAAGAGTGGAGTATTGTTACTTCATGAATGGGATATTGTTGATGTTGTGGTGTTTGATGCAATAAGAAGGGCCAATAGGCCACTTCTTGCAATTGATGAAGAAGCTGCATTGGTGCTTAATGAAATCCTTTAGTGAGGAGTGGGATGCTTTGACAATCTGGACTTTATCCACTATATCTAGGAAGCCAGTAGTCATAGAACCATCTGATTTTAGTGATCACCTTTTTGCAAGAAGAGTTGTTAATATCCTAGCTTTGGAGGCTACTAATATGGTAGTGAATGTTGCCAAGTTCACTAGGGAAATTGTTGAGGATTTGACCAAGGATCAAGATACTTCGAGAGGCCAATATAATGACATTATTATTGAATATAATAAAAGTCAAAAAAAGGTGGCATAGCTAGAAATTGAGTTGGAATTACTAAAGAAGAAAATGGAGAAATTGAAGTCTCAAGGGCACGCTAGCTCTAGCCGCACTATCTCTGACCCACAAGTAGAGCAACCTCAACCCTCTTCACAAGGACAATCCTTAGCTATTGTTCCATATAATATGGGACCATTTAATTTTACAATTGAAAGGGATAATAGCCTAGGAGGAGGACTCTCTAGGGAGAAATTAATTGGTCAAGTTGAGGAGTATAAGGAGATGGTGCAACAAATCTGAGAATCATTGGGGAAGAGAAATTCATTGATTGTGGAAATTGTATTCAGGCACTTGAACATGAAGGTCTAGGGAAAATTAAATAGTGTTCATACAAGTTATGCTCTAATGTTGCAAGCACTTAATATGTTCACGAGAGATTGAAAATTGGCCACCCCATTGCCGGACAAATGGAGCCCCAAATTTGAGAAACTGACATTCATGGTAGTGCGAGAAAAACAACATGGGGATAAATATCCTATGGTTATGTTAAGTTATCAATTTGTCAAAAGAGTTGTGGAGCAAAAGTTTCAGGGGTATGTTGCCCCTATGGAATTAAAGATCATAGATCTAAAGGCCAAATATGATGGAATGGACTTAACTCCATTACCATAAATTATGCATAGTCATGATGAGGTAAAACCTTTGTAGGTTTGGAAAGATCAAATAACTAATATAATGATATCTCAGACACATGAGATATGCAGAAATGTTGACATTAGTATGCTCAAGAATACACTTGAGAAACTATAATTTTTCATTAGTTTCTTAGAAGAATTTGATAAGGAAGCCACGTTAGTAATGGTAAAATATGCACCCTATCAAGATAAGATTAATCAGGTTATTGTTTTTAAGTGGCCTTCTAAGGACAAATTTTGAATTATGGAAAAAAGTATTCACTGATGAGTTTGAAATATGAGTACTAAGGTTGAGAAATGGGAGTTGGTCATGTATAATAAAAGTCTGGTTTCATAAGTTACATTTGAAAATATTCATTCTTCTCTTGACTTTAGGTACAACCTATTGAAGATAACGGCTAAAGATGCCTTTGGTATGAACGATTTTCCCTTTGAAAGGCGGTTTTTCTTCCTCCATAGAAAATAATGATTATCCTTGTCTTATGCATTTTCCCTCCAATCACATGATGCAAATGTAACTGAATTGGGAATTATCGGTCCAATGAAAAATGGACATGTTTACCCTCCGGCCTAAGGCTTGTTTTTCTTCGTTGTTTTATAAAAGAGAATTTTGGGCCGTGGTGCTGGGTCTGCTGCTGAAATTTGGGATATGAGAGAAAGAGTTTTGTGATACAAAGAGTATGAATGTAAGTCCTTGTATTAAGGTTTTGAGTTAGATAAAATAACTTGGTCAATTATGGGGTTCTTAGCCATGTTTGTATTGAATATGAAAATCTCTTGAGTTTTTTTCTCTCCTGTTGTGATATCTTGTGTGAATTATTAATGAAATATTAGTCCAAGATTGTTTTCATTCATCTTCATTATTATTTACTATGAATTACATTTTAATGATGGCTCTAGTTCAAAGGATCAGTTAAATGCCTCAATTAATGTGTAAGTTCATGGAAGCTAGCAACTGGATTCATAAAGTAGTGATAAACTTTGGTACAAATATGTGGATTGTAACGCAATTCATATAGATCATAATTGTTTAAGATGAAATGTGGCCTGTAGTTCAGTTTTCTCATTTGACTCCATGCTTTAGGATATGGCACTGGTATTCTGATCATGGTTATGTTTCTCATGTCTTATGTTTTGACTTTAGAATATTTTATCCAAATATTTTCTATCAACCTATTTTAGTTGTGTTTGTGATTCTTTTCTAATTGGAATCGACTCTTTTCTAGGAATAGCCAATCTCTTGAAGGATTTCATCCTTTTAGCGTGGATGAGGAATCTATTTGTTATTCATAAATGTGAAATTGAAATTTTTTAAGTTGTATTTGAGGAGCACATTTTAGGGAATACCCCCTGGGTCTTACAAAGATTGTTGGAGTTGAGAAGATACAACACCATAGAATCCCAAATGATCTTTGCAAGCAAATAACCTATTACAAGGAGAAACAAAGAGAAGCAACAAAAGAAGTGCTCAAGAATGTGGAGCAATGTATTCACCTGAAAATGTAAAATGAATTAATGATACAAAAGATAGTTTTCAACTACATATAGATGAAAACCCTAAAAAGGAAAACCCTAGGCTTGCACAATAATAATTAATAAAGTAATTAATTATTATGCACCTAATGTTAGCTTAAGTGAAAAGAGGTAAAAGGGAACTTTACATAATTAAATAAATATTGTTTAATTAATAAAGTAAATACCCAATTACTCTAACACCCCCCCTTAAGATAGACATAGGGAGAATCTAAAACCTAGAAGAAGCTACTGAAAGCAAAAGCAATGGGTCCCGGCAACAAGGCCTAATCAGGTACCCATGTACAAAATCAATGCAAACTAAATGAAATGGGGTAAAGGAGAAAACCCAGTGGGAACACAACTCCTCCCCAAAATAGAATGCAAGGAAGAAATGCAATGCACTAATGAAAGAAGGATAGGAGGTGGATAACATAATACCCCCCATAGACAACTTCTATCATATAAGTACATGTACAATGATCTCCATAGGAGATATAGAAAGAGAGAAGAAGGCCCCCCCACAATGAAGAAACTCCTGTCACAATGGTAGATGCCTGATGTAGAATCTAAAAAGAGATCCTGAAGCGGCAAATGATATTCCTCCCCTTGGGAAGAAACGGATCCATGGACCTGTATCGAAGAAACCCTATGAAGAAGGAAGAACCAATCTATCTCAAGATGTGTGCCATGATAGGATGGTGAAGAGTCTCATTGTCTGAATGGAAACAAATAATGCAAAATCCAAACTGATGTGGAGAATACTAAAATGCAACCTCTGAATGCACGGATAATGGTGGGCGAACAGTGATAACCTGACTATCAAGGTAGAGGAGATGAATGTCCTCAAAGTAATCCTCCAAATCTGCAATATAGGGCTCAACAAACAAGAAAGATATGTCTGCAACATAAGAGTCCAAAGTAGCTATGTCTGGAAGATATATGATTCCCTATTGTATTGAATCAAGAACAACAAGAGATGCTGATGAAGTCTCAGTCTGAAGAGTAGGAACTATGAGACAAACCTCTGATCTGTCAGAATATGTAAGGGTGTCTAAATACTCAAGCTCCTCTAAAGTATCATGATCAAATGGTGTATTCTCTCTCCAAGCAATGGGTATGAGACAATCTGAAGTAGGATCCTCTAGGAATGGAGATAGAATAGGGTCTCCATAGATCTCCCAAAGACGTGTCCAAAGTTAGTGAGGACAATCAATGTCCGATATAACCAACACAGTGTCATGATCAACACTAGACAATAGAACTCCTGCAATGTGATTTCTAATAATATCCCATGCTAATCTACCCTCTAAAGTTGTTGGTTCAGGTATGAGATCATACAAATAAGGAAAAATATTAAGCCACCTACAATGTGTAAGTATACCCTTTGCCCATGACTCATAATTACCCCGTTCCAGAAGAGGGAGAAGCTAAAACCTAGAAGAAGCTATTGAAAGCAAAAGCAATGGGTCCCGGCAACAAGGCCTAATCAGGTACCCATGTACAAAATCAATGCAAACTAAATGAAATGGGGTAAAGGAGAAAACCTAGTGGGAACAAAACTCCTCCCCAAAATAGAATGCAAGGAAGAAATTCAATGCACTAATGAAAGAAGGATAGGAGGTGGATAACATAATACCCCCCATAGACAGCTTCTATCATATAAGTACACGTACAATGATCTCCATAGGAGATATAGAAAGAGAGAAGAAGGCCCCCCACAATGAAGAAACTCCTGTCACAATGGTAGATGCCTGATGTAGAATCCAAAAAGAGATCCTGAAGCGGCAAATGATATTCCTCCCCTTGGAAATAAATGGATCCATGGACCTATATTGAAGAAACCCTGTGAAGAAGGAAGAACCAATCTGTCTCAAGATGTGTGCCATGATAGGATGCTGAAGAGTCTCATTGTCTGAATGGAAACAAATAATGCCAAATCCAAACTGATGTGGAGAATACTGAAATGCAACCTCTAAATGCACGGATAATGGTGGGTGAATAGTGATAACCTGACTGTCAAGGTAGAGGAGATGAATGTCCTCAATGTAATCCTCCAAATCTGCAATATAGGACTCAACAAACAAGAAAGATATGTCTGCAACATAAGAGTCCAAAGTAGCTATGTCTGGAAGATGTATGATTCCCTATTGTACTGAATCAAGAACAACAAGAGATGCTGATGAAGTCTCAGTCTGAAGAGTAGGAACTGTGAGACAAACCTCTGATCCATCAGAATATGTAAGGGTGTCTAAATACTCAAGCTCCTCTAAAGTATCATGATCAAATGGTGTATTCTCTCTCCAAGCAATGGGTATGAGACAATCTGAAGCAGGATCCTCTAGGAATGGAGATAGAATAGGGTCTCCATAGATCTCCCAAAGGCGTGTCCAAAGTGGGTGAGGACAATCAATGTCCGATATAACCAACACAGTGTCATGATCAACACTAGACAATATAACTCCTGCAATGTGATTTCTAATAATATCCCATGCTAATCTGCCCTCTAAAGTTGCTGGTTCAGGTATGAGATCATACAAATAAGGAAAAATATTAAGCCACCTACAATGTGTAAGTATACCTCATTCCAGAAGAGGGAGAAGCTAAAACCTAGAAGAAGCTACTGAAAGCAAAAGCAATGGGTCCCGGCAACAAGGCCTAATCAGGTACCCATGTACAAAATCAATGCAAACTAAATGAAATGGGGTAAAGGAGAAAACCTAGTGGGAACAAAACTCCTCCCCAAAATAGAATGCAAGGAAGAAATGCAATGCACTAATGAAAGAAGGATAGGAGGTGGATAACATAATACCCCCCATAGACAGCTTCTATCATATAAGTACATGTACAATGATCTCCATAGGAGATATAGAAAGAGAGAAGAAGGCCCCCCACAATGAAGAAACTCCTATCACAATGGTAGATGCCTGATGTAGAATCCAAAAAGAGATCCTGAAGCGGCAAATGATATTCCTCCCCTTGGGAAGAAACGGATCCATGGACCTGTATCGAAGAAACCCTGTGAAGAAGGAAGAACCAATCTATCTCAAGATGTGTGCCATGATAGGATGCTGAAGAGTCTCATTGTCTGAATGGAAACAAATAATGCCAAATCCAAACTTTGTGGAGAATACTGAAATGCAACCTCTGAATGCACGGATAATGGTGGGCGAATAGTGATAACCTGACTGTCAAGGTAGAGGAGATGAATGTCCTCTAAGTAATCCTCCAAATCTGCAATATAGGACTCAACAAACAAGAAAGATATGTCTGCAACATAAGAGTCCAAAGTAGCTATGTCTAGAAGATGTATGATTCCCTGTTGTACTGAATCAAGAACAACAAGAGATGCTGATGAAGTCTTAGTCTGAAGAGTAGGAACTGTGAGATAAACCTCTGATCCATCAGAATATGTAAGGGTGTCTAAATACTCAAGCTCCTCTAAAGTATCATTATCAAATGGTGTATTCTCTCTCCAAGCAATGGGTATGAGACAATCTAAAGCAGGATCCTCTGGGAATGGAGATAGAATAGGGTCTCCATAGATCTCCCAAAGATGCATCCAAAGTGGGTGAGGACAATCAATGTCCGATATAACCAACACAGTGTCATGATCAACACTAGACAATATAACTCCTACAATGTGATTTCTAATAATATCCCATGCTAATCTGCCCTCTAAAGTTGCTGGTTCAGGTATGAGATCATACAAATAAGACAAAATATTAAGCCACCTATAATGTGTAAGTATACCCTTTGCCCATGACTCATAATTACCCTGTTCCAGAAGAACAACTGAAGGGTGAGTAGAGAAACCCATGATAACTCTTCAAATGAAAAAAAAATTGAGAAATCTGACCTTACAACATTTAGATCAAGTGAATATAACCCATCCCACGCAAACAAAACTCATGTAGGAGCCAGAAGGACCAAGTAATTGAGCAAAGTGTAAAAACACACAAAGCTGAATAAAAAATACATGGTAAATGAACTAGTAAAATAGACTATAAATCTGGAAAGAGCACTGTAACACCTTTCCAACACCTATTTGTTTGCGCAAAACAGAGTTTGGACGCAAAAGATACGCCCCTTGGAGTGAAAAAACCAAGTTCTGACTTTGACTGGCAAAAAACACAGCAAAACTGCAAAATCAGGAAAAATTACCAGTACCACTGGGATGGCGCTGGAACCAGCTTTCCGACGATATCTCGTTTGCAAAAAAATGGAGAAAAAATGCCCATTCTATGCCCGATTTAGTGCAAGCTGCTCCAATGTGCAAAAAAAAAATGTTTGCAGCCCTCAAGGGCTAAAGTCTTCAACCCCTGGTCATGTGGACGACCAGGGGGTTGGCGGTTGGGCCGAAACCCTTGGTCACCCATAAGACCGGCGACAGGGGTTTAGAGCCTGTAGGGGCTGGCACGGCCGACTCGGGTTGGCGAGCTCACATCAGTGTCGGCGGGGCGAGTCGGGAGCTCGGTGGTGTTAGCTGGGTGAGCAGGGAGCTCGACGGAGCTCGGGTGGCGGCCGGAGCGGCCAGAGCGGCCGATGGAGGGAGGATCCAGGCGGAGCGGGCAGAGCATGGGTTGAGGCCGCCGGTGGCGGTGGCTGAGCCGTGGCGAAAAACAAATACACTGGCCATGTAAAATAAAATAAAAAAACCTTAGATTTTTGACAATTTTTTTAAATTTTTCTACGATTTTTTCTCCGTACGGCCCTAGGGCAAAAAAATTTTTTCCTTCCAAATTGACTGTAACCAAAACCGACGATTTGACAATCGATTTAGGGGTTTTTGGGTGCTACAAATCCAATGGAACTGTCCATTTGAGCCCAAAGTGAACCCAAAAAATGGAGTATGCTGAATCCACCCAAAAAAAAACTTTAGAACCCTAGATTTGCTTCCAATGCAAAATCTCAAAACAAGAACAAGCAGCTGCAAATCTGAAGCTCTGATTGTTAGGTTTTCAATGGTAGATATCTAAAAGCTAAATGCAAATTTTATCAAATAAACCAGAAGTAAAACACACAAAAAAATAACATAGAGAATTTAACGTGGTTCACCCAATGTGGGCTACATCGACCAAACCGTAGCCATCCAATGATATTATTAACCAGTGCAAAACCCTATTACAATATCATGAATAATCGCCTATTTCTTATAATACAGTATAGAATGATCAGTCGCCACATACCAACACTGATACCATGTTGGCGTTGAGAAGATACAACACCATAGAAGCCCAAACGATCTTTGCAAGCAAATAACCTGTTACAAGGAGAAACAAAGAGAAGCAACAAAAGAAGTGCTCAAGAATGTGGAGCAATGTATTCACCTGAAAATGTAAAATGAATTAATGATACAAAAGATAGTTTTCAACTACATATAGATGAAAACCCTAAAAAGGAAAACCCTAGGCCTGCACAATAATAATTAATAAAGTAATTAATTATTATGCACCTAATGTTAGCTTAAGTGAAAAGAGGTAAAAGGGAACTTTACATAATTAAACAAATATTGTTTAATTAATAAAGTAAATACCCAATTACTCTAACAAAGATCAAACTGTAGGAGAACTAGCATTATCAATTTTCTCATCGAGTTGGCCAACCACTTCCTAGACTTTTATTATTGAATGCAACAAGTTCATAGAAGCTCTCGGGAAGTTCACTTGGGTTGTTGTAAAAATACCAGAAAATACCCTATCAAACAGTTCGTGTGCCTTTTTTATGTTTCCACACTTTGCATACATGTTTATCTACAACTACAACATTTGAAAAAATTCCTCTATCCTTTATGCTTTGATGCATGTCAATACCCTATTCTGATGCTCCCATTCGATGCAGGCTGGGAGGATGGTGGGAAAGGTTGTAGAGTCTGGCTTTACAGTTTCCAATTGCATTTGATTGAAACTTTCCAAAGCATTTTCAATAAATTCGGGTCATCCATGCCCTTCAATGGCTGTCCATACCCTATTCCAATGCTCCCATTTTCACACAGGCACCGAGGATAATGGTAGTGGAATTTGGCTTTACAACCGCTAATTGCATTTTCTTGAAAGTTTCTAAAGCCTTTTATAGAAACCCATTTACACCTACCACTACATTTTCCTTAAAGTTTCTAAAATATGTTCAAAAAATCCATTTTTTGAATATCTTGCATTCGGGGAATTCCATGAGAATGCATTTCTTTTGGGAATTTTTTTGAATAGTTCATGTGCCTTGTCTATGCTTCCACATTTTATATACTAATTTTTTATGCTTATTTCAATAGTATGGTTTATTTATTCTTTAAAATGGATTGAACATTAAATGTTTAATTTGTTGAGTTAGTTTTGATTCTTAAGTGGTTTGAAAAAATAATCTAGGTTCTAAAACTAAATACATGTTTCTCCCAACATAGATTTTCCACACCATTGTCATTAATTTATGTCCCCAAGATTTGGCATCTAAGTAACCAAGAGTGTTTCGTTTTAAGTTTAAAAGTCCTTATCATTCAAATTGCATTTCAACTAGTAAAATTAATTGAATGAGTGTAAATAAAATAGGGATTCTAACAATTTGAGTTGCATTTCAATTAGTCAAGCTAACTATTTGGATTATATTTTGGCTAATAAAATCCCTTGTGAAATTCAACCCCCTTTGGAACCTAGAATTTTTTGCATCATTGTTAAGGACAATGTCAAGGACCCAGAGACTACAAATTTTACCATAGTATAACAATACTTTAATGATAAGGATTGGTTAATGGTAAGCATTACCTAGTTTTATTCCTAAACCTACAATTTAATTTAAATCATCTAAACATGCATGAAACACAAGTGTGATAATAGAGATCAAATGTAATGTTGAAAGAGCTTGTGAAAATAATGGTCCCATAGCTTTTGAGTTCCTCATTACTTTTCCTATGGACAAAATCCCCACGAAAAATATTCCACATTCTAATTTACCTATTTTTCATAGTTTAAGTATTGAAGATCCTTATATTCTTATTTTGAGCTTGATGTACTTTGTACAATAGTTATGATTACCACATTGGTACATTGAAAACATTGAAATTGTTTGCAATCACTTTGAAGGATGTTTTTTTGAGATGGTTAATGGAGTTGGGATAGAGCACAATTGACTCATGGCATATCAATATGTCTCAAAGAAGTATCATATAAGGAAAAATATTTTGTATGGTTCAACAAGAAGATTACCTAGAGTATTCTATGTTCAATCATCAACACTCTTGACAACATAGACTTGAAGTTGATTCAAAACAATTTAAATTATCATGTTACTTGGCAATACACACACTTTTAGGTCCATATTGAAAGTATTTATCGTCTTATAACTTTGTGATTCCTCTTATGTAGTAAACCCACCAATTTCACGTACTAAAAGTCAAAACAATTTAACCACAAATTTCACATGGAATTTCTCATGTATTAAGCTTGGACTTGGTAATATAGGGTGGGAATTTTTTTAACATGTATAGAATACATGGAAAAATTATTTAAGAAATAAAATTTGATATTGTAATCTCTTGAAGATACTTTATAGCATGATAATATGGTGGTACACCCACAAACCTAATATCCCAATTGGGAAGACATTTTTGGTCCTTATAAGAATCGAGTTCTTATCAAAAGGGGACTATAAACCCAATCTAAAATATTGTGGCAAGATGAAACTTGCAATAAACCTTAAAATTTGCATTATGAAATGGAAAAATAGAAGAGAATATGATGAAAGTATTTATAGGTACGAAATTTTATATTGGACATTAGATCACCTATTACAAAAAAAGGTATATTTGAACTAGTAAAGAGAGGAGGAAGGTCAACAATTAGATGATGGGACAAAATAATTTGTAAAATTTTTACATTCCATGATATTTACAAGCTAATCCACAATGTACTAAAATGAAGCACATTGTCATATCTACATAGTAGAAATTTAGTCCTTCACAAAGAACATTAGAGTGTATTGTGAAAGGAGACAAGCATTTGGAACTTGATTTAAAGTGCATGGATAAGGTTGAAACACCACAATAGAAGTTAAGTGGTGCCTCTAAGAATAAATTATGGAATTTAAAGGAGAAGAAAATCCTCAAAACTTAAAAAAATATAAGTAGAAGAAGGGGATTTTATGAAATAGCCACTAATAATGCACTAAAAAATAAATATTTCAACATGAACCGTTGACGACTAGAGAAAAAATAATAATTTTAGAAGGAACCCTAAGATGGAAAAAATTAGAGATTAATGGGATGAAAGATAAGTGATGCAAGTGGAAAATTTTAAAAAATATGAAAAAAAAATTCCTATAATATATACTAACCTAAAAGGTATAAAAGAATTAGTAGGAACCATGGAGATAGAACTAAAATAAGGATCCAAACCATAAAGAAAAATAAAATGTTTATTTAAAACCTCAATCCATACTATTTTTTATTTTCATTAAGCTATCTATGCTAAAAATTTAGGCTTTTCCATTGTCATTAAATTTGACACTTGGCATCAACTCCTATGTGTTATTGTTTTATACATGTACATCATCACCGTGCTCAAATAGAAAAATATTTTTCTATACTCTTTTTATTTGTGACCTATATAAATCTCTCTTTTCTTTTAACTTATCATGTTACTTGGGAATATACACACTTTTAGGTCCATATTGAAACTATATTTATCGTCTTATAACTTGGTGAATCCTCTTACCTGGTAAACCCAAAAATAGTGCATGTGCATGTATCTCTACAACTAGTTAGAATAAGGTGGGTTGTATGCTAAATTAGTTTTATGGTATGCATCATAGATATAGTGGTAATTTGTGTTTAACTAGTTTAGTTTTAGGTATTAAATAAAAGATGAATCCATCTTTTTTATGGAGGATCACATGAAGTTATTCAAAAGTAATTATGGATATGCAAGTTCCTTATATTTTAGATCTTATAAATTACTAACAAAACTAGTGGTGCAACAAATTCATATTTTATTTGTATTAGATAATTAGTGGTTTTGTTTGTATGGCTTGAATTCCTAGGAAATTTAATGTCGCCACTTTTCTATGAGCACGAGGCATCCTCATCCTCTTCCCATAGAGAGAATTTTCCAAACATCTACAGTTGAAAATCCATAGCCAAAACTCAACATAATATCACACCTAGTTGGAATCACCTTAGTCATCCCACTCTAATAATCAAGTTCATAATTATGCTTTACCATGTTTGTGATTTTACTATCCACTCTCTTCAATCTTGGTGAAGATCAAGAGAGCTTATCCTTTTTTAGGAAGTGTATATTCACTTGATGTCTGCATTCTCTAACTCTTCAAAAATTAATTTGGCCTTGTATGAGATAAATATAAATTAATTCTCGAGAGAGATAAATATTCTTAAGTATTTTTGAACTAGAAGACCTTCCTCCTCTAGGGAGAAATTATCTATGATTTCCTCCTCTTGATCCAACACCTTTGGTTTTAGTTCTTCCTTTTTATCCATACATGTCTCTCCTATTAAAAGGAATAAATATTTTATCCCTTAGGACAATCTTGTCCCTCTCATACTTGTCAATAGTTATGAGTTACTAGATACTTCTATGAGGGAACTTCCAATGTTTAATAAAAAATGATTTGTCACTACAAAATAATATATCAAGGATCTTACTAATGGGTGGTCATTACACCATGTCATTGATAAAATTATGGCTTTCAAAATATTTTCAACCTCCTTTAGAGGTAGGGTGATGGAATCATTATGTATCAGGTCAAATTTATAATCATTTGAAGATGGTATGTCTTGAAAATAATTTTCTATGAATATTTCAAATAAAGAGGAGATTCTATATCATTATTAAAAATAATCTTCTACATTAAGCAAGCCCCTATCTAGTCCTTATTTAACTTCAATATTTTGGTTTCATGTTCATGAGAAAAAATATATTGTGTCTACAAATTATTTTAATCTCCTTAGAGAAAAAATATTTGACATTATCTATCCTAAGCACCTTGATTTTCTTAACAATATGATTCTAAAAAATAAATTTAAATTCCTAAAATATCAAAAATATTTCATAATTCCCACTAATAAAATAAATCCAAAATTACCTATAAAAATCATTAATAAATGATAAATATTATACATATTTACCAATGGAGTGCATATCCATAGGAAAAAACACATCACTACATGTATTAGCTTCAAAATCTCCTTTCCTTTAGTGATTCTAAACAAAAAACACTTTAATTTATTTTCCCAAGATTCAATGCTTTGAAAAGTTAATAAAACAAGAATAATCAACAATTCCATCCATAGTATTCTTATTTACAACTTTCTAGACATTTAACACTTAGGTGATCCATCCTAATATCCCACAACGACCTTGATTTAGATTTAATTACTTTAGCACACTTAAAAAAATGATGCATCCTATCTATATCTAGAGTACCATGCTACACTCCATTAGTGTACCAAGTTTCCTCATGCTAACTTACAATCTTTACCATCAAAACTAACATTTATATTTGAGTCAAACATTTTGGTCATAACATAAGTTTCCTAGCCAAAATTGGAATATGTGCAAAACAGCTGAGAGTGACCTTCCTCTTGCATCCATGAATGAAACCTTTACTTTTCTTGACCATATATCTTCAAGGAAATTTTATCACCAAGACAAACCTTACCTTCATCACATTATATATCCAAGGTACAACTTGTTATAAGGTGTCATATGATAAGAAGCACTTGATTCAATCTACAAAGAGTCATCACCAATGAAATTATTAGAAACAAATGTATCATTATTGTATTCATCATTATTAGAGGATTTACTAGAAGAATCATCTTTATTTTTTTAATTTTGAATCCTTCTTGATGTGCCCTTTATTTCCACAATTATAACATTTTAATTTGGATTTTCTAAGATATTTAGTCTAGATCTTTACCCTAAGACTTATAATCCTATTTATTCTTCTCACCTTTCTTCTCCTTAGACCCACCTCTAACAACTAGGGTATCAAAATAAAGTTTCATCCATGGAATTCTTTCTAATTTCCTTTCTTAACAAAATTCATATGATATTTTCCAATTTTAGTGAGATTATTAATATTGATAAATATTATCATTTTGTCCCATGAACCGGGTAAAGAATAAATTAATAGGATGCACTTATCCTCTTAATCTATCTTGAATCCTATTGACACAAGCTAAATACATATCATATTAATATGTTCAAGTGATTAGTTATATTGGGTCTCCTTTTCTCATTTTGTTGATGAATACTTATGTTTCAAGAGAAGTTTATTTACTAGGTTGTTGGACTAATATAATGTTTATATATTCTTCCATAATAAATTTATACTTTAGGGGATGACCCCATAGTGTGATGGTAAGTCAAAAGCCCTATTGAGAGGGCGGTCATTGGTTTGAACCTCACTGACTCACAGTTCGAGGTCACACTAGACAGGGGGAAAATGTGGGTCATAGGACACCGTTCAGAGGCATGGGCTGGCTGGAGGTTGGAGCGAATGCAGACATGATCGCCAACAGGAAGGCTGGTGGAGCCACAGGAAAATTCAAGGGTTGGGAGAAACCGAAGAGATAAGGAGGCTAAATGAAATGCAGAGAGATAAGGGGGGAAGATGTGGAAGGCCCGAGGAAACAGGAAGGAGGTAAAGGAAAAGAAGAAGGGGCAAGGTGACAAAATAAGAAGGAGATTCAAAAGGATGTTTTAGTGTTAGGGAGGCTCGCTATGGCAGGAGGTAGGAAGGAAGGGGCAGCGAAGAAGAGGAAAGAGGTTGGTGTTGGAGGCTGGGTGTGTTTTCATTCAGGAGCTAGAGGCACAACTGGCTCACCCATCGACGGTTGTTGATGATAGCTGCTGGAGAATAGAGGCCCAAGGAGTAACAAAATTGATGGGATGAGGCCCCCCAAATGTGGCCTCACTGGTTCATTGCTCCAATCAAAATAAATACTCATCTATAAAAAAAATTAAAGAATTAAAAAATTAAAAATTATACTTTATTTTTAAGGCACATTCATTGAAAAAAAAATTCATAGATATAATTGGATCATACTCCTAACTTTCTCAACCAATTTCATCTAATCTTCATTAGAAATTCCTAAGGGTTTACTTGAAGAAGATACATCAGACCACTAATTTCTTTCCACTAGAAGATCTTCCATCTTAAACTTCTATATTTCAAAGTTCTAACCATTGATATTCTAGCCATTGATTTAATAATATTGTTTCTTCTCATAAAACATTTTAAAGTTCTCTTTTGTGACTAGTTATACATAAAATACAAAAAATATGTTGTTCTAGGTTTTCCATTGTATACACTATGATTTGGACTCCTAATTATGTGGTAGCTTCCTAGAAATTGACTTATGCTCTAAACACTCGTATTGGAAGTAATTGATAGACTAGGATTAAAGAAACATAGGCTTATGTACACCAAAAAAAATTAATTATATTAAAAAAATACATCTAACAAAATTCAAAGAAGTAAAAGGGATAATAAGAATACACAATCTTACATAATACTTGGATATTTACATGGGAAACATTTATGGGAGAAAATTTTCCATAAAAATATTTTAACTTTATATTATTCAAAATCAAAGATTGAATACAAGAATTCCCTTCCTTTTATTGATTCTTAATCTAAAACATACTTCTATAATTTATTTGTTATTTTAAACCAATAATATATAATCTAATTCCATAAGACAATCTTGTTTCAAAATAAAATCTACACCATCCATAAGTTAATCAATAGAGAATAAGGCACCTATAATTAACAATAATAATTTCAATCACAAAACTAGTAACCCTTAGTTCCTTCAACTTAGTCTAATTCAAGTTTTTTTCCAAGATGAAGAAGAAATCAAGTGAATATTTTTAAAGCTTTTGTTACACGCTTGGTCATCCTACATTTTAGTGTACATTTATAGAATGGGTGCATTAGAGAAATCCATTCATCAACATAAAACTTATATTTCTTCCTCCTCTTTAACCAATCATATGTGGAGTTCAATTTTTATCTAAATAAAAAAAGGTAGAGTGGACCTAGATAGAAACTAATGAGTGTAGACAAAGAAGCTAGATATTTTGGCATGAATAAATCTTAGGAATCCAATTATATAACCTTTAATTATCATCCCATAATTTGTGAGTCATTCATCTCACTTTAGGTTATTAATGGAATGAAAGGGAAAAATAATTTAAGGAGTTACATGCCACATGATTGTATGATATAGACAAATTTTCATATAATTTCCAATTATTAAATCATTTATGCTATAAATCCTTTGATGTGAAAAGAAACATATTGCCTTGTTTCCTTTATGGTAGCAACATAGTTAGAGAATAATTTGAGAAGAAACATGTCTAATCTATACATGTGTGTGCTTTCAAATATCAAGATAATTTAGAACTCGTTGGCCCTTGTGATTTTTTCATGTGGATCATATATTTAAGATCATTTTATATATTTAAATATATAGTTGTAAGTTTCTACATTTTGGTGAAATGAGTTCGTGCATGAATTTGCTCATTATGTAAATTTAAAGATTTATTAATATTTCAAATTGATTTACTTGTTTCACAAATTTGTCTAGTAATAAATGTATCTAGAAGTTAAATTAAATGTATTGAATGTATGTATACACAAGTGAGAAATATTAAATATAGATATAGATAGTGTTCAGGTTTAATACATTCTATATCATGTGCACACTTGTAAATTTATTTAGAACTATTTTAGATTTCTATTCTGTATATCTAGATATATTAAACCAAGGTCTCATTCCTCCTTTAGGTACATACATATCACAAAGGAAAATGCACGTGTTCCACCTCCAGAAACAATATTTGCAAATACTAATAGCGAGATTAGGATATTGAGAGATTCATTACCTGATGATACAAATGCAGACATATATTCAAAAGTTTGCATGTCCATTTTACAAAGCTTAGAAAAATTAAGAGATAAACTTGGACAGGCTAGTAGTTTTTCCCCTAATATAGTAGCTAATATTTTTTCCCACATGCAGAAAGAAGTACATGGTGAGGTTCCTTATAAACAAATACAGGAGGTTGTGACCAAAGAAATGATCAAAAATACTTAATTTCCATTCTATCAAAATATACGTAAGGTGAAGGGATACCAGGTCACCAAATGTGTGGATCCTCTTATGACACCATTGATATACCCATGATTTCTTGCAGCAAATGGTAAGTATCCAAATAATGACCAAATTCCATTATATTTTGTTTAGCAATTATGTGATGAGGTCCATTTGGGCCTCAAAGTCAACTACCTAGACATTCCACCATATGTTGGTCAGGGGTGTGCTAGAATTGCCAATAGGCCCACCTATCGTCGAGAAGATAGACCAACCCCAGTGTTTAGGGTATTGGTTGGTGATAGGTTTCTTGTTCTCTCCTCAGCTCTGGCCCCCTTAGTGGACCAGGTTATCATTGCTTCCCAAAAGAAAGCAATTGACAGTGTTGGTGACATTGCAGCCACGACCACTTGGATATCTATTGATTGTGTGGGTCAGTATTTGATGTCTCGACATTCACAATCCATACCATTTACAGCACATGATAATAGAATAGATCCTTTTCAAGTGGCGGGCATCCCTAGATCCACACTGCTCAATGGACTTACAGAAGAAATGGCACGTATGACTATGAATTCTTTGGTTGAGGACCTCTTGGAGGAATATTCTTACATCACATTGAACTATGGGATCCCTATAGACCATCTTAGAGATCATTTGGATCAAGGAGTAAATTCACATCCAAGATCCTATCATTCTCATCACTCTCAACCTAGAAGTAGTGCACATGAGGATCCACCTACGGATCATTTGACTGCTACACAAACTAGACATTTTATGGACTTGTTGACTGGTCTCGGTTCATCGTCGATGCCATCTCAGCTGCATAGTCCCCTCGCCTCATCATATCTGGCACACCATGCGATAGACCCTCAGATTGACATGTTGACTAAGAATTTAGCTGATTTGGTGGAGACAGCTATGGAAAAGGACCTAGAGCATCTGATACCACATGATGTGCATGTATGTGTGCTTGTGCATGTTTCAATTCTTTTCTTTTTTTTAATTATTTTAAAATTTTAGTTTTAACTAGATATTCATGTAATATATATGTATATATATTGTATATGGACATGCCTCATGTTACTCTGAGCCTTGGTTCGGATCATGTACGTTATCATGAATCTATGGATGATTTTTCTAGCAGTGGACATGTGACTTTTAAATTTTTATATATAGACATGTATATGTGCATGCATATGTATGTATAGATCTAGATAGAGAAATTTAAAAATACATGTACATTCTAAATAATAATTTTCATAAAATTTATTATATATTATATGTATTTAACACATGTATTTTATACACAATTTTATCCACAGGGCTCAACACATCTTTCAGAGCAGGGTTCCCATTCAGATGATCATTCGACTAGGATTTGATATTCATATTAGGCTACTCTGAATTTATAAGATTTTTTTATGTTCATTATATATGACTTAGGCTACCTGTTTTATGACTTAGGCTACATGTTTTATATTTTATGACATGGGCTACATGTTTTATGTTCATTATATATGACTCAGGCTACATTTTTTATATTGTTGATACATTGTTATAGGTAAATTAGATTATGATTATGATGGTCATGTGGACAATTGTGGTTTAGTTGATGAGTTTTGTGGTTTGTTTAACATAGAAAACTAGATGATATAATCTATAATTTATTCATTAGAAAACTATATGGATTAAAGATCTTAAAAATTTCATATTTCCTTGGGTTAACCATTATAAATTATTGAAGGGAATCAAAACTGGACATCTATTAGAAATATTCCATTCATAATATTATTACATAGAAAATATAATTAATGCACAACAATAAATTCCAATAAATTCAAGACAACCTAGATCATGAGCTAGAATTGATAGAGCTCTTAGGTAACTATGTGGAAAACCTTTCCATCATAACATTTTAAACACTAAATCCTAGATTTGCCTATTGTTTGCACTCTTCAGTATTTTGGTGCTCTTATAAAAATAATTAATTCAAGTGTGTTGAATGGGCCCTGTTCAATCCATTTATAGATGATTGTTAATAATGTGTTTTTTTTTTCCTATTGAGAAAAATTTAATGGTCATTCGCTATAGTAAAATATTTTAATCCTTCCATGATAACAATCTTTTAATATGTTCAAGCTCTATATTGTAGTCTCTAATGAACTTTTTTTTTTTTTTGAGCTACATTATTTGTGGATAATGGCATCAATGACATATATTTTTTTCATCTATAGTTATCTACTACTAGAGGCATGAAATCTAGATTGGGTAATCATATTTTTTGCAATCACTCATTTTATTCCACACCAAAATTATTATGGTACTATTGCTCATTCTGGATCAAATTTGTATTTGTATCTCTATATGGCTTTCTTTGTTTCCCAATTTTTATCGCTCTTTATTATAAAATATCAAACTATATGAAATTCTCTATTTGTTATTTTATACCATATGTTATAAATTTTGAAATATAATATCCTAGAAAGGTTTTAAGATTTATGATTGTGGGAATTTTGAGTGCATTTGTAATTGTATGTAAATTTGAAGGAACTCATCTTAGGGACTATAAACTCTTTTCATGGTATTCATTATATATGTGATTTATTTTTATTTTCTAATAGATGTCTTCAGGTATGGTATTATATTGAACTAGAAAACTATGTTATTTGTGAGATATATTTGTGGTGCTAGTTTTCCTATGACATGACTTCTTTTAAATGTATCTTATCTTTAGTGCTAATATTGCATCATATAATATCATACCCATTTATATCCTACTTACTAATTATAACTACCTAAGATACCCACATGCCATATGATGTACTAAAACTCTATACTATTCATCTACAACTATCTCACCTATCATTAACCCTCTTACTATTAAAATTACTAAATCCATTATTAAGGTATTTATTTATACAAATTTAGGATGATTTGCACCTCAATATATTTGTATATTTTATGTATTTATAGACATTGAAAAATAATTATTTCAAAATTCAAATAAATATTATTATTTAAATATGGTTCACCAAGTAAAAGTGATTCATACCCTTTAAATTATCAAATTATCTAAGAAACCTTTTGAAGGGTAATGAAAAAAAGGAAAATGTTCGTCATTTTGATAATTCATGTAAATTTACTTTATTTCAATCAAATTATCTTATGAATCTTACTAATCTATAAAAATACCTAAATAATGTTTATCAAATATTGTTGAATATTAAATTAATCAATCTTTCTCACATTTTTCATTTGGATCCCAATAAACTAGAACTAAAACATAAAATAACCAATAATTTTATGAAATTTATCATGTTAAGTGTCATTTTATACTATCATAAATTTGTACAAGAAAGGTACACATGAGGTAAATACCATCTAAACATATTGAAGATATAAATAAATAAACATGCTTTTTTGGTGATCATTGAAACTAACACTAAATTTTCTTCTACTCCCACCATCACTCTTCCAATTACGTTTTTTATGAAAATTAGATACTATGAATACTCATTATGGACCAATAAATTTATTATAGAAAATATTCATTTATTAAATGCTCATCAATATTCTTTAAGTTACAAGACCTAGTATGTACCCCATCAATAGTAATACAAGTACAAACAAACTAGATTCTTTAAAGGTTCTATTTAATTTATAATTAAAGGAAAATACAATAATCTTTTCACCTTTAAATAGATAGTCATATTAAATATATATAAACTTTGCAATTGTTGTAACAAGGTTTGCACATTATGTACATAACATAAAATTAAGCATTGAATTCTTGAATCAATTTATAATAACTTTTCTAGCTATAAGTGGAGATGAACTTTCAAATGAAATCATTTAGATTCTTGAACAAGTACTTGAATTCCATGGAACAAATATATAATTGGAAATATCTACTCAATTTAAGGTTCTCAATGTGTTTCAACCACTAATTTATGTCCAGCCAAATTTAAAACACTTTTCATCAACATATATTATAAGTAACTAAAATGATCCAGAGTTCAAACAAGTTATTATAAGTTCTCATCATGAACATGTATGTACATGTATAAGTGAACTTGAAAATCATGGATATAATCTCACTCAAACATTTTGGTTCAACCTGCTCTTGAATAAAATGCAATCTTTTTTTATGGTCATCACTATCTAGTCTCCATTTTTTTCGTCCACATGCATGTGGAACTGCATGAAGATGTATGGCAGTAGAAATTGTTAGGTGACTATATTGATATACCTTGTTATAAACTTGATAGTCAACAAAATGAATCCCATGTTGAGAAACTTTGACTTATTTTAGATATATCCCTTGCACTACAATAGAACCTGCATAGTAAACATGAACTTGAGGTAAGACATGTGCATGTGTACAACATTTTTCATGCTCAAAGTTTGTACAATATATATTTAATGTTTTTAAGGTAATGTACACATCTACACTATGTATATATAATTTTAAATTAAAACTCACCTATGGGAAATAGAATTTCATCGCTTGTTTCAAGTTGTGTTAGCTTATTCCTCTCTTCTATGCAATGCAATAAATAATAGCTAACACATTCTATGTTTCCAAGCTCTACTATGACTGCAAAAACATCTCTTGTACACCAAATTTACACAATAAAATTCTAAAAAAATAGAATTTTCTGTAGACTTTAAAGATCACTAAATTTATATAATATTTAAATTATTGAAAACTTACACATGTACCTTTTCTAACCAATCTTGAAATATGGTCATAATCAATTGAAATCAAAGAATGTCTTGAAATATTTCATCCTCATTTTCTTCATATGTGTCTGAAACAAATAGTGGAACCATATCCCATTTACTAACATATTAAACTTCTTGGTTATTGCATGCATGAGAGTTTCCCGCAATGTACTCAGTGCAGAAACAAGAGTAATCCCTCATGTATAATGTCCATCTAGGGTCACTATTTGAACTCATAACAAAATGGAAAGATCTTGTTTTGTCTACCCTCTTGCATACATGCATCAATCTTTTATATACACCTAGATAAATGTACTTGCAACAAATTTATGTGAAAAAAAATGTGTATATATAAATTTTAAACTTAAATAAATTTATTTATTTGAAAATGTAATTTATACATACCTGATATCTCCCAAAAAACTCTAAACGGAATGTTTTGGTTTGTTCTTGAAGATGTGCCAACCTCATTTGATCCAAAGTGTTTCTTGCACAATTCAACAACATCATGTACATCATCTATATGATCTTTTGAATAACTCATTTGATGATTTTTTAAAGCATGTTTGATGCAAGCTCCTGCACCATCATGCTCACCCTTTCCATGACCACTCTCAAATAACTCCAAACATGTGGTATGTTGTAAATTTTATGATATCTAGATAGTGCATAAAATATTTTTGATGATTTGAATTGTGCTACACATCCATATGACCATAAAAAAATCTTTTCAAATTTTATACCCTTGCTTCTCAAATTCTCAAAAGAACATTTTCTAAAACAATGTTGTACAAAAAGTGTGTCATGCTCTTTATCATCACTAATATAAAAGTGATATTCTTTCTTGATGGCCCATTGTTCCTTTTTACTCTCAACACCATCCAATTCCAATTGTGCATGTTGTTAACACACATGAACCATAATAGTGATCTTCTTTGAAAAGTAATATTTTGATTCAATATCTTTTTGATGTACAAAAGAGTAATTTTCTGCAAATTCAACTACTGATAGAATTGTTCCAAGTGGGAAAGTATCTCTCAATGTTTGAAATTTTTGTGCTTTCCAATTACCATAAAAGGAATGTTGTATGTATGGTTGTATCAATTTTTTAAAATCTTCCATAAATTTCTCAATAGGTATCTCCTCTTCTACATAGTTTAACTTTGTGGATTCTTTCCCCGAAATTATTTAAAACTTTACATACTTATAACTCTTGCAATTTACTATCTTTGTTAGGTCAAAATCTTTGTTTGTTGAAGGAAAGTTAGCCAAATTTCCACATCTTTCACAAAGTCCTTTTATGAATCTTATTTGAGGTCCATTTTCATGATCACATAACAAATCCTTTATGAAAAAAATTACCTATTTAGGAGGTGCCTTTTGAAACCCATATATTTCTTCTCTCATCTTTCAAAAAACTTGATAGTAGAGATCAAATTCAATATGATAACAAAAACAACAATTTTCAAAAAACTTGTTTATCTTCACATAATATGGCTTTAACCTTTCAAACATTGTTTTCCCAATCTTTATATGAGGAAACATATTACAAAATTTCACATACATCTCAAGTTGTGTTATGTCTAGCCAATGTTTAATATGTTCTTCATAAATACCAGGCCCAATCTTCTGCCTCATAACATCTCTAGTATTTGTTGACAGATGGGTCTGATCATTCCAAAAAATTTAAATCAAGTTCTTAACATCTTCAATCCTATCAGAATGGGGAGCTCTACACATAATTGCCCAATTTCCTTTAGAACTATCATCCAAAACCTTTCTCTTTTTCTCATATTTTATTAGTGTGGTTCTACTATAACCAAATTCAGTGGAAAGTGCTGACATTTTTATTTTTCTTGATATTTATTTATTTAAAACACATGTCAAATCACCTTTCTTGCAATGGCCTTATCAACTGATCGAGATCCTTTCCCAATGGAATCTAAACCTTTTTTAAAATTTTCAACAATATTATTTTTTAGTCTCATGTGTTTCCTCTTATTTGATGTAGAATGTATGCCCAATAATTATAATAAATCTTTCAGCTCATTATGAAGAAGTAAACTTGATAACAATTGGGTTTTTCAAGTGTTTCAAGATGATTTAAATGATCATGGATTATTATATTTATAGATTTATTCATTGAACTCTTACTCCTATTTTTAGGTTGGTTGGCATAAAATTTTATTTTCTCCATATCCATTTCAAATAAGTGATCTAAATTTCTATAAGAACTTTTTTCCCCCACATTTTCACCTACTTTTAAATGCTCATCCATTGGTGTAGAAGGAAGTGATCCTGACCCCTCACCAACATGCATTGTTTGAACTTGGGCCTCCTTGCTATCTTCAAGGTCTAGGTGTTCTTCACCTGATTTGTTTGGTCCAATATCAAAATTTGGCTTGACTTCTTCTTGAGAACTTCTTGCTTGTTGAGCCATTTCTACATGTCACAAAATATTGTGGAAAGAAAGTGAGAGATGATGATATATAAGTTGAGTTGAACATATGAAATCAAGGATTCTTTAATTTAAGAATTCCATGGAAAAAATGCATTTCAAAATAGATGATAAGAAATTATTAGGCTTTGAATGAAGAATAGAGGATAAGGGTGATAAGTGGACACTTGAACTATGGATTAATGACATGGATTATGTTAGGCAACTCTTGATGGTGAAGGTAGATGGATAGAGGATGAAATATTATGCATGTTTGGTATGGAGGATGAGAACTTTGACATGGAGATGATGTGGATAGCTTGACATGGAGGACACACAGTTTTTTTTGTTTTTGAAATGTTTCAGATTTTGTACTCTTCTTGTTGACCAAATTTGAGGTGATTAAATTATGAAGTTTGATTGTTCTAATTTTCAACCCAAGATAATGTATGAAACCTAATACTAGGATGCAATGAAAATGATATGATTCTAATATAGGATATGAAAATGGTATGATATGATGTGATAAGCTAAGAATGCAAGAGCTCGAAGGCCACTCTAGGTCCAAAGTTGGTTATAATGCAAGGCTTGACTTGTGTTATGATGGATAAACACAAGGGACCAATGATCAAGAGAGGGTATGTAGGAGATGATGGACTTCAAAAGGATTTCCCTACTCAAAGATAATGGTATGTTCCTTAACTCAAGGATGATAAACCTTAATTGATGTGGGTGATAGATAGCCAATGGGTTGATTTTGAGACCTAGCAAGAGTAGTGGAAGTGCAAGCTAAGGGTTCTATTTTATCAATGATAAATATGTTAAGGACTAAATTCATCGAACATGCAAAGGTTAGGTGAGATGATATTGATATACAAGGGGTTGTACATGCAATAATTAGGTGGAATGATATATGTATGAAAGGACTATGTGATGTGATATATATATGCAAGAATAGGAATATGTAAGGATTAGGATGAAATGAAAAGGATATGATTCTAAGATGGGATATGAAAATTGTATGATATGATGTGATAAGCTAAGAATGCAAGAGCTCAAAGGAAACACTAGTTCCAAAGTTGGTTATGATGCAAGGCTTGACTTGTGTTATGATGGATAAACACAAAGGACTAATGATCAAGAGAGGGTATGTAGGAGATGATGGAATCCATAAGGATTTACCTAACTCAAGGATGATAAACCTTAAGTGATGTGGGTGATAGATATCCAATGGGTTGTGTTGATGGTAAAAATGACACAAACAACATTAAACAAAATATATCTACTCTATTTCTCCTAAAAAATAAAGACAACATATAGTGGTTTAACTCCTAAGGTCCTAGTAGTTGGTTCTCAACTGTCTGGTGTCACTTAAGTGGTCCATACAACTATAATATTCAAGGGGAATTTTTTGGTAATAAGGAATACAACAAATGACCGATTCATCGAATTGCTCTTAATGAAAAGGGGGTTTTAAATAAAAGAAAAAGATAGATCAGGGTGTACATCAGTGAAACATGAATAAAACTTATCTAATATCTGGACATATATTTTCAACAACGAATGTTCTTCCAATAGATCAAGAAAACCATAGCATGATGCAATTTATAGAATAGTCCATACTATTGCATGCATCTAAGGTGCTTAATTTAACCATCACAATCACACATCATAAATATTTTAAAGATTCCAGAAGAAAAAAATCTCATTCATTGCCAAAATCATAGATCAACAGACTTTCAATAATTCAATCCACAGATAATTTAACAAAATAATTCTTAAATTTGGCTTCTTCTAAGGATTTTCATCTTCTAAGGATTTTCATCACAAAAGAAACACTTATGCTTCAACACAATCATTGGCATACATATAGACTATAATTCATCAACCTTATCCAATAAACTCAATTCTAACACCACATTGCGTAAAAACCTATATTTATATTCAACTATAATAAAATAAAAAAGTATCTATATAAAAACTACAAAAAATTATATCTGCTACTATTAGGTGGCTAATCTTATTCTCATCAGCTGACCCTTAGAATATGATATCCTACGGATATATATAGATGTACAAAATATGAATTCCTCCCTATCTAAATTCAAGATCCGCCTTTTTAGGCACTTAAATTTTCTTGGAAACTTAGATCAATTTGATCTCTAGTTCCTACATTGATCACCTAGTAAACTGGAGAGAAAAAGAGAGAAGAGAAAATAAAGCCATGTGCCTCTAAGACTGTCAATCATTCATGCGAATGAGAAAAGAAATCCATGCATGCATAAGACCATCAGTTACACATGTGAAGCTTTCTCTGTAGTGTACTCATCATAACTAGAGAAGACTTGTTGAAACATATCTAAATCTGGTCCATCAACCCAACTGTCTTCGAACTTGATCCTCTTCAATTCAGCAACAAAAAATTCTCTCATGTCTTTTAATTTTGTCAACTCCCTTCTAGCAGCCCTTACCTCTTCTTTTATATCCATCAACTGATCCAACAACAAATCCTCTCCATCATCTCCCTTTTGCACAACCTCCTTAAGTCTCTCATCCCATTTCTCTTTTAACCGACTTAAAGGCATGCCTTCCTTCACCGGTATATCAACATTCACTATAATAGCAACAACAAATTTTAGCTCATCAAGCTGTTCATTTAGATCCTTGCTATAATCTTGAACTTCATTCTTATGTTTGTACAAAAATTCAGATCTAAGCTGGATTATGTTGGAGGTCTTTTCAAATAAATCTTTGTTGTCCTCTTCACATATTGACTGCTCCAGAAGAGTTGATTTCAGTAATTTATTAACCTCTTTCAGATTTTGGATATACCCTCTATACTCCTCTTGTTATCCCAATGCTTTATCATGTTGATTCATCTCTTCTATTAAATCCACTGTCATCTTGTGAATCTCAAAACTACTACCCAGCACCTCACCTATCTCCTGATTAAGCCTATCATTCCATCTATCCATCATCTTAGCCATACTCCTTATCTACACCAAATCATCTACCTCTCTCTTGCTAAGAAAAAATGGTGTCTCAATGGTGGTACTTTTTTGTGACCTTGGAGTAGAAACATTCTTCATGAAAGTGTGTAGTTGATCCAGTTAAGCCTTAAGGTCATCCTTTCTCTGTTTATCCTTCATCATTCTTGATTTGATGGATGATGCTACCACATCAATAAAGTTCATTTGTTGATCTCTTGTGGGTCTTCCCAAATTAACCGTGACCAACTGGTAATCAGTTAGCTGCATATCCATCACATCGTTGTCCCCCACTGGTATTGCACATTCAACAACAATCTCTCCTCCTTCAGTGAGTCTAGTGGAATGCAGAATTTTAGCCTTCTTCTTGAGCCTTTATTTTTCAATATCCTTCATCATATCATCCCAATTGAGAGGTTGTGAGGGTGTTACTGATATCTTTTGAAGATAAATTTTTAACCAAGCGGGAGCACTTGGAGTAGCGGTCATTACAATTGAAGAAGAAGCAGCAGTAGTAGAGGGTTGTAGCACATTAACCTTAGGTTGAGAATCAACCTCTTGTACATTTTTTTTTTCTTGCTCTACATTTCCTCATGCAATATTTTCAGCTTCTTCTTTATCATTATGCTCTTCCACCCTCTTGTCTTCTTGTTCCTTCTTCATTTTTTCCTCTTCTAATATTTTCTCCTCAAGTACCCGATTTTTCTCTTCTTCCAATGCTTTAAGTCTGTCAGAGTCTTCCTTTTCCTTTTGTAGCTTCTTGGACAACTCCTCAGCATATTTATAATTTTTTATATGTTCTTCTTCCTCCTTCTTCTTATAGGCTTCTTCAACAAGCTTCAATTTGGCCACAAGGGCTTCTCTCTCTCTTTGTTGCTTTGCCTTTTCCTCCTCTAGATCATGAATTTTCTGCACCAACTCTAGCTTATCATTCTCTTCCTTGGTCCTGAGCTCCTACTCCGTTTTCCTTTGTTTTTTCTATACTTCATCAGCTCTTCACTTGGCTTCCATTTGTTGTTGTTGAAGTAAGGCATCTTCTTGTGCCTTAGCATCTATTACATTCTATTTTTCTGTTACTTCTGCATGTGATTGAGCATCCAAAGCTCTCTTTGCTTCCTGAAACAGTTCCCATTGATCTTCCTCCATTAGCACATGCTCAGTTTCCTCTTCTAGAGGAATCTTTTCTTGTGCATCCTACTCTGATATGGTCTCATCAAAGTTTGTTTCCACATCATGGATCTCCAGTTCTACTCCTTTCCCCTTCAATGTTTCAACTATTCCATGAAGAGTTCCTTTAGGCATCTCTCCACCTGGTTTCTCTATAAGAGGGACTTGAGTAGATGACTCACCTATTTCTGGTGTTGAAACAACAAATAATATTTGGGAATCCTCCTCTTGTACTCCAGGTCAATCTTGAGTAGGGGCTTGAAGCTCAATTTATTCAATATCAAGAGGGAAGAACTCCAAAGGCTCCTTGGGAGGAAATTTCCTCTTGATTCTCTTATATCCCTTCCCTTTCTTAGGAGCTAGACCCCAAGGAGTTTTGGCTCTTAGAACAACCCAGTGGATACTCCTATCCAAGAATGGTCTCCCTATTTGCTTGATGTTGATGGTCTCCTCACCATCCCAATCTACCAGATCAAAAATTTTGGTACCAATATTCAATGCTTCATATGATGGATCCAACACATCTCCATCATCTACTAATGTATCAGTAATATCACCTTTGACCCCAAATTCTACCATGAGTGAAACAAGAAACCTCTCATAATTCCTCTTCCTGAGGTCATATTCATCTTGAAGATCACTCCAGAAGTCCTCTAATAGATTGAAATGTTTGTCAAAGACCAAAGCTAGCAAAGCATTCATCTTATTTTTTGGATCAAAATTATTTCGAGCAATATACAAACCCAACTTTAAATGTATCATTTCACTACAAACCACCTTAACTCCCATAAGGTGTGGGCAACTGTATTCACCCAATTGCATGGGGAACTTGTGACAACTTGGCTTGTGTTTTAACCCAAATCGGGCATTGACCCCCAGAGCTTGATAGACAAACTCCATCAAAATCATCCTGTTACTGCAAGATCTTGGAAGTAAATGGAGATGACCCTCAAATCCCACCAACCTGAAATAAGTGAACTTGGGGTATTGGATATACCAATATCCCCATTCTATGATAAAGGCCATGGCTTCCTGGTTCAATCTGTATCCTGTATCTCCATTAAGCTAGTTAATGACTACATATAAGAATGCATCATTAACTCTTCTAAATTGTGTTTCAGAAACCTATAGGGATAGCTGATCATAATGATCCCATACTCTCTCTTTTCCATCAACTTCTCTCAATATTCCCACTCTGTTCAAACCTGGAAAGATGCCTCCTCTAGCTGTTGCATAGGTAACATAAGAATTCATGGCAAAGCTCTTGGTTTCCCTTATTCTGGTTAACTGAACATGAATGGTATCTGAGACAACCATAGGCCAATCAAATTGTTGCTTTCCATTAAAGATTGTCCAAATGAAAGGAAACATCCATTCCTTGAAATTAAATGCATCCCTCTTCCCAAATACTCTAGACAATATCATTATCAGGTCTGATACCTCCTTGTAGAATTCTTCCCTATTTGGTTGATCATGGAGCTTTGTCAAAGACTTCTTCTCTATTCTCAACCACTTCTTGTTCAAGTGAGCCTTATTATCCTCCTTGTGCTTTCCATATATCTCCAAATAATTTTCCTCATTCAACTATACCAGGTTCTTTGGATCGGGGACACTGAACATGTGTTGAAACATTTGAAGATTTAGGTCTATGATCACATTGTCTTGTGAATCCATACATTTTCTAGTAGCCGGATTGTAAGCTCTTGCTTTTGTCATAATCAATTTCGAGCATTGGATGGATAGAGGAAATACAATGATGTGAGCCAAGCCAGACTCAAGTATTCTTCCAATTCTCCCTATTACATCCTCAGTGAATGTTTCTAAGTATAACTCCTCAAAATTGAATGGACCTAGACTGGTGTTAGTTATATCAGCCCAACCATATTCTACTCTGATGATAGTGATGACAGGAACCCTATGGTTATACCTCAAGGTATAAGGCAACTGCTCCGGCTTAATCTTCTTAGGCTTAGTTGATTCCTTTAAATTTTATGTGGGATGACTCCTTTGGGAAGCTTTTCCTGATACTCTTGACATTCTTTAGCCTCCAACAATCCAACCTCAAATTAGATCCTTGAGAAAATATAACAAAATATGTTTTAAAATCTTACCCTTCATATATATCGGAGGTGGAACCAGGCATAAAACACTCTAAATAGTCTCTTTTTTGAAACATTGTCTGGATTAGAGCCAAAATCGCTATTGAGATTATAGTAATAACAAGAGGAACCAGAGTCAAAATTGAAACACAAACTAATTTGGTTCCATGAAGATTTTCTAATTTTATATTCAATTCTGGTTCTGCTTCTGGATAGGTTACCATTATTTTGAAATCCTACTTCTTATTGTAAGCGGAGTTGGAGATGGGATGAAAAATGGAATCGATACTTATTACAAAACATGGTTCAAAGTATAAATCGATTTCGATCCCACTTTCGCCTAAAATAACCATGACATGATAAGATATTTTAAATGAATGATAAATTACATCATGATTTTAAGGACTAGGTCATATCAAAAATGAAAGGGGCTTAGAAAATAACCTATACAAGACCATCCCCATATGACCGAGAGGCAACCAAAATAATTAGGGCATCATATTTAAAACAAAAACACGTCAAAACCCTAAATTATAAACCCTTGATTTCAAATAATTAGGGCACGAACTTAACCCCATCCAAATTAATTAGATTCAAAATGCAATAGGACTCCTAAGTAAACCATCATTTACCAAAGCCTACGAATGTAAAAACAGTAACTAATGCATGCATTTTAAAAACTAGGGCATGACGATACAGTCATGATTAAAATGTGAAAATGATCATGTCAAAAACAAACAATCAAGAAACAAAAGCAAAAAAGCAAAAATGGAAGCAAGAAAACTAAACAAAAGAGAAAGAAAATGAATCATATGAACTCACAATACAACCGAGAATCACAAATTCACATGAAACCAATGACCAAACAATAACGGAAAATGTGAAACAAAAAAAAAGAGAAGAACAAAAAACCCTACCTCAAACACAAATAAATAGGTTAGTCCCCTGAAGCAATCCACATGTATTTGTCTCCCTTTCAATCGACTCAGACGCAAAAATTCTCCACTGCAACTCTGGTTCACTCTTTGATCTTTTAAAAATGATGATAACTACTAGTTAACCCCTAATTAAGGTAAAAAATTGTAGTTTCATACGTGAAGAACTCCTGTAATTAATACCATAAATGTGGCAGAGCAGAGTCGGAACTGTAGAGGGAATTGGCACATTACTGCTCTGCGACTTTAGTAAAGTCAATAACCCAAAAATGGCGGGAGCACAATCAGAATGACAAATGACTTAGAAACTTGGGTAATTTCCCAACTCGGTTCCCGTTCCAGGTCTGGTTTCACCAACAAAGAAGAAAGTGAAATAAATAACCAAAAAAAAAAACATAAAAACCAAAGCAAAAAAAACTTAACACAAAATCTAAGTCTAAACAAAAGCCCAAAAAGTGGAGGCGGAGGCAAAACTGCAATTGATTTTGAAACTTTGAATAAGTACAGACTTAACTTCCACTTTGGCTTTGGCTCCACTAAAGACAAAACATAAAAAGGAAAAAAAAGATATTTGGGATAGGGATCAGAATTGGTCTTTGAAAGAAGTTTCAAAACCCAATTTGGTTATGGCTCTAGTTCCGATAGTGTAAACCAAAGAAAAATAAAGTGTTGGAAAAGAGAGGCTCCAAAATTTGTTTGAAAAGAAAACAAGGACAAAAAAAATAAAGGGGGACCCATTTTGACCAAGAAAAAAGATGGGGTGGTTATGTAAGGCATAACAGGTTGATTTTGAGACCTAGGAAGAGTATTGTAAGTGCAAGCTAAGGGCTCCATTTGATCAATGATGAATATGCAAAGGACTAAATTTATGGAACATGCAAAGGTTAGGTGAGATGATCTTGATATGAAATGGGTTGTACATGAAATAATTAGGTGGAATGATATATGTATGCAAGGACTATGTGATTTGATATATGTATGCAAGACTAGGAATAGGTAAGGACTAGGATGCAATGAAAAGGATATGATTCTAAGATGGGATATGAAAATGGTATGATATGATGTGATAAGATAAGAATACAAGATCTCAAAGGAAACTCTAGGTCAAAATTTTGTTAAGATACAATGCTTGACTTGTGTTATGATGGATAAACACAAGGGACCAATGATCACGAGAGGGTATGTAGGAGATGGACTCCAAAAGGATTTCCCTACTCAAGGTTAATGGTATGTTCCCTAACTCAAGGATGATAAACCTTAAGTGATGTGGGAGATAGATAGCTAATGGGTCTATTTTGAGACCTAGGAAGATTAGTGGAAGTGCAAGCTAAGGGTTCTATTTGATCAATGATGAATATGCAAAGGACTAAATTCTTGGAATATGCAAAGGTTAGGTGAGATGATCTTGATATGCAAAGGGTTGTACATGAAATAATTAGGTGGAATGATATATATGTATGCAAGGACTATGTGATGTGATCTATGTATGCAAGACTTGGAATATGTAAGCACTAGGATGAAAGGGATATGAATATGCAAGGACTATATGGGATGAAAAGTCTAGGTGGAATGCAAGGATTGAAAAATAAGAACTAAAAAGATGATGGCCCCAATAAATCTAAGTGATAAGTTCATGTTGTATGTTTATGTTGTTTGATTTTTTGGGATTTTTCAAGGTTTAAGGTGTTTCCATGTACTAGGTGTGATGTTTGTTTGAGGTTTGTTTTTAAACACACACACAAGACATAGTAGAATTTTTTTCTGATTTTAACAATAAAAGCACAAATCCTAAGGTTGGCAAGGACTATATTCATTAGACTCAACATGGGTTTCCCTAGCCACACTTATTCTTAGCAGGTGAATTAGAAGCTTGGCCACACTGGCTCCCCCAAAATGAAAATCAATTCTCAAGTCAACCAAGCTTCAAGCCCTCATGAATCTCCCATGACAAACTCTTCACCTCTACTAAGAACTATGAGAATATGGATTCCTTGGCAATGACCATTGTTGCACCAACAAATAGAAGAGATTTTGTCTTTCTAAAACAAGAGGGTTCTTGTGAATACTCGAGAACATGGCACCTCGTGAGTGTACAACAAGTCACTTAAGGCTTTAAAAACTCTACTAGGGGCTCTTATACCTTTAAAAGAAAAGGTAGGTACCCATTTTTTAATGGCACTACATGGCTAAGGCCTACCTACCATGAGGACTTGGAAGTTCAGTCTCATCCTTTTATATACTGGCCCATGTGAAAAGATGGTTGGAGTTATTCCCTCTTGTGAGGCAGGCCCCTCTAAGGTATTAAACACAGAAATACGATGGGTCTAGTTTCTGATCACCAATTTTGCACAAGGTGAGAGCATACTCCCTACCATCTCAAGCATAACAAATAGTGTTCATTCACCCCCTAATTAAATCTATATGATGGAAGACAAATGTTCATTTTAAAGCACCAATCAAAATTTGTTCTACGCTAAAAGACAATTGGTTTCAAAATCAAGTCTTCAATCAATTGTCCTGCACCAGATTAGTTAGTAATTCTAATTTTTAGTCTTTGACAAGATGTCCCGAAGTAAAAATATGCAAGAGTACTGTGTAGTGTAATGTGGATCATGGAGAGAACAATGAGAGGAAAACCACCTTAAATAGATTTTATTGAGGATGGAGAGAAACTAATGTGGGATAAAAGATTTGTAAAATGGATATTTTAAAATCCCACATTGCATAGTAAAATGAGATGCATGTAAGTGAAAATGATAAAAGGAAAACAAATGCATGGTGAATGATTAAATGAAGCGATCAAATGCATTTATAAATGTGAAAGATAATGATTTAATAATGTTCTATTATGGATTTAATGGAATATGGATTATGTAAATGAATTATGTAACATTGATTTTAATGTTTTAAACATGATGATTTATGAAAATGCAATGAAAATGATTGTCGAAATGATATCATGATTAATGATTTAAAACAATTTATGAATGATTGATTATGAATGATTATGAAATATTTATGATTTATTATGCACTATAAATGGTAATGAGATGATAATTATTTAATATTTTAATGATCTAATAATTTAATGATTCATGCAAATAAAATGATTAATGATAATTATTTTATTATGAAATGATATTTGATGGTTATGATAACGAATTTATTACATGATAATTAACTGTTATTCTTTTTTATGGAAATTCATGTGAACGATAATGCAAATGAACATGAATGATAATACAAACGATAATGCAAATGATAATGCAAATAGATATGAATGATAATGCAAAAAAACATGAACGTTAATACAAATGATAATGTGATGATTGCAAGGAAAAATTTGAGTGTCTACACTTTCTTAGATTTCACATGTTTACATGGTAGTTTTATTTATGATACCATTCATGAGCTCACTATATATATCTAAAAAATTTCTACCTGTATTTATGTTCTTTTTAATTGAATATTGTATAGATATTTGTAAGAGAGGGTGACCAACCACTGCAGGACCCCAAGTCACAAAATTCCAAGAGTAGAAAGGCTTCCCTAACTTACCAAGGATGATTAGGATAGGGGGGATGAGAATTATGAAGAATATATGTCCTTCCATCACTCTACAATCCTGGGAATTGAAGAAAGACTAGATGAGTCATTTTTAAGGTTAACTCTACATCTCAGGTAGCTCTTTGTCAAAGGATAGAAGTGCGGTTTTGGGATGACAGTGCGGCTCGCTGGCATCTCACAGGTGTGTTGGAGTCCGTATGACTAGAAAACCAGAGAGGCGAGGTTAAATCCACAAGAAAGGACTGCTAGCCTATTTTAGAGGTTTCTTGAAAACCATAATGACATTAAGAAGAATGAAATATAAATATGAATTTGATGAAGGAAATATATTACCACAAAGGTGACGAATATTATTTCATACGTCAATCCTTTCGCCACCTTGCTTTGAGATCTCTCTACCTGCACACAAAAACATGGGGAAATTTTGGGGTTGTTTAGGGGCATGCCTCAGTCAAACCCCCATTTTGGTCTTTCCACCTCCACAAACAACCAATTTTTCAATGAGAGAAATAATGATAAAGGCGAAAATACAAGCTACATAAAAAGACATTGCAAAATAGTACGTGCTTACTCAACCAAGATGATATAGAAGATAAGAGGAGATTACCACCTCCGTCCAAAGTGCTCAAGGCTTGTGGAGGAGAAAATGAGAGGAGCTCAAGCCTCTATTACAATGGTGTTTTTCCTACACTTGCATTATCAGAGTGATGGAGTAGTGGATTTTTGTTATGGAGTGTAAAGTTCTGCTGCAAAGCTTGTAGATGCTTGAAAGAGTGGATAAAATGTGCAGAGATGAACTCAAGATCTCAAAAAACTTGAGAATGGATGGAATGGTCAAGAATATGAAGGAAAGGATGAAAAATGGCCATATTCGGGTTGGCTAGTTGAAGCGAGGTTTTACTCTTCAACTTCCAATTGAAAGTGTAATATCTTTGCTGACTCCAACCATAAAAATTTTCTAGGGACATAGGCATGCCACGTAGATGTCTACGCATTGTGTGAGCATCCTTGATAGAGACACCTCCACCAAAAAAAAACCAGGGCACCAAGTGTGATGTGGAAAATGGGCTTAAGTGGAATTAAGACTTTGTCTTAGGTTTTTGAAAGTGTAAGGGGGTAAAAGGAAATTTGTGATAGGGGTGAAAATTCATGCATATAAATTTTCCCCCCACTTTAGAAGGAACGAGTACTGATGAGTGCTTCGGTAAAGTGGAGTAGTAAGAAGTAACAAGGTTAGAGATGTATACTTGAATCGAAAAGGAAGTAGAGCATGGTCTAGAAAAATCAGAAGTGCAAGAAAGGACTCCCTAGTTCCAAGGAACTACAAAGCTGAAGTATAAAAGTGCCTCATAGGCTCATGCTCCTACAAGGGAGGTATCCTTCAAGAAATATCACATGAAGTAAACCAAGAAGAGTTCCTTATAGACCAGAAAAATTCTAAGGAAGGTATCCCCCAAGAACTCTCACATGAGGGAAACCAAGAAGAGTATCTTACAGACCCATAGACCTACAAGGAAGGTATCCCCCAAAAACTTTCACATGAGGGAGACCGAGAAAAGGAGACTTCATAGAGTTAGAGAGGGAGACATGTTTACCCATAGATAGAACACATCAAGAACTGACCACACAAGCCAATGAATGGATAGTTACACAAACCATCGCTAAGTTGTAATAATTTCAAAGGGATCCCTCAGGAACCTTTCAAAAGGAAGGAGGGTCCACTCAAGGGACACACTATTTGAAAAGTGAAGTCTAGTTGGATTACCCCCAAGCTAGATGTAAGGGTGTGAAGTAGGTCTAGTTAGGTTTTCTTTGAGCTAGACACAAAGAAGTGAAACTGCTCTAGTCAGACTACCCTCAAGCTAGATGCAAGGATGTGAAACCAGTCTAGTCGGGCTACCCTCCAGCTAGACACCATATAATTTTTTTGAAAGGTTTCGAAGGGATCCGTTGGGAACCCAATGTGAAAGGGAGGATTCTACTCAAGGGACACATTATCTAAAATCTATCATCTTCTTTCTTGAATCAATTCATCATCAAGGAATCCTTTCAAATTATGTTCACTTCATCAAGGAATTTGAAAGGAAGGACATGCCCCCATATGAGGGGAAGATCAAGGCTATTCTAGATTTAGAGGAAGGTTCCCAAGTCCTTTATTTACAAACCCATGATGAAGGAAACATGTCATGTTAGGGTTTCAAGTCGAGAACTCAACTCTAGAGAAGGAATGTATGAAGGGTCTTGAGGAAGGATTCATTTCTGCAATGAATTCTCTTTCTAAAGACCAAATAGTGTAGAGGTGGCATTGTCACTCATGAAAGGGACAACTCAACTAAAGAAGAGAGAAATATGAAGTGAAAGGTAAATTATAATAGATCACACACAAAGTGCACAGGGGGATCTGGTTTTGCAGGGTCAGATCTACCTTTATTTATATATATTAGGTAATCGTGATAAGAGGTGAAATATCATCAATCCCCTACCAGGTCAGGTAGAATGCATGGAAGACAAAGTAAAAATAAAATATGGAAGGGAAGCGTAAATTCCCCCAACACTTTGCATCATCCCCAATTTACCAAAAGTCAATCACAAACATGGATGAATAGAGATACATATAGAATAATTTTTACAACACAAACACCACACCTATATTCAAGCACCAATAGAAGTGACGAGAGTCATCCAGACACATATAGCATGATTACGGGGGAGCACATCACAACACACACATGCATCTAATCTAAAGATCAAGAAGAGGATCTTCCCCTAACATTGGTCGACCAAGAGATCAATATCTTTCCACTCTAAATAATCATAGGGGGAAGGATGACAAGCCTTCAATGGTGTAATGTGAAGGGGAGGAGCTTTAGATCCACCTACAACAAGGGCTAAGGTAGATGGACCACTGAGGTCTCCATCACTCAACTCTTATGGGTCCAAGTTCAATGAATTTGTGAAGATCGTTGACAAGGTCAAAACTTCATCCACTGAGTTAAACATACACTTAATAGGAGTGCCATGTTTCACCTCGATGGAGAAAGGAGTTCCCACCTGAGGTTCACCACTAGGCTCATTGAGAGACTCAAGAGCAGTGACAAACTTAGGGGAGGCCAAGACTAGTTCAGTCACTAGGAAAAAAACAAGTCAACTTGGGGCCACCCTTCGGAGAAGGTGGGCTCTTTTTACATCCTTGCTTGCTAGAGGGACCATGCTCTACCTTCTTCTTCATTGAAGGAGGTGAACTAACCATAGACAAAGCAAGTGGGATCAAAGGAGAAGAGGAAAGAACCATGGAAGATACGACCAAATTATTAACCATATCCATGAGATTTGGAAAGGGTGAGACATCTGGGGTGGAAGTTAGCAAGGGTAGCTAGACAAAAGGAGCAATAAACACTTGCACCTTTGCAGGCGCATGTGCGCTCATAGTGGGAGCCAAAAGAGATTCAAAACTAGTTAGATCAAAGGAAAAAGAGGGGAAAGAGGAGGACACAGAAAGAGGTGTCATCTTATCCTCCTCCTTATTGTATGAAGAGGCTTGCTCGGCCAGGAGAGCCTTTCACTAACACTTGTGCTCACAGGCAAGATGGTTTCTATGAATTTTCGAACCAAGATTTAGGGTTTACAAAGGCACAAAAGGATTTTTCTCAGCCATGGGAGTGTCTTCCATAGTTGCTTCCAGAAAAAGGACAAACTCTTGAATGGGAGTAGAAGGAGTAGGCTTAGAAATGGTTGAAGAAATCAAATCTAGCACTTCGCTAGTGGCCCTCTTCTACTCACTATTTTAGGAATAGGAATAGTAGGAGGTCATGGAGGTTGGGACAAAGAGGACTCTCCATGGGGGGATTTTTTTCTACCATATCGGACGGGCCTAGGATCCATGGGTAAGATAGGAAGATCAAATGCACGATGCTTGGCCTTTCACCAAGTGTTCACAATTGGATTCTCTCGCAAATGTGAGACAAAAGTAGATGACATCATAGTAGGGCTAGAGGAAGCATCTAGCTGAACCATGGAAGAGAAAGATGAAGGATCTTGAGACTACTTCTCTTCTCTTCTTCTATGCACCTTAGTGGCATCACTATCGACCTTTAGGTAGCTCTTTGTGAAACAACATATGGCAAAGGAGGATATCTTACTTTTGACCTAGCGTTCCTTTTCTTATAGTTTTTATACATACAGTACAAGAGGTTCTTCCTAGGTGAGAGAGGACCAAGAGACACAGGCCAAAAATAATCTAGGGTATAGCTACCACGTGCAGCCGATGGTCTATACCAGTGTCATGGACAACATGTACCAAACCTCGATGAATAAACTTCAAACATTTTTTCCCAACCAAGGGAAGTGCATTCATAGCTACCAGCTAGGGGATACCTAGCTTCACTTAGAAGAGTTCATACCTTGGGATGATGCCAAACCTAAGGCTCATAGATTTAGGCCCAACGAGAACTGATAGGAAAATAATCCCTATACTATGTACAAAATTCTATTGTGTGTGATGAGGATACTCTCAAGCACGTCATACCCATCCTTATATAGAAATTTAATCAACATGATCTCCTTAGTTATGATATTCACTAAATATGTCGGATCAACAAGGAAATCTACTACAATATTCCCATTTATCCTTGTTGGAATGTAAAGAGGAGATGGTTCCCTATTAAAGGCCATCGGGAGGTCTTGTGAAGTGAAGGTTATGCTAGTACCACTACTCATAGTCTATGCAAAGGGAATGGGTTGATTTAAGAAAGAGGTCATCATGCACACCAAATAGTACTTCTACAGAGCCTCCTAAGGTTTATGAGGTAATGTAGTGACCCAATTAAGGTTTCATTGTACAACACAACCGAGACCTTCCAACTATGCCTACTAGGGGTTGTAGGTTGGGTTGTAAAGTGAAAGCCCCACAACACTCAGACATACAACACTCCTAGGATATGAGGGAAGGGACCTTTAGTGTCACAAAATGAAACCAAAATGGTTCACATTGGGTTCACCAAAAATATAAGAGAGGGAGACCAACCAGTACAAGACCCTAGGTCACAAAATGCCAAGAGTGGAAAGGATTCCCTAACTTACCTTAGTTGAAAGGATGGTTATGATAGGGGGGATGAGAATGATGAAGACTATGCGTCCTTCAATCACTTTGCAATCTCAATAATTGAAGGGAAACTAGATGAGCCACTGTTTGAGGTTAACTTTGTGTCTTAGGTAGCTCTCTATTAGAGGAAAGAAGGATGGTTCTAGGATGACAGGGTAGTGTGTTGGTGTCTCACAGATGCGTTGGCATCCATATAGCCAGAAAACTAGAGAGGCAAGGTTAAATTCTCAAGAAAGGACTTCTAGTCTAGTTTATAGGTTTCTCGAGCAACATAATGAGATTAAGAAGAATGAAATATAAATATGAATGTGATGAAGGAAATATGTTACTACAAAGGTGACGAAGATAATTTTGTACGTCAGTCCTTTTGCTAGCTTGCTTTGAGATCTCTCCACCTGCACACAAAAAAAGGGGGGAAATGTTGTGGCTATTTAGGCACTTACCTCAATCAAACCCCCATTTTGGTGTTTCTACCTCCACGGATAGCCAAGTTTTCAATGAGAGAAATAATGATAAAGAAGATAATACAAGCTACATAAAAAGACACTACAAAATAGTATGTGCTTACTCAATTGAGATGATAGAGAAGATAAGAGGATCTTAACACCTTCATCCAAAGTGCTCAAGGCTTGTGGACAAGAAAATGAGAGGAGCTCAAGCCTCTGCTACAATAGTGTTTGTCTTGTGCTTTCACTATCAGAGTGATGGAGTAGTGGATTGTTGTTATGGAGTATAAAGTGATGCTACAAAGCTTGTAGATTCTTGAAAGAGTCAGAAAATGTGCAAAGATGAACACAAGATCTCACAAAACTTGTGAATGGATGGAATGGTCAAGAATATGAAGGAAAGGATGAAAAATGGCCATATTTGGGTCGACCAACCAAAGGGAGGCATTACTCTTCAACTTCCAATCTAAAGTGTAACATCTTTACAGACTCCAACCACATGAATCTGCCAAGGATGTAAGCATGTCATGTGGATGTTTGCATACCATGTGGGCGTCCCTGACAGAAACACCTCCACCAACACACAACCAGGGCACTAAGTGTGATGTGGAGATCGAACTTAAGTGGAATTAAGCCTCCACCCTAGGTTTTTGAAACTATAAGGGGGTAAAAGGAAATTTGCGTTAGGAGTGAAAAGTCATGCTTATACAATACTATAAACTCAAATGATGTTACAAAATCTTTCCAATGCATATGTTTTACATTTATATTTTTTAAATATTTCTACTAATGTTTGAATTTCCATTTTGTTATTTTTGAGACACCCTAAAATCTATACTTTATAATCACAAGAATACCTTGGAATTGATGGAGTAAATTGAGGGGGTTATTTTATGCATTTCATTCAACATAAAATTTATTGACCATAATTTATTGACTTAGAGATGAGTTTTTGGAGGTGTCAACAGATTCAAATTTTCTAATAATTAAAAAATGATTCAACATAAATGAAAATAAAAGTGATTTAATTTTGAACTCAAATTGCTAAAAAATTAAAGAAACTTGCCCCTTCCATCTTATAGAGAAATGATTCATTAAATTAAAATTACCCCAAATCAAATAAAATACACTCACACAATAATTCTATCCTATTACATGAATAGAATAACACACATTGCTCATGACAGTTTTTCATCAAAAATATGAGTGTGTTACAACATGATAACACTATTTTATTTTCATGTTTTAATGAAATTAAATTTATGCATGCTAGTGACTAAGATTTAGACTTGTTACTATCAAAATATAGTTCAATCATGTTATAACATAAGAATGTTATGGTTTCCATAAAAAATTATCATGTTATTAGATAGTGTGGTAAGTCTATGAACCTCTTTGTACCTAAGTAGATAGTTTATCTAGTGTTTAAATAATTCATTTTTCTTCTAAGGTATCCCATTACGGGAGATCCTTAGGATTTGTGTCTCAAACTTGAGTCCATATATTAATACCACAAAATCTAATTTTTAAGTTATAAAACAACAAATATATATAAATTTCAACACTCAAATAATTTAATTTTTGGCTTGGAACATGTTAGAATAGACATTAATTAGAACAAGATAGTTACAAGAATACATCTCTTTCACATCTTAATATTTTTAAATGGGAACAATCAAATAGAACTCATTTTTATGGATGAAAAATATATTAATAAACTTGGGAGTAGATAAAATTATTCTTAAAATAAATTGGGAGGAGCTTGGGAAACCAAATTTACATGATACTCCCTATGATATAGTACTAGATGAGGGAGCATCCAAAATTTTCATTAGCACATGGTAGAATATAAAGGTCACCCTCTTGGGCTTAAAGGAAAAATAAATTTTAAGTTGTTTGAGACTCAAAAGGACTCTTTGGTTCTTGTAAAAAAATAAAAAAATCTCAAATTGTTTCATGTAGAATGTAATGAAATCTTTGACTCCTAAAAAGAATAATTGAAATTTTATATGCAGGGCTAGATAGTGCATATATAATTGAATATGAATATGGAATAATATTGTTAGAAGGAGATAGAAAAAGAAATAGATGTAGAAGAAGATGATGTATTTATATGGCTTTATTCATTGAGGAATTTTCCTAAGATTGATACAAAGGGAGATACCAAGATAGAGGGGGAAATACTGGTCAAAGATGGTGATTCTACCATAGATATAATTTATGATGCACAATTGGATGAAATAAATATAAGGATAAAGAAGGACATAAACATAGATAGATACCAAATTGGGTGCTACAAAAAAATAAAAATAGAGAGAATATATTGTAGATCAAAACTAGTAGAGCATTTAGTATAAGGATTCATAAAAGAGTAGTAGTAGGCACCACAAATATGTTTGCAATTGATATGGAGATTATATGGAGTAATACAAATTTAGAAACCTATTTTAGGAGGTAGGAGATATATGGAATATTATTAATAGAATACAAAAAAAGGTGGAGCACTATATATTGATTGTTTCTAAGTAAGGAAGGAAGATGAAGGCCCTAGGATCAAAAAGTGTATTTCAAGGAGGAGACACTAGTAGAGAATGAAAAAGGAATGCTAAGTGAAATTGAAGAAGAATGCATATCAGCTCATGTAACAATAATAAATACATTCAAGATAATATAAATATGAAGGAATAACAAATTGTGATGATGCAGAATAAAAAAATCAAGGATGTGCAAGAAAGGATAGATGGTAATAAAAGGGAAGGTTGTAGCATAGAAGACAAATATAGAGTTGTGATAAAGTATAATGGATCTAATGAAGAAAATTTGGAAGTAAGAATGTAAGAATGTATAAATATGAACCATTGATGCTACAAATAATTATTTATGAAGAAAGAGAGGAAATTGAGAGTAATGCAGTACTATGAAATCTAGTGATAACTTGCAGATTTTAGTTTTATAGAACTCATTGAGGATGTGCATTTGAGTTTTCATTTTCATAAAATTGAAATGAGGAACCTTCAATTTTCTTATATATGAATTATTCGATGCATCTTTCCTTGCTTCTAGATAAGAAATTTGATGAACTCACTATTGTAAGTAAATAAATTTACGCATATTTGATGAGAGAGAGAGAAGAAATAAAAGCGTACCTTATTTCCTTCTATGATAATTTGTCAAGTTGTTTTTGCACCTATTTTCTTCTTTTTCTTTTGAAAAATTTCGTTGAGCCTTATTTTTTATTTTTGCTTTTTGTCCCATTTTCTTCTTCAAATTAAAAATGATTCAAAACAAATTCTCCTCCAAAATGAAAAAAATATGTGGCAAAAGAATTTGCAAAAACTTGCATTACTCGCCTCATAGATAATAATAAATGCAACAATAAAAAAAATATTTATAACTTTCTCAAAAATTCACTCTTTTCACCTGGATTTTTTTTTTTTTCATAGACTAACACCGACACACCCACAAGCACGAGGATCACCTGTAAATTGTCTTTTTCATGGATTGAACTCACAAAAATGCAAACAAAACTTGAAAAAATGGTTTGAATTTTGTATGTATATGGCGGGGGTTCGATCAAACCCATAGTGGGGGGATTCAATCGAACCCCTAACCATAAATTTATGCATTATTTTAAAGGGTTTCAAATGAACATATGTTTTTTTGAACCCATGTTCGATCAAACATTATTTTAGGATTCATTTGAACAGGGGTTTGAGCGAACCCCCCATTTCCCCTTTCTCTCAACAAGCTAGTAAATTTATGTAAAAATTTGTCTTTTGAAGCTCAATTTGAGTTTGAAAATGGAAAAAATTTGACAAATCCAACTAGATAATGATAGTCCTCAGAATGAACTATCCATCAAATATAATTTTAATATGTTTTTCTTTTATTATGTATTTTATTTTTTAGTTTTCTTAAACATAGGTTTTTCACCAAAAATCAAGCTCTTTGTTCTGCACATGTGGAAAAATAGCAGATTATCAAAATAAAATTTTTAAAAATATGTTCGGGATGGGTATTGATGTACTTGATCCATTAAAAAATTATTTGAATTTCGATACATATAGAAAACATTATGTTGTATATAGTCCACCTATGTTTGAATTGTATTTGGTTTGACTTCGAAACTTGATTAAGGAAAAAATATTTAATAAAACACTATGAAACCAAAAGAAAGTGCTAGATATCATAGTTACAAATATAAATTCAAAAAAATAATAATTTTATCCTTCGTACAAAAAATTTTATGTTGTATATGGTGAGCGCCACTCTTAAAAATGTTGTTTTTTTTAAAAGCTAGTTTTTAAAGGAGATGGAAAAAGAAATGCAATCTGATTCCAAAAGTTTTGAAAAAAATATATTTAAAATCTATAGAAAAAACATTACAAATCACTAGTTTGCATGATCTTCAAATTCCTCACGGTTTAGCCTCTATAGGAGCCTGAGAGTGAAGATTTAGTTAAAAATATCAATTCAGTGTCCAGTTTGCCCAAAAATTGTAAACCGATATTGTAGGACCACCCAGAGGTTTCCTTTTCAAATATCATAGAAGAGTTTTGTTCAAATATTGAAAAAAATACATTATCTTCTAACTCAAAATAATGTGAACAACATAGCCTAATAGAGAAGGAAGTTTCTTTTGCAATTGAATTACATGGGATAACTATTTCAAATCAGCAAAGTTAGGATGAAGAATTAGTTTGTAAACTTGAAACCAACAACAATAGTTTTTTTTTTATCTTCTCCAGAGGGTGGCCAATCAGATATTTCTCCAAGATGGAGGCAAACAAATAAAAATCAGTCATTCTTGCACCCAAGCATGAGGAAGAGCAGTTTCAGCTCACTTGTTCACTTTAAGACAACAAAGTGCATTACCAACATAAGGAAGTAAGTGATTTTATCTACATTTTTCAGGGAATATTGCAATTGTTTGTTGGAATTTTATCCATTGTACATCTCATCTAGTTTCTCAAGATCATACAAAGAATTGTATATTGTGTAGGGATTGAAGCTACTTCACACAACCAGTGAATGTATTCGTTTGAGTTGGTATCTTGTTGTTAGTGTAGATAAGGTTAGTTTTTCATTTTGTCTAAGTGATTTTTTGCATAGTCAGCCAGTTTGTTCTGAGTCTTTTGGTAGGTGGAATAAGATTTGAAGGTCTTATGCATTGTTTTGCATGAGTTAATATAGTATGTAAGACTATTTCCTTAGTATTGTCAAGTTCCTTTTAAATTTGTGACCAATGGATAAGTTTAGGCAACTGGTCTAGGGTGCTTAGTAGGCAAGCATTTAGCAGATGTCACCAAAATATTCACCTAATTTTTCTTTCATCTCATAAGGTAGAGATGGAACAAAATTTTCAACTAAAGATGAAAGGTACATATTTGTTTATGCTAATTTTTCATTATCATATGTAAAAGATGCTATCAAATGAACTTTCGGTTTTATTTCGTAAGTGTTTACAAGAGAAAATATTGCACAATTTTTGCATAAAATTTTGTCTTTATTCATAATTACAAAATATATGGTGTCCTACAAAAGCGATGGGAATGATTGAATCAAATCAATATAAAATTACACTATACATTTTAAGAAAAAGAAGAGCGTATGAAAGGAATAGAGATTTGTCATTGTCTGAATGACAAACCCCAAGGTTGAACTACTACATCTTTAGCTCCTCTCGCTTGGTTGCTCTGTTGCTCTAGAAGTTACCTATAAGGGATTGAAAATTTGGTGTTAGAGCTCGAGATGCCTACTCTCCTCATAAAAATTCATAAAACATATAATTTACTCTCATAAGGCATTAAATTATTTTTATAGTTATCAGAAAGATCAAGGAAAATTAGAAGATCATTATCAATCACCATCAAGCTTTGAGTTTGATTGTTTTTATCTGACATGTTTGTTCACTATGCAGGTATAGGTAGATTTTTCATTGTTGGATTATTTTTCATTAACATCACAACATTTGGAGGAAAATGGGCTCCCACAAGGGTTGAGCCCAACATGTTACCCTTTTGTTTGCAATTTTCATCAATGGAAGTGACTTTAGGTCACAACAGTCACTTACAAGCCAAGGAAAGATATGAATTTTTTTCAATAAAGTTAAAATTACACACAATCATCAATAGAAGACAAATTTATCAAGTTCACAGAGAACAATCAACATATTTTTAAAATAATGATGAAAAGACAACCTATAGGTGACCTTCTTTGTAAGGATAATTATTAAGATATGTCTCTAGATGAAGCAACTTTTAAGGGATTCTACATTATTTTCTAATTAATTAGAGCCTGAATATTGTGCAAAATAAATGTAGTTGCAATTTAAGATGGTCTAATGATGAGGAAATTAGAGGACAAAGTTATAGAATGGTAGAGCATCACAAATTTTTGATAGAGAGAATATGAAGGTTATGGGTTGAATATTATAACGTGATGACAAGAAATATTTCAAGAAGATAACAGTGATAGAGCATGAATATAGTCTTGTAGTATTTATATGGAAATACTATGGTAAAGATATAAAGAAAGCCCCATTAAATGCTTTGTCACTAATATCAATAAGGATCCAAATTTTCCCATGACACACGATAATGATATGTATATTGCATTTTTGGTTTGATCTTCACATGAAAAAAAATGGTGAAAATTTATCTTGTGGTGCTAAGGGAATCCGTTCTTAATGAGGAAACATCTACAGTATAGTTTTAGGGTCAACTATGTACTCTCTTTTTAAAGAACACTAGTTCACAGTGAGACAATGAAGAGCAAGCAATAAATCAAATGTAGATTGAAGACTTCACAAGATATGGCAATGCCCCATAACAAGATAGTTGAAACTACATGTGACATGGTGATTTCACTCTTGTAATTATATGAAGTTATATACAAGCTACTGTAATTTAAGCAATTTGACTAGTCATCCCATATAAGGAAATGTTCTATGAACATTTCATGCTATCTGTTTTGTACTAGCTATAGTTGAAGGATAGCAACATTATTTCCTACACAGATAATGGATATTCATTATAGAATTTAATGAGAAAATAGTAAGGAGAATACAAGAATCAGAGCAAATCAAAGAAGGAATTGCCCATTTTTCAAATATAAAAAAATGATATGAAGCTATGGTGTCAAGATAACCCATGATATCCTATTGCTTTGTAAAAACCTAAAATAGTAAATGAAAGAATTTACCACAGAAAGGGGTATCTATCTCAGTCAAAATAACAAGGCCCTCGAGACTCTTTGTAGAGAATAAGAATTTACAGTAAGGAGAAAGATACAATTCTTATGAGGAAAACTTAAAGAAAAGTATAAAATTTATGTAGAGGCCGAGTCAAGATATGTAAAAATATGTAGATTTTCCTTCATATTCTATGAGAAGTATGTAAAGGGATGGCCACAAAACCTAGCTATAGAGGAAGGAAGTCATATCCTATGCAGTAGGAATACAAACCCTCATTCATTTATAGGAAATGAAGGATATGGTAAATCCTATGAATTCTATTAAAGGCCAATAGTAAGACATGGAGAGGTTGTGACCTATCAATAGTTCCATGAAAAAACAAATACCTATAAGTGCACACAAAGTGACTCAAACTCTTTAGGTTACACCTTGAAACCCTTAGGTTTGAAAAAATAAATAAAAAGACCTTATCTTGCTATGAAAAGGAAATCAGGGAAAATGAGTTCTTGGTCTCTCACTATGAAGGTGTATGAGAAAGGGACACAAAGTAATGGAGTTATAAAAAAAAACCTTTTAGGAATAGAACATTAATGAAAATCTTCAGAATGTCAATCACACAAAAACAAATAAACATGTTCTCACCATTCTCTTCCATGATAGAGCTCGAAACAAACATTTTATTCATAGATAATGATGGAAAAGGGAAATGTGTATACAGATAGAGCTTATCCAACTCAGCTTCAACATAGAATTTGCAGATATCTACATATGAAAGCTCTAGAAAATCCTCTAGAGAATCCATGAAAGCTCAATTTTAGAACATGGTGGCACTCTCAATAGAGAATGTAAAGTAAAATAAATTAAATGTGAAATGTGCATTGGCCATGAGCTTCCTTAGGGTTTCTTTTTGCCCTAAAGTTTGATCAATCATCAAATGGCATTTTCTACCTTTTTAAAAAAAATATTTCATTCATAAACTAATACCCCCCTTTGTACAAAAGGTTAAATTCTATATGCCTTGTGTTTTCCTTTTTCATAATTTGCAAAGTATAAATTTTCAAGACAAGGTAAATCCAAGTGTCCGCTTTATTCTTTTAAGAGTTAAAAGCTAGTTTGGAATGTAAACAATATTATGGACTGATAAGTTATAAATCACTTTATTAATGTTACGTAATGGTAAGAAGCTGCTTTCAAGTTATTGTCAAACATATATAGTTGAGGATTTCTATGCAAGTGGCAAGCATCTAGGAAGAGGTTCGGGAAGTTATCCAACAAGTAGAGGAGATATAAGAACTATTTCGACTTATTTTTGGAGGGGTTTGAAAGCATCTATGAGAAATTTTTTGTGCCTTTATGGTAGGAGAGGTCAAGCCTTCACCTTTTCTTTTTTTTAAACCATTTTTGGAGTCTTTTGAGGGGATGAAAAAGAGGCTTTATTGTTGTGCATGACCAAGGGAGGTTTACATCCCTATCTTTGTGGAGATACTTGGGAAAGAATAAGTAACTTCATACTTCAGTTTTGAAGTTATTTCATATAATATTTTTGTTTCATTGTGATTTTAGAGGTCCTTTTTGGTAGAAGACAATATTTGTAACTTTTGAACAAACATGTATAGCAATTTAAACCTTGGAGATCAATGAAGATAAGCAGTTTTTCCTTCTCAATTTTTATTTTATTGTGTGCATTTGAATGATTGATGAAATTACATGTGAATTTGAATCATTCCTTGTTGTTGTGTCTCATTAGTAGCACCTTTGTGCATAAAATATATGTTATTTTGTAGGTTGTGAGTTGTGTTGGAATGAAAATCATTCAAGTTGTGAAAAGTATCTTTCCTTCTAGGATTGTGTGTATTGTATTCTCCTTATGTAACATTGATGCAAAAGCATACGAGTATTGAGTTGTGCATGAAAAGATTTATTTTTTACTAAAACTATGTGTGTAAGCATCTTTTCAAGTTTTAGATAACATGTTGGTGCATCACCCTAGGAGTTAGTATTCATTTTCATGTTTCCTCCTTACCATTTCCTCTACAAACATTAGAATAGTTATTTCAGTGAGTACATTTACACTCAACTTACTATAGAGGTTATTTTCTACTTTAGGTGACCCACAACCTAGAAAAGTTACCATCTTTCACCAATATGCTAAGTTTTGCAACTTAGCAAGAGAAAAGTATTGAGTGACAACAATTTTTGGCATGCCCAGTGGACTATTTGAACTATCTTAGTTAAAAAAAATCCCATGCATTGCTGATATTGTTGTGAATTTCAGAAAAATATTCCTTTGGAGGCAATAAAATAAAAAAATTGGTGGTTCTAGCAAGAAATTAATACTATTTTCACCAAGACAACTATTGGTATGTACATATTTTACAAAAAAAATCAGACCTGATTTTTATTATTTTAAAGGATTTTAGTGAGTTTCCAGCTTGTATAAATGTTTTAATATGTCTTACTTTTCACCATTTAATTAAAATATTTCTACTAACCCCTCTTATTATCCATATGAAGCTAAAAACATTATTTCTTCAACCCAAAATGGCTCTGTAATAGTAAAAAACCAGCAAGTTCCATATACTTTCCACCCACCCACCCTGCTCAACCATCATGTTAGATAATATATGCTCAAAATCAACTTCAAGAAACCTCTTTTATGCCAAAATGGCATACTCAATACCCTATTTTATTCCAAAGTGATGAACAAATAGAGATTGCAAACATCAAGAACATATTGCTTGATTGGACCAAGGAACTGAATGAGATCAAGAGGCAACAAGCATATAATTTGCAGTAACAGGAATTAGTTTATCAAGCTTATCTTCATGAGCAATAGTTGAAGGCACAAACGAGACAACATGAGGAAGATTTTGCAAAGGAGGTGGTGGAAAAAGAAGAAGAGAAGAATCTTTTGTTTTCCCAGAAGTTGAAAGTTCAATCAGCTCTCCCATTTCTAAATCTATTTTTTGAGGAAGAAGTACCCCAGTTCAAGATACCAAGTTTCAAAACAAGGTAATTCTCTTAAGCTTCATAAGTCTTCCAAAGTTTATATTCCAAGCTTCAAAGGTCCTTCTTCATTTAAAAAATCTATCATTGAACAAGTTTAGCCCATCAATATTCAAGAGCAACCCTTTGAACAACCTATTCTCTTTCAAGAAAATCAACAAAGTTCCCAATTTTATAATTAGCTCTCTTATCTTCTTAGTGGGAAAAATAAGGAAGTTTCTAAGGTAAATTCAAAGTCTTTTGTTGGTTTTTCACTTGTACATGATGAAGGAAATGAAAGATAAGACCTGCAAAAATGGAATAATGAGAAAAAAGGGTTGGGACAACAAGAAGTAAGGTAAGAAATAGGTGTTGAAAATGAGTTGCTAACAAATTATTTGAATGCGCTTCCTAGTTTTGTTGAACAAATTGAGGATGAAAAAGAGATAGGTACTAAGTGTGATATTAAAGTTGATTTATTGAATGAAATTTCATGGTTTTTTTGATGATGATGAAGAAAATATGTCTATATTAACACCATCATCATGTTTTGAGTGGCATAGTGATGAAGAAAATATTCCTATATTAACACCATCATCAAGTTTCGAGTGGAATATTGATGAAGATAATTCTCACAAGGTGTTGATCAATGACATAACACATGAGGAAAGCCTTATCTCAAGGACTGAATAGGTTACTAAACATGAAGATGGTGGTGAAAGTGAGAAAGAAATAGAAAATTTGTTGGAAGAATGAACAAGATCATATCCCTTGTTAATAGTTTAGTTGCCATTGATGTCACCATGATATATGAGTTACAACTGATTCATGTCAATATGGTATCCTAAACTGATAATACAAGACCAACCTCTAGTATTTTTCTCCAGAATCCTCTCTGGTAAATAACTACTACTTCAGTTTTTTGGGAAATGGTTTGTGAATGAGAAATGCATACATGAACAGGAACTCTTAAGCACAATTTTTCATGGTCATCTTTGGTATCATTTTTGTTGTATACAATTTTTCTATTAGGTCTACTGCTAGCCAACCTATCATACAATAGAATTTGTAATGGATTAATTTTGTTTGTATAATCCATACCGAAAACTATAGTGTGCCACACGTTTGAAATGTTGCTAAGAAGTTTGTCAAGCCAACCTCATTCTTATCCTTGACAATAAAATATATATAAGATGTTTTTGTAAAGTTGAAGTGTGATATGTGTATTGGATTGAGTGAGTATTAGCAAACTACATATGGGATCGAAAAAGGAAAAGTGTAATTTTCTAGCATGCAAATTCACTTTAATTTCAAAGGAACTCAATCTACACTTGAGGTGTATTTCTATCAGTTTAATTCTAGCGAATAGAAATTTTTGTTGCTTCATTTTTGTAGGTAGTGAGCCTCCCATTTTAGACAATGAGTCCTGGTAGTGAGACACCCTTTTTTAATATCTTATAACCAGTTATACTATATTGTGAGTTAATCCTCACCATGGTTTTTCCCACTCTAGGTTTTCCACGTAAAAAAATTGGTGTCTATTATGTTTTGTGTTTCATGTTTTGTTGATGATTCTACTTATCTTAATTATCATTTGCTTTGGATTGATTGGATGGTATTTGTTCAATAATTTTAAGAATATACTGATTCACCCCCCTCCCTTAGTATATTGGATATTTAACAATTGGTATTAGAGCAAGGTTTCTCTTAATAATTCTAACAACTTGAGGGAGATCTTGAAGATTGAACAAATGGAAGATAATATAGAACTTAGACTGCTCTTGATGATCTTGACAAAGCTGAAAATGAGAATAAAGATTTGAAAGAAAATATTGATGAGGAAAATGAATGTGTCTGGAAATTGAAGAAACAATTGAATAAATTCAAAGAGAGACATAGAGAAGTCAGAGACCAACTGAAACAAGCAAATGAATACATTACTAGACTAAAGTTGCAAGTGGAAGAAAACAAGAGGATTGAAGAATGATTGAATACAAAGATAAAAAATAAGTCTGATGAATGTTCTAGAATTGAGCAAGAAGTGGTAAATTTGAGAGAAGAACTGGAAATAACAAAAGTATGTGAGGATAGTTTCAAAAAAGGCTCCACCGGGATTGATGAATTGATTGCTTAACGAAAACCCTCTAAAGACAAAGGAGGATTGAGATTAGAAATAGGTGAAATATCTAAAGTAATAAAAGATCAAAAGACTCAAGATAAAGGAAAGCAAAAAAGGAATCCAGGAAGAAAACCACTTGTTAGATAGTCAAACGCAGTAAGGTACCCATCTTCCAATGGCACTTGTTTTTCCTGTAACAAGTTTTGGCATAAGGCAACTAAATGTAGAAGCAAGATGAATTAATTTTTTGGTTTTTTCCCTAGACAACACTATGTTTGTAATAAATTTGGACATAGAGTTAGTGAATGTAAAAATCAGATAATGAACCGGTTTAATAAAGGAAGGATGAATGAATCCTTTACTGATTACTGCTACAACTGCAATAAATATGGACATAAGGAAAACTACTGCAAAACAAGGTTTAGTGGAAGTCAATTAAGTCAAAGAAATGTTTTATGTTATAATTGCAATAAACTATGAAAAATTTCAAAGGTATGCAAAAACAAAAAGGTAAAATAGTATGTTTAGCAAAAGAAGAATGAACTTGAAAAGAAGGTTGACAAGAAGATGTTAAGCAGGAAATAAGTAAGATATGGAAATGAAAGAAGAGTTAGGGACTATTGATATTCCTGTACCCTCATCCGGTGCAAATGATTCTTCCAGTAACTAGACCTAACATGGACTTAGGGGGAGCTTTAGTAGAAAATCCTTAAAACCCCCTAATTGCAAGCTTGTCAAATCCATGGCATGAAGTAAATTTGTAAGTAATCAGTATATAAAGGTTTTGGAAAAGAAACCAGAAGAAAGGAGGTTTGTATGCTTGTTTAGGAAGCATATAAGGATTTTTCAACACAACTGAGGAAATCTAGTATCTTTTTTGAAATCCAAGTGCATTTAATTTGAATTAGGGAATCACATTAATCTATAAAGTGAAATTATGAAGGAATTTTGATCATTTTTACATTCAAAAGAAGTGGATAATGGATTGGAGCAATTTAGAGCGAATTGAGGTGTGACTGGTGCAAACCCTAGTTTCAGATTTTTGTGAAGAAAAGGTTATTTTCGATTTTGTGCTTCTGTGAGCTTGTGAAAATTCTTTTTTGAATATTTTTAAGTGTTCAAAATATAGAAAATGGAAACTCCTGTAGTTTTATAAACAATAGAAAGACCTAGGCCCTCCTATAAAAATAATTCGATGAAGGTCTTTGAAGATGACCTATTGGGTGCCTTCTCTTCGATTCCTCATGATGTCATGTTGATAGAGGATACAAGGATGAAAATTAGGTTAAGTCATAAGAATTCAATAATATCAAACTAATTGATATATGGATTAATGAACTCACTAATGATAAATGATAGGTAAAACCTAAATACTCAAATCTTGTGATGATGAAGTTGGATTGTTGGAACAATTTTCCAAACTTTAGTTCTACAGTGGATGACCCATATGTAAAGTTGGTTCTTAGAATAATGCATTATCAGTTCTTATGGACTCATGAACCACACTTAGAAAGGAATCAATTAAATCTGTCATTGGACTACGTGACACTAGATCAATAATTGTGTTGAAGGTAGTGAAAAATTAAATGGTATTAAAACTCACCGGTGCTACCTATGAAAAAATGGATCTAGCAACAAAACCTATTAAAAATCAAGCCATGAAGTATGCATCCATAATGATTGGCCGAAAAATATACTTCACCAACAATAAAACTTTCTGTCTTCCACAACTATCTATACTGGCTATGATATGTTTCTAAATGGTACTAATTATGATCTATGTGAGCTTCTCAGGAAATAGTTGCTTCAGAACCTAAGGATATCAAAGGAAACGAAGTACCCATTTAAGTTTGGCTCTCTAATTGTATGTTTGTTATTCAAATTTCTCAGAATGCTTCTGAGAAAAACTGGAACTATGTGTTGGGATCCATCTCAACCTCTTTCACATTAGATCTTTGACCACATGAGTAATTTGGGTGATGTAAACAATGTAGCAAATGCCTTGACGAAATTATTTTTTTTGTTCAAGAAGAATATGAATGAAAGAGATATAATTTCAAGAAATATTGTGGAGAAATAAAAAAATCAGATTATATTTCATGTATCTTCTGGTGAGTGTATGATAGAAGTGGTTGAACCCCAGATCATCTAGATTCAACCTCTGGGTTATGAAGTCTCAAAAGATGATGCTGAAAGATATGTGCAATTCTTGTTGAATATTCCTAAAGATCCGAATGAACCCCAAATTGGAACTAATGCAAAGAAATCAAGGGAAGTTCACTTGGAGCAGAACAAAGCTAAAACTAAGAAAAATGTGGAGAAAATGCTCAAGCCCTGTTTCACACTTGCAGAGTTAACTAGAGCAAGAGTTGTTCAAGGAAAAAAGTCTACACAAATACCTAGTGTAATGAGATTCAGTAGGACACCTCCTTCCATACCAACTTTTGGACCAACTATAATGAATTATGTGCCCAACAATGTTGATAAAGGAAAAGGCCCATCTCCTTCTAGACCTACTACCAAATCAGGAAAAAGGAAAGGTGTTCCTCTGATATCTCCTATCAAATGAAGAAAAGAAAATTCTACTAGAGAAAAGAATATGAGTATTACAAATGATTAGGAGGAAGAGGAAGAAGACCCTGATGCAAATTTTACAAGAAAGAGAAGGATGAGTGCTTCCTCTAGTGAAGGTGCATCACAAGAAACCAAGATTGGCTCAAGGGAATTTTAATATGTGTCATCTTAAGATGATGCTAATGAACAAGATATTCATGAATCAAAGAAGGCCAAAATTATAGAATAAGTTTTATTGGACCAGGAAGAGAAAAAAACCTCTCTAGTAAGGCTTAGTTCCCCTCTTAAACTAGATGTTTTGGTGAATCAAGATGATATGGTGAAGTCTACTATAGAAGTGTATAATTTAGTAGGAGAAGAGGATAAAGAAACAATAAATTTGGACATTATCCAAAATTTCATTATTTTGGAAGCCAAATGGGATAAAATTAGGTGTGATGTTCCTAAAAATGTGTGGAAAATACTGATGAAAAGGAGAGTAGAGGTAGTAGAGCTAGAGGAGAAAATAACAAACAAAGCATATAAAGAAATTGCACCCTCTCTATCTCCAAATAATTTAGAATCTTTGAAGAATATTTGTGCTAAAATTTTCAGAGAGAAAAGAAGGTTTAATACCGTGATGACAAAAGATAAGAAAGAAATCAAAGGAATAAGGAAGGAAACAATAAGCACAATTAGAGACACTATAGAAACGTATGACATGATTGGTGCATCTAGTTCAGCCTCTGAAACTAGAAAAGAAAATTCTACATAAGTTGTGGAAGAACCTCCTCTCGGTGTTGCTAATGATAATGAACCTCTAGAAGTGAATGAAAATAATGTCCCTTTGGAAATAGGTAGAACAAATGTTCTATCAAAAATCAATGTTGCCAATGAAAATCCAGAAAATGAAAAAATTGTTGAAGAAAATTTTGAAGCAGAAGTTCATGTTGCTACCCCTTCGGTACACCCCAGTGAGGGAGATAAACATAAGGAAGAAGAAAAGAAAAGGGATGAAGAAAAAAAAGAAGATAAAATTGAAGAAGATAAGGTAGAAGAAGAATAATTAGAAGAAAAGGAAATGGAAGAGAAGAATGCAAGAGTGAAAATGCAAAAAAAGAAAATGTAGAGGAAGAAAAAGAAGAGGAAGTAGATAATGCAAAAATGGGATTTGTTGATATTGTTGGAAATAATGAAGAAGTATCCCAGAAAGTTGTAGAATCACATAAGCCCACTGGAGAATCCTCCTTTGGTGATGATGTTTTGAAGGGATTGTTATCAAAGAAGAATAGATTCCAACTGGTAATTCCTCTAAAACTCCTATAAATTCTAATGAATCAAGGTTATGCAGACCTGAACAAGATTTCTCCAGTACATAAATTGGTATTAGGTGATGTATTTCATGCATCCGGTAGAAGAGAAATATTAGAAATGCATCATAAATGGACTGAGCTTATTGAATATTCTATTAAGGCACTTTAGTTTGTTACTCTAGATACATTTGTTGATACATCTCTCTTCAGTTGAGAAATTGAAGCTTCTATTGGACTCCTTTAAGGAGGATTCTACAAGACTTTTTGAGAAAACAAAATAGGATGCAAAGGAGAATCTAAATGAGAAAATGTTGTTGATCCTTGATGAAAAATGTGCCTCAACACATGCCAATGTAGATAAGATCCTTGAAGCTGTGAAGACTTGTGAAGCTGAAGCTAATTTTGTGTTTACATACTGTATAAGGTGGCCTAATGCCACTCAAAGCATAAAAGATCTCATGGATTCCATTGAGTCCCAGTTGACCACTGTCTCTAACACCTATAATGCATCAATAGATAAAGATAGATCAAATTTTAATGATATTTTTGCACACAAAGAAAATTTCTTTATGTTGCAAAAGCAGAAGGAAGAAATAATTAGAAAATTTAACTTGGTTGGTGATAAAATGAGAATTGAGTATGCTCTGATAGCCAATGCTTTGGATAATGCTAAGAATTTGGACAAGATCAATCTAACTCCAGATACTTTAGATGAAGCTAAAGAAAATTTTATTTTTTTAGAATCTATAAACTAGTTGTTGGTATCTGCTAAAAAGAGTTGGGAGGATGGAAAAATAGTCTAGCAAGGCATTCTAGGAGATTTTCAAAATGCTCCCTCATCCAGGTAAAATATTTTTTATTTTTAAATTGCATGAGATAACTCCTCAGGGGGAATTTAGAAGTTTGATTCCATGTGTTTGCACATTCTAGATCATGTGTACATATCTTTCATGTTTTTTGTTATTTGAACTTTGTCCTTAATGTCAAAGGGAGATAAGAGTTATGAGAAATAGAGTATATTGTATAGTTTTTTTTGGCACATGTTGGCATCAATGAAAAAGGGGGAGATTTTTGGAAGAATGAAGAAGATCATATCCCTTGTTAACAATTTTTTTGTCATTGATGTTACCATGATATATAAGTTACAAATGAGTCATGTCAATTTGGTATCCTGGACCGGTAATACAGGACCAACCTCTAGTAATTTTTTCTAGAATCCTCTTCGATAAATAGCTGCTACTTCAGTTTTTGGGAAATGGTCCATGACTGATAAATGCATACATGAATAGGAAACTCATAAGAATAGTTTTTCATGGTCATGTCTAGTATCATTTTTGTTGTATACAATATTTCTATTAGGTCTATTGTTGGCTGACCTATCATATAGCAGATGTTGTAGTGGATTAAATTTTGTTTGCATAATCCATGCTGACAACTATAATGTGTCACACATTTGAAATTTTTCTAAGAAGTTTGTCAAGCTAACCTAATTTTTATCCTTGATAATCAGATATATATAAGATGTTTTTTGTAGAGTTGAAGTGTTATATGTGTATTGGATTGAGAAAATATTAGCATACTACATATGGGAGCGAAAAAGGTGATGTGTAATCTACTGGGATGTGAATTCATCTGAATTACAAAGGAACTAAATCTGCACTTGAGGTGTACTTCTATCAGTTCAATTCTGGCGGTTAGCCATTTTTGTTAGTTTAGTTTTTGTAGGCAGTGAGCCTCCCATTTTGGGTAGTTAGTCCTAGCAGTGAGCCACCCTTTATTAATATAATATAACTAGTTATACTATATTGTGAGTTAATCCTCACCGTGGTTTTTCCCACTCTATGTTTTCCACATAAAAATTCTTGGCGTCTCTTGTGTTTTGTGTTTCATATTCTATTGATGATTCTTCTTATCTTAATTATCATATGCTTTAGATTAATTGGATGGTATTTGTTCAATAATTTTAAGAATATATTGATTCACCCCCCCTCTCAGTATATTGGATATTTAACAACAATAACATGTTATAGAAGGTATGGAATTTTATACTTTCTTAGATTTTTAATTTGAACTAGAACATGATTCACATGAGTCAATTATTGAAGAGTTTGAAGAGGTTTCCTTTTAAAATATCATAGAAGAGTTTTGTTCAAATGTTGAAGACAATACATTGTCTTCTAACTCAGAAGAATGTGAGCAACATAGCCAAATTGAGAAGGAAGTTTCTTTTACAATTGAGTTAGATGGGCTAACTATTTTGAAGCAACAAAGTTTGGTTGAAGAATCAATTTGTAAACTTGAAACTAGCAAGAACGGTTTTGTTTTGGTCTTCTCTAGAGGGTGTCTAATTAGACATTTTTCTAGGATGGAGGAAAATAATGAAAAATTTATCATTCTTGCACCCAAGCATGAGGAAGAGGACTTTCAGCTCCCTTATTCAATTTAAGACAGTAGAGTGTATGCCTAACACAAGGAAGTAAGTGAGTTTATCGACATTTTTCAAGGAATGTAAGAAGCTAGTTGTTGGAATTTTATCCATTGTACATCTTCATGTAGTTTTTAAAGTTCATGTAAAGCATTGTATATTGTGTAGGGATGGAAGCTACTTCACACAACTAGTGAATGGATTCATTTGAGTTGGTATCTTGTTGTTAGTGTAGATTAGGTTAGTTTCTCATTTCATCTAAGTGATGTTTTGCATAGTTGGTGAGTTTGTTTTGAGTCTTTTGGTAGGTGGAATAAGATTTAAAGGTCTTATGCACTATTTTTCATGAGTTACAACTGTATGCAAGACTATTTCCTAATTTTTTTCAAGTTCCTTTCGACTACGTGCACAATGAATGAGTTCAAGCAACTAGTCGAGGATGCTTAGCAGGAAAGCATTTAGCAGATGTCACCAAAACTTTTACCTAATTTTTCTTTCAGCTCAATTAGGTAGAGATGGAACAACATTTGCAACTAAATATGAAATTTACATATATTTTTCTACTAAGTTTTCATTATCATACACAAAATATGCTATCAAATTAACTTTTAGTTTTATTTTGCAAGTGTTTACAAGAGAAAAGATTGCATAATTTTTTCATGAAACGCTATCTTTATTCATACTTACAAAATGTATGGTGTTAGACACAAGTCATGGGAATGATTGAATCAATGCAATATAAAAGTAAGCTATAAATTTGAAGAAAAATAAGATCATATGAAAGGAATACTAAGTTTTCATTATCATACACAAAATATGCTATCAAATGAACTTTTAGTTTTATTTTTCAAGCATTTACAAGATAAAAGATTGCATATTTTTGCATAAAATGATATATTTATTCATACTTAAAAAATGTATGGTGTCGCACACAAGTCATGGGAATGATAAACCCCAAGATTGGAGTATTGCATCTTCAACTCCTCTCGCTTGTTTTCTCTCAAATTTTCTTTGTTGCTCCAAAAGTTACCTGCAAGGGATTGAAAATTTGGTGTTAGAGCTTGGGATGCCTACTCTCCTCATATACAACATAAGAAAAAATATATTTTACTCTCCTAAGGCATTAAATTAGTTTTGTAGATATCACAAATATCAAGGAAAAATAGATCATTATCAATCACCATCAAGCTTTGAGCTTTATTGTTTTTATCTGACATGTTTGTTCACTATGTAGTTATAGGTACAATGTTCATTGCTAGATTATTTTGAATTAACATCACAACATGTGGAGGAAAACTTTCTCCCACAAGGGTTGAACCAAGCATGCTTCTATTTTTTTGAGAGGCATATGAGGTGTAATTTTCATCAATGGAAGTGACTTCAAGTCACAACAATCATTTACAAGCCAAGGAAAGTTATGAAAATTATTCAATAAAGCTACAAATACACACAATCATCACTAGAAGATAGAGTTATCAAGTTCACAAAGAAAAATCTATTGGAAACAAGCCACACTGAGAGGGGGGTGAATTAGTGTTGTACAAAAATTAACTTTAGTAATCTTTAACTTTAAAGAATCAATAACATTAATTCATAATGCATAAAAAAGAAAGGAAACACAACACCATAACATCGATATTTTTACGTGGAAACCCTATTAGGGGAAAAACCATGGTGGATAGCCAATCCACAAGTATTATTCTAAGTATACTCAAAATTGAATATTACAAGGGGATGCACTTACATTTAGGTGCACTTCCTAGAGCTCACTGCTCAATATGAAAGGACTTGCTCCCCAAGATTTTAGTTTGAAACCATATAAAGATTTGAACTGAAGGATTAGAATTTAGAATGCTTGATTACAATTCCAATTAAAGAACATCAATTGATTTGTTCTTGTACAGACTGAATCTAGAATTCTGCTTTGCTCTACTTATGCACATAACACAGATCATCTATGTGCAAGTGAAACTATGCTTTATTGCACCTCTTCTTTGCTCTAACTCACTGATCATACACTAGCACAACTCATACACCACACAAAATGATATGGAGGATCAAATATATATATCTTCAATATAGGTTTATTTTACAAACTATCAGCTTCAACAAAACACGAGATAATTACAACTATCAACTTATATAATGGGAAATATACAATGTGTACCCACAAAGGTTGGCCACAACTTGGCTAGGACCCAAAAAATGATATACAAACATAAATATACTTAATTACTTAGTTACCATACATCCACGACTTTGTATATTCAAGTATTCAGCCTTAATATAGGAAAGCTTGAGAACACAACAATCGAATCTTCCATCTTTCACATAATCTAGTACGAGTTGTTGTGCTTTAGAAGAAGTGAGGATAATATGCCAACAAATGTTCTTTGAGATGCGCAAAGAAAAATAATAGTCAGAGATGATCTTACAGATTGAAGAACTCTAATTTATTGGATACGTTGTTTTTATTTGATACTTCTGAGTCTTCTTGTTGGTCGGAGCAAATGATGGAGTGTAGACTTGATGTATGATTATGGTTGCCATCAATGAAAATAATAAATGATCCTCATAGTGTCTCTTGCCAACAATCTCCCCCTCTGGAATTGATCGTAACACTTAGTGAAAAATGATTAAGTGTCAAATTAGTACCAAGATAGACTGTACCGCTCAATCAAAATTCAAAAATGTGATTCGCCAATTCTCCCCTTAGAAGATTGAACATTTTTAACTCTATTCCTTCTCCCCCTATGGAATCAATGGCAAAGGTGGTTGTCAAATGACAAAAATGTATTGATACACAAATTTTTTTTTGAGCAAACAACTATAACTTACATGAACCTAAAGATATTAGAAAAGTATTTCTTTAGAAGAACACATAATATGGCATTAGTTTATCCAATACCTCGAATGCTAGATTTAACAGTTCACTATCCTCAATGTGAGATTTTAGTAGCTCCTCTCTTTCCTGAGCTTGAGCAAGTGTAGCTATTTTCATTTTTGAACTGGTCTCAAGGTAGATAGGTGAATGGGACCATCGATCAATTATCCATCTAATTCTTCCTTTTGTGCAACTAAAAATTTCTTGACAACTTTAGCAATGTCTTTTGTAGCAACCAAAAATTCTTCCTTTGCTTTGACAAGTGTTTCCTCAGCTGAAGGTGTGGGATTGGCTTCATATTTTTCAATTGAAATGTTTTTAGGTATTTATACCTTATCAACTAAATTATTTTTGAGGTACCTCCACTTCCATGGGAATTTCAGTGTTAGCATCAACATTGCCTTTTCCTACTTCATTTTCCAAAATATGGAAAACATTATCACCATGGGTTTCTTTAGTCACAACATCAATTTTCTCATTCAAAAGTATTTCTCTTAGAATTTTCTCTGTTTCCTTTGTGAGTTCTTATGTTTTACCAATCATAAGTTGGTTGACCCTTGTTTTACTCTTGAACTTATTTTTTGATCTGTTCAAGAGTGCCTTCATTTCATCTAGAGATATAGTTGGACATAGTTCAACTAAAACCCTTTCTCTCATTTTCTTTTCTTCATTTCTAGCACTTAACCTCCTAGCTTCTAGAATGTCATATAAATTTTTTGGCCAACTATCCATTATTTCAATGAAAACATTATTGAAATAATTCATGTGTTTTATAGTTGCCTCTTCCAAAATTATTTTATCAGAAACATTGAAAGATTCATACCATTTCTAAAGCGGTTTTAAATTTTCATCCTGAACCATAGATTTTTCAATAGCTTGCATAGACATACCTAATTCATTTTCCTTTTATTTATTCTTGGATTTATCACCTTCATCGAAAGGATTTCTTTGTGTGACTAAAACTACTTTAGAGCCTTGATTTTGGATCTCGTTGATTTATTTATCAGATTTTGTCTCCTCATCATCTCAGATAGCCATGTATACTATTTCACTTTTCTTCTTTCCTTCCTTTCCAGATCTTTTATGATCCTTCATTATGGGAGTGACCTTTTTTGTAGGGGTTGAGTGGGATATAAATCTTCTTGTAGTCTTAGTTCTATTGGATTGCATTGTTAGACCATCTGATTCTATTTTTGACGCCTCTCTGAAAAACTTGTCTTGTTGGTTCATCTTCAACTCTTTTTTGTCTACCCTTTTTTATCAACTTTGTAGATATTCCCATAATTTCTATGAAAATCTCAGCTTCTTTTCTTACACGCTTAGTGCCAACAAGATGTCTCAATTCACTATGTACCTATTTATTCTTTTCAACATACGCTATGAATCTTTCCTCTACCAGATCATTTGGTTTACTCAGGATATGTTGAGCATACATTTCTAGGACTGCTCCATCAACTTCATAACCCATACACATAATCTAGACTATTTTAGGATCAACGACCTCCATCATACACTGATCAATGCTCACCATAAAGCAAGTAGAATCTTTATGTTTTTCTACAATAGAGGTAGGAATCCTCTCTCTTGCTTGCATCATATCTTGGAAATCTTTGAAATATCCAAACATAGTGGCATTTCTTGATTTTGTGTCCCCTATACTATACATCTTATCTCTTATTTGTTAAATTACTGGAGTGTCTTTTCTCTACTAAACTTTACCAATTCCTAGAATCTCATTCATGAAATAAAAGATAAGCATAGCAACAGGGTACCATATTTGAATGATTTTTTCTTATCCTTCTTTATTTTGGCCTGATTTTCCATTAGCTGGATTCTCAACAACTCACATAGATCATAGTCAGCACACTCTAGTAGGCTGTATAAATTTTTATGCTGGATATTGAATTTTCTCTACTAGAATGGTAAATTGTGTAGCCAATTACCATGGATGAAGATTTTACATCTATATCAATGATTTTTTCTATGGTCATTTCCCTTCTATCATAAGTCGATCTAGTTGCATCTGTGACAGTTTGGTTTTTCACAAATTTGAGAATGGGAAACCCACCAGAAGAATTCGAAACCGGTTATGACACTAATGGATTCCTTAGTGATTTTGAATGGGATGATGGTAAGCAACATGAATTCATCGTTCACTCAACTTAGAATATATCGGACCCATTCTAATTCCATAAAAATTGGAAATTTAGCAAATCTGTACAAATTTCTTTGTTTCTAGGATCTTATGCTCTAGCTTTACATGAAATTCTTCATCAACAATGTGATTTCTATACATATCCAAAAGTTGGGAGCTACCAAGTTCTTCAATATTCACATGGATATAAACCCTAATGTCTTTCGTATGCAAAAATTCATGCGGGACCGATGAAAAGGCTCCTAAAGGGTCACTCTCAAGAGATTTATAGGGATGCCATTTGAATTTCAGTCAAGGATGATCCTTGACTTCTACTACCAAAGGAGTATTCATTTTTCCAAAATCATAAATTTATAGAGTTTCTATAAAATACCTTTTTCGTCAGATCGCAATTGAAATGTTGAATCTCTTCCGATGCTTGAATTTCGCCTCAAATCAACAAAGATCACTTGTGATCTCTCCAAACTTTTTTTCTTTAAAATGCAAGGTGAGAAATGAAGTGTGAAGTGAATCGTTATGATTTTCAAAACTAACACTTTTAGTTCCAATAAATTTTGTAACCCTAATACATCCAGTTACACTATATCTATACACAGTGGCAAACAAAACATCTGTGGATCTCCATTTCAGCATATTGATCCCTCTAATGAGTTCAATAGCATCTGTTGGTCTATTTTACATATCTGTGTCCTCTGTCGCTTTCTGGTTAGGGGTTCATCTGATTTTCTTTAAGAGCTCCCCCTAGGCCATAGGCCAGAGACTAATTCTCGGGGGAATTACTAGAAGCAGGTTCTAATGCGGAAACACTCTCTTCAGTAGAAGGTTCTTTCTTTATCCATTTCTTCTACATTTGTTGCCTTACTATATCTATAGTGATTTTTATTTTCCCTTGATGTATTTCTGCACATATTCCTTTCAGTTTACCGAAACTTTTTTGTACCAACAATATGTTGCTATATGACCAAATTTTTTGCAATAGTGACATATAGCATTTATTTTTCCAGAAAAGTTATTCCATTGATTTCCTCTTGATCTGCATTGGTTAGCAGTATGACCAAATCTATTACATGTGTAACATCTGACGTTTCTATGAAATTTATTCCTCATGCTTCTGCATTCATTTGACTTGTGACCTATCTTGTGACAATTGAAGCATTGTCTTGAAAAATGTGGACTGCTTTGATTCATCCTAATTCTACACTGAGAAGCCATATCTCCAAAAAATATTGCATTTGAAACAATATCCACTAAATTTCTAAGCATTAGGTTGTCTTATCGAATACCTTCCAAGTTTATTGATTTGGTTTCTTTGCCTGAATTGCCTTTGTTCAAAATCGTTTTGTCTTGATTTTGATCTTTCTCCTTCGTCAAATCCATGACCTCTTTTTTCACCATGAGTCCTCTGATTATCAATTAGTTCATTGAGCATAGATGAGCTAGATTTGAACTTTTCCTTGTATTCATTTGCATTAGCAAGTTCATTTTTGACATCATCCAGCTCTTTTTCAAGAGCTTATTCATTATTTCTAGACACCTCCAATTCATCATTTAATCGCCTACATACCTCAGATTTTTCTTTTAGGGATTGAGCTAGACTTTCTTCATTCTTCTTTATGTCTTCAATTTATTTTTTCATCTTCATCATGATGGATTCCATTTCAAGCTTGAGAATTGTATTCTCTTGAGTAAGCTTTTCACATTCCTCTATCTTATCTTTTAGGGTTTTACTAGACTGATCATCTTCATCACTTTGGTGAATTTTATCATAGAGTTCCTTTCTCTTCTCTCTTGACTTATTTATTTTGTATTTAAAGGACTCAATGAATTTCTCTACATCTTTGAGATTTGCTTGTAGTTTTTGGATTTCATCTTTTGACTGATCAAGTTCATCTAGGGCCACCATAAGCTATAGTTTAAGATTGCTTGAATCCATTGACATATTTTCCAAGATTTCCCCAAATTTTTAGGCTTCTTCTTCTTTAGAAGAACTATCTATGATAACAATTTTCGGAAACAAGCCACACTGAGAGGGGGAGTGAATCAATGCTGTGTAAAAATTAACTTTAGTAATCTTTAACTTTAAAGCATCAATAACATTCATTCATAATGCATAAAAAATATTTTGTATGTTATGGTTGTGTTTTTGATATATTGTTTTCATTGATGTCAACACTATTAACATTTTAATATGCTTAAGGTTGTATATGTCGAGGATATTGAGAAAATTGTAAAAAATATAGTACAGGTAGTCATTGGAGCTAAGAAGGTCAGAATGTTGGAATTATTTGTGTATTGACGATATGAACATATTCTTCAAAGGGTTTGGTGTTGAAACTTTCTAGTATGTTTTTTGAAAGTTTCAGTGGTGAACATGAAGTTTTGTGGAAGTTATGATGATTTATATACCTACAATTATTTAGTCTCTGTAGATGGTGTTCTTGGTCAAAGCAGATGAAATTATCATAATCTCATGTGTTTATCATGTACCTATGATGTTCATGGATGAGTCTAGATCATGCTCTATCCTTGGTGTATGTTTGCAGTGATTGGAGTATTCTTGATCAAATATTTTTCTGATATGTGCCCGAGTGTTCATGTTCTTGGCCGACATTGTGGTGTTAGCGTGTTGTGGATCCATGAGGATTAATATTTTATTGTTTGTCATGTTTGGAGATGTTTTTTTGGGTCCTCACTATGTTATGGTTGATTTTTGTTGGTACGCGTTGAAATTTATTCATGTATCAAGGCCGACAATTGTAATTTATTCCTTATTTGTGGCTAACTGATTAGTGGATGCAAATCCGTGTAGTAGATATATATATACAAGATTTTTTTCCTTATTTAGAGTGTGCTCAAGTGTACAAGTGATGTACAAGTACGAATAAATTTCAAATAATTCAGAGCAGAGTGTGCAAGTGTTTGAAGAGGTATTAGTGAGCCTAACTGGAACTGTAACTAGGCTTTTTGTAGAATCTATTTTCTTATTTCAAATTCATCAGATGGATTTAATCTAGTTAATATATGTAAAGAAGTGAGACTTCCCTTTGAGAAGTGTGCCTGGATGCAATTGCATTATATTTTTATTCTTCATTATACTTCTAACATGGTATAATCTTGTGGACTAACATCCACTATGGTTTTTCCCCTCATAGGGTTTTCACATATAAAATGTTTGTGTTCATGTGTCTCTGATGTGTTGTTCTCATGCTTGCATTATTAATTATCAGATTTGTGATATAAGGATTGGTTAATGTTGTATAAATTTTATTTTGGTAACAATTGATTCACCCCCCCTCTTAGTTGTTTATCCTTGTTTTTCCAACAATTCGTATCAGAGCTAGTTCCTTTGAAAGAAGCCTAACAACTTGAGGTGATCCGAGATGGAATCATTTAAAAAGGATAGTCCTAGATTCGATGGTACAAACTACTCTCTATGGAAATTCGGGATGGAATGTCATTTAAGGTGCATTAGTGAACCTTTCTGGCAGATAACGCAAATTGCATATAATATTCCTCAAAATGGTCCCTCCTCTGAAGATGAGATCAAGCAAGGAGAAATTAATACCAGGTCAATAGAAACATTGGTCAATTCTTTGAAAAATTCAGAAATTACTAATGTGATGGGTTTGAAGACTGCATATCATATTTCAAAAAATATGGAAACATTGTATGAAGGAGATGCACTAGTGAAAAAGGCTAAGCTACAAAGTCTAAAAGGAAAATGGGAGAGCTTGAAGATGAGTGAAGATCACAACATATTTTCCTTCTCGCATAAGATAAATGAATTGGTGATGGACATTATATGTTCTAGTGGAACTATGAATGATGATGAAATTGTGGCTAAGATACTTAGATCTGTTCCCCCTTACTACAAGACAAAAGCTCTTTCTATTGATGAATTCAGAACAATGACGAATATTACAAAAGACATGTTGATTGGAAAACTTGTTGCATATGAATTAAGTGAATTTGGTGAGTCTTCTCCTTAGATTGAATCTTATTTCAAGACAACTATATCCAGGAAAAAGAGATGATTCAGGAGAGGGTTCCCAGAGAATATTTAGATATGAAGATGAGATGAAGCAAATTAAAGATGAACAAAGGGAATTGGAAGAACTCGAAGCATTGATTGTGAAAAGAGAATCAAGAGGTCATGGTAAGTACAAATGAAATTTACCTATTAAATTATTTTATTGCAGTAAGATAGGTCATTTTTTTTCTAGATTTCCTAAAATATTTTCAAAATATAAGCCTCAAAATGCTAGATTTCAAAGAAAATGCTCTTATGTTGAAGAAGGTATAACTGATGAAGAATCTAATAAAGAAATTGGAAATGAAGATGAATGGGTATTTATTGATATCAAAGAAAATGGTCAAGTGTCCACTAAATTTTCTAGTAATGCAAATCTTGAGAAATATCTTGTAGCCAGTGTTGAAGAGAAAGATGAGTGGGTAATTGACAACGGATTCTCACATCATAAGACTGGTGACAAAAGAAAATTTGCAAGCTTGGAAAACTATGATGGTGGTGTAGTGAGGTTTGGTGACAATACTTCTGGTGTGATTCGCAGTAGAGGCACTATTTATTTTGGTGGTAAGCACAATACTGATGATGTTCTTTATGTAGAAGGCCTAAAGCATAACTTGTTGAGTGTTGGAAAAATGATAGAAAAAGACTACAATCTACAGTTCAAGAATGGTAAGTGAAGAATAATAGGAAGCTCAGGAAATATAATTTCTTTAGGAACAAAGACAAAAGGTAATATATTTCATTTAAGTACTGCTAGTCAAAGATTTTTGATTTCTCAAATCGATGAAAGTTGGTTATGTCATGTGAACTTTGATAAAATTTTCAAGATAAGTCCTACTCAATGAGTAAAATATTTACCTAATTTAGTGAAGCCTACTAACAGTATGTGAAAATAATGTTATATGGGAAAGCAAACAAGAAATTCCTTCTAGAGAAAATAGTACAACTCTAATGGAGTACTAGATTTGATACATATTGATCTATGTGGTCCATCCAGAATCAAAATCCTACAAGGTGAAAGGTACTTAATATTACTCATTGATGATTTCTATAAGATGATATGGGTCACTTTCTTAAGAGAAAAACATGAAGCACTAGACAATTTCAAAAGTTTTAAAGCTATGGCAGAGAATGAGACTGGTCAAAAGATCAAATTTCTAAGGTGAGACAGAGGTGGTGAATTTACTTCACGAGAATTAAATTATTTTTGTGAAGAGCATGGTATTCAAATACAACTATTTTCTCCCTAGACCCCTCAATAGAATGGATTTTTTGGAAGAAATTAAAAAACCATTCTAGACACTGCTAGAACCATGATGCTAGAAGAAAATGTTCCTCATTTCTACTAGAGAGAAGCCATAAGTATTGTTGTGTATACTATTAATAGGGTGAATGTCAATAGTAATTATGTTAAGACACATTTTGAGCTATGGTTCGGTTATAAGCCTACTATCAAATACTTCAAAAATTAGAAGCAAATGCCACATCAAGAGAGATGATAATATAGGTAAGTTTGATGCTATAAGTGATGAAGGAATCTTCCTAGGATACTTTACTATAATCAAAGCTTACCGGTGTTTTAAAAAAAAGGTTGAAGAAAATGGTTGAAAGTGAAAATATTAAAGTTGATGAAGATATTGGTAAATCATCCAGAGTCAGTGATTATGATTTAGATGATCAACATGATGATGCTGACAATAATGCTTAGACACATAATCAACTTCATATTGTTCCAGTGAATCAAGAAAATCAAGAATCAAAAACAAGTGAAAGTGTAGAAGAAAGATCACAAGAAGAAGAGGTGAGAGAAAACTTCAAAACTCCTAAGTATGTGAGAAGAAATCATTCTGATAGTTAGATCATAGGAGACAAAACCAAAGGTGTGCAAACTAGAAGAATATTGTCTAATTTCTAAAGCTGAACCTAGAAATATAAGTGAAGCATGTAAGGATGAGCATTGGATGAAAAGCATGAAAGAAGAATTATTGCAGATACAAAAGAATAATACATGGGATCTTGTTCCTAGAGCTCAGAACAAAAATGTGATTGGAACCAAGTGGGTGTTTCAGAATAAGCTGAATGAACAAGGTGATGTTGTTAGAAACAAAGAAAGATTGGTTTGCAAAGGTTACTCACAGATGGAAGGTATTGATTTTGAAGACAAAATTTCTCCTATTTATAGAATTGAGGTTGTTAGATTACTTTCTTGTGCTACTTTCAAGAACTACAAATTTTATCAGATGGATGTGAAATCAACATTTCTGAATGGTGAACTAGAAGAATAAGTTTATGTTGAACAACTAGATGGATTTCAGTTGGTTGATGAAAAGGACATGGTATGCCGATTGAAGAAAGCTCTGTATGGAATAAAGCAAGCTCCTAGATCTTGGTATGCTAGATTGGACAAATATTTATTGAAGCTTGGATTCAATAAAGGTATTGCCAACAAGAATTTGTATTTCAAGTTGGATGAGAACAAAGAATTTATCATTGAAGTCTTTGTTGATGATATTATCTTTGAAGGAGATGACGATTTGTGTATGAAGTATGCTAATGAAATGAAAAGTGAATTTGAAATTTCAATGATAGGAGAGCTAAAATTATTTTTGGGATTGCAAATCAATCATTTAGAAGATGGGATCTTTATATCTTAGTCCAAATATGTAAAATAGTTATTGAAAAAATTTGGCATGGAAGAAGAAAATCCTGTTGGTACACCTATGGTGACCGGATGTAAACTCACACAGAATGATGAACCCCCTAAATAAATTCAAACAAGGTATAGATCGATGATTGGTGGGTTTCTCTACTTGACTCAGACAAGGCCATATATAATGAATGTTGTGTGCATGGTTGCTAGATTTCAAGCTGATCCTAAAGAGTCCCATGTGACTATTTTGAAAATAATATTCAGATATCTAAAAGGGACAACTGATCTTGGTCTTTGGTATCCTAAGAATGATGATATTACTCTAAGTGATTTTACTGATGCTAATTGGGTAGGATATATAGATGACAAGAAGAGTACCAGTGGTGGTGCATTCTTCTTAGATAAGAAGCGGGTATCTTGGTTAAGCAAAAAAAAAACTCAATTTCATTATCTATTGTTGAGGAAGAGTACATTGCTACTGCAAACAGTTGTACCCAAGTATTATGGATGAAGAAAATATTAGATATGTCAGAATTGAGTATGAAGAACCTATTTCTATACTCTATGACAATTCAAGTGCCATTCACATTTCTAATAATCTAGTATTGCATTCAAAGACAAGCATATATCTATCAAGTATCACTTCTTGAGAGACAAATTAAGTGACAAAGAAGTTAGACTAGAGTACATACCTACCAAAGATAAAATTATAGATATATTTATAAAGTCGTTTCCTAAGGATAATTTTGAGTACCTCAGAGGAAAGTTAGGGGTAATTTCTCCTCTTAATAAGAACTAAGATGCAGGTATTTGCATCAGTCTGTGAATTCATTACTATATCATATTCTAGATTGATGTTGTGGTGACTTCTACTCAAGGTGAGTAGTAAGATGTTTTCAAGATTGAAATCAGTATGTACCTTTGCCATTGATGTCAAAGGGGGAGAGAAGCAATGTGAAAAAAATGGGAAAGAAGAAGGAAACAAAAAGTGCATAATCTTAGGGGGAGATTGTTGAAGAAGAGTTAGTTGGGTTGATGGTATTTTTTTTTCACATCATGTGTTGCAATAAATTCCAAAGGGGGATATTTTTGGATATTGTGGTTGTGTTTATACTATATTGTTATCATTAATGTCAACACTATTAGCATTTTAATATACTTAAGGTTGTATATGTCGAGGAGATTTAAAAATTTATAAAAACATATAGTTTAGGTAGCCAGTGGAGCTGAGAAGGTCAGAATATTGGAAAGCTTTATGTATCGAAGACCTGAAGGTGCGCTTCAAAGGGTTTGGTGTTGAACCTTTCTATTATGTTGTCTAAAAGTTTCAGTGGTGCACATAAAGTTTTGTGGAAGTTATGATGATTTGTATACCTACAATTATTCACTCTCTAAAGATGGTGTTCTTGGTCAAATTAGATGAAATTATGGTAATATCATGTGTTTCTCATGTGCCTATAACATTCATGGGTGATTCTAGATCATTTTCTATCCTTGGTGTACATCCATAGTGATTGGAGTGTTCATGATCAAAGATTTTTCTGATATGTGCCTGAGCGTTCATGTTCTTGGCTAGCATTGTGGTGTTAGCAGGTTGTGGATCCATGAGGATTAATATTTTATTGTTTGGCATGTTTGGATATGTTTTTTTGGGTCCACATTCTGTTATGGCTGACTTGTGTTGGTATGCATTGAAATTTATTCATGTATCCAGGCCGACAGTTGTAATGTATTCCTTATTTGTGGCCGACTAATTAGTGGATGAAAAACTATGTAGCAGATATATATACAAGATTTTTTTCCTCATTTAGAGTGTGCTCAAGTGAAAAAGTGATTTACAAGTGTGAATAAAGGTTAGATCATTTGGAGCAAAGTGTGGAAGATTTTGAAGAGGTATTAGTGTGCCTAACTGGAATTGTAACCAAGCTTTTTGTAAAATCTATTTCTCAGTTCAAATTCATCAAATAGATTTAATCTGATTATTGTATGTAAGGAAGTGAGCCTTCCCTTTGAGCAGTGTGCTCTAGCCAATGTGCTTGAATGCAATTTCATTCTCTTTTTATTCATCATTATACTTCTAACAGGGTATAATATTGTGGACTAACATCCATCATGGTTTTACCCCTCACAAGGTTTCCACATATAAAATCTTTGTGTTCATGTGTCTTTGATGTGTTGTACTCATGCATGCATTAATAATTAGAAAATCTATGATATAATTATTGGTTAATGTTTTATAAGTTTGATTTTGGTAACAACGGATTCACCTCCCCCCTCTCAGTTGCCTATCTCTGTTTCGCCAACAAAAGAAAGGAACCACAACACCATAACACAAATATTTTAACATGGAAACCCTATTAGGGGAAAAACCATGGTGGATGGCCAATCCACAAGTATGATTCTAAGTATACTTAAAATTGAATATTACAAGGGAATGCACTTGCATTTAGGTGCACTTCCTAGAGCTCACTTCTCAAAAGGAAAGGGCTTGCTGCCCAAGAGTTCAGATTAAAACCATTTGAATATTTGAACTAAAGGATTAACATCTAGAATTCTTGATTACAATTCCAATTAAAGCACATTAATTGATATGTTCTACAAATTTAATATGGAAGTATGCTCTACTCTACTTATGCACATAACATAGATCATCTATGTGCAAGTGAAACTGTACATTTTTGCACCTCTACTCTTCTCTAACTCATTGATCGGACACTAGCACAACTCATACACCAAAAAAAATTATTTGGAGGATCAATTATATATATCCACAATATAGGTTTCTTTTACACACTGTCAACCTCAACAAAACACAAGATAATTACAACTATCAGCTTATATAATGGGAAATATACAATGCATATCCACAAAGGTTGGCCATAAATTGGCTAGGACCCAAACAATGTCATACAAACCTAGATATACTTACTTACTTACTTCCCATATATTCGCGACTTTGTATATTCAAGTAGTCAACCTTAATACAAGAAATCCCAAGAACAGAACAACCGAATATTCCATCTTTCATGTAATCTAGTACAAGCCACTGCACTTTAGACAAAGTGAGAATAATATGCCAATAGACATTCCCTGAGATGCACAAAGTAAAATAATATTCAGAGATGATCTTATAGATTGAAGAACTCTAAGTTACCAAATACATTATTTTTTCTTGATACTTTTGAGTCTTATTGCCAGTAGGAGCAAATGATGGACTGGAGACCTGATGAATGATTATGGTTGCCATCAATGACAACACCAAGTGATCCTTGTAGTGTCACTTGCCAACACAATCAACACATTTATAAAATAATGGTGAAAAGACAACCTATAGGTTACCTTATTTGTAAGGTTTATTGTTGAGATATGTCTCTAGATGAAGCAAATTTGAAGGGAGACTACATTATTTTCTAATTAATCAGGGCTTGAATACTATGAAAAATAAATGTAGTTGCAATTTAAGATGGTATAATGATGAGGAAATTAGAGGATAGAGCTATAGAATGGAAGATCATCACAAATGTTTGATAGATAGCATATGAAGGTTATGGGATGAATATTATAATGTGATGACAAGAAATATTTCAAGAAGATAAGAATGATAGAGTATGAATACAGTCTTGTTGTATTTAGATAGAAAAAAAATGGTAAAGATATAAAGAAAGGATCATTAAATTATTTTCCACTAATATGATGAGGATCCAGGTTTTTCCATGACACAGGATAATGATATGTATAACGCATTTTGGGTTTGATCTTCACATTTCAGCAAATGGTGAAATTTTTTCTTGTGGTATTAAAAGAAATTATAAGTATCTACAAGTATACATTTAGGGTCAATTATGTACTCCTTTTCCAAATAACACCAGTTCATAGGGAGACAATGAAGAGAAATCAACAAATCAAATTTAGATTGAAGACCTCACAAGATATGACAATGCTCCATAAAAAGACAACTGAAAGTACATACACGCTACCGTCATTTAATAAATTTGACTAGTCATCCCATTTAGGGAAGTGTTCTATGAACATTCCATGCTATGTGTTTTTTACCAACTATAGTTGAAGGATAACAATATTATATCCTGCAGAGATAATGGGCATTCATTATAGCCTTTCATGAGAAACTAGTAAGGAGACTACAAGAATTAGAGAAATGCAAAGAAAGAATTTCCCATTTTTAAAATATAGAAAAAGAAAATGGAGCTAGGTTTTGAAGATAACCCATGATATCTTATTGATTAGTAAGAACCCAAAATAGTAAATGAAAGCATTTACCACAGAAAGGGCTAAATTGTCTTAGCTAGAAGAACAAATCCCTCGAGACTCTTTGCAGAGAATAAGAATTTATAGTAAGGAGAAAGCTACAATGCTTATGAGGAAAACTCAGAGTAAAGTATAAAAGCTATGCAAAATATAAGTTAAGATATGTAAAAATATGTAGAGTTTCCTTCATATTCTATGCAAAGTATCCAAAGAGATGGCCACAAAACCCAACTACAGAGGAAGGAAGTCATAGACTATGCAGTAAGAATACAAAACCTTGTTCATTTACAAGAAATGAAGGATATGGTAAAATTTATGAATGCTATTAAAGGCCGAGAGTAAGACATGGAGAGGTTGAGGCCTTTCAATGGTTCCATGAAAATACTAATACCTATAAGTGCACACAAAGTGACTTAGCCTCTTTAGGTTACACCATCAAAACCCTTAGGTTTGAAAAAACAAATAAAAATCCCTTAGCTTGCTATGAAAAGGAAATCAGGGAAAATGAGTTCTTGACCTCTCATTGTTGTGGTGTGTGAGAAAGGAACACAAAGTAATGGAACTTTAAACAATTTTCCTTTTATGAATAGAACATTAATAAAAAGCTTCAGAATGTTGATCACACACAGAAAAATAAACATGATCTCACCATTTTCTTCCATGATAGAGCTCAAAACAAGCATTTTATTCATAGATAATGATGGAAAAGGGAAATGTGTATACAAATAGAGCTTACCCAACTCGGATTCAACACATAATTTGTATAGATTTGTATATGAAAGATCCATAAAACCCTCGAGAGACTCCATGAAAGATCGATTTTAGACCATAGCAACACTCTCAACAAAGAATGCAAAGTCGAAAAACAAATGAAATATGAAATGTGCTTTGGTCGTGGGCTTCCTTAGGGTTTATTTTTGCCCTAAATTTTGATCAATCATGAAATTGCACTTTTTTCTATGTTTAAAAAATATTTCATTTATAAACTAATACCCCCCTTTGTATAAAAGGTTAAATTATTTATGCCTTGTGTTTCCCTTTTGCATAATTTGCAAAGTATAAATTTTCAAGACAAGGTCAAACCAAGTGTCCCCTTTATTTTTGCAAGAGTAAAAATTTTCTTTGGAACGTAAAGAATATTATGGAGTGATAAGTTATAAATCACTATATTAATGTTATGTATTTGTAAGCATGTGCTTTCAAGTTATCATCAAAGGGATATAGTCCAAGATTTATGTGCAAGTTCCAAGCATCTAGGAAGAGGTTTGGGAAGTTATCCAACAAGTGGAGGAGATATAGGAACTATTTTGGCTTAGTTTTGGAGGGGTTTGAAAGAATCTATGAGCAATTTTTGGTGCCTTTATGGTAGGAGAGGTCAATCCTTGACGTTTTCTTCATTTTAAAGCATTTTTAAGTCTTTTGAGGGGCTAAAAAAATGCTTTATTGTTGTGCATGACCAAGGGAGGTTGAACTCCCTATCTTTGTGGAGCTATTTGGGAAAGAAGAAGTAACTTCAAACTTCATTTTTTAGGTTAGTTCTTATCATATTTTTGCTACGTTGTGATTTTGGAGGTCCTTTTTAGAAGAAGACATTATTTGTAACTTTTTTACAGACATGTAAAGCAGTTTAAACCTTGGAAATCAATGAAGATAAGAAATTTTTCCTTCTCAATTTCTATTTCATTATGTGCATTTGAATGATTGATTCAATTACATGTGAAGTTGTCTCATTCCTTGTCATTATGTATCATTAGTAGCACCTTTGTGCATAAAGTATATTTATTTTTGCAGGGTGTGAGTTGTTTTGGAATGCAAATAATTCAAGTTGTGAAAAGAGTCTTTCCTTGTAGGATTGTGTGAATTTATACTCCTTATGAAATATTGATGCAAAATCATATGAGTATTGAGTTGTGCAGGTCAAGCTTTGTTGTTGATTGAAACTATGTGTGCAAGCATTTGTACAATTTTTGGATAATATTTTGGTGCATCACCCTCAGAGTTAGTTTTGATTTTCATGTTTCCTCCTTACCCTTTCCTTTGTAAAAACATTAGAATAGTTAGCTAGGTGAATACCTTAAGAACTAGCTTACGCTGGAGGTTCTTTTCTGCTTTAGGTGACCCACAACCTAGAAAATCTCCCATATTTCACCAATATGCTAAGTTTTGCAACTTAGCAGGGACATAGTATTGAGTGAAAACAATATCAAAAAATTGGATTTGTTTTAGACTTCGCACGTCTTTTGTCTTTTCTTCAGTCTAGGGTTTTGCACGTCATCCTTTTTCTTCAGGTATGTTTTTCTTTTCTTTTTGTTTTCTCTGCATCGATTGTCTTGTAGGGTTTTGGTACTGGTTTGTAATGATTTCTTACTTTTATCATCTTTGTATTTTCTTTTTAGTTCTAAGTTTTTCTTCCTTCCCCCATTTGTATTTTTTTCACCCTCAATATTCTAGGGTTTCCCATCACCAGTGTTCTTTGAGGTTTTATTTTGGTGTATGGCCGTCAACTTTTTTATGCCATACACTTTGATTTTCCCTTAGTCATGGATGTACATTGTATGTTCAAAATTATGGCTTATATATCCAAGTCATTTATCTGGTTTCCAAGGTGTAAATAGTTGGCACCTTAACATTGTAAATGGTAATATATGTAACGGTAGTGATTTTTGCCACCATTACAATTTTTTTTGCAAAAATTTCAAGATGTTGAGGTGGTGATTTTAACCACCTTGACATGTGTTATATTCCCTATCCTTACATGTTAAAATGGTGAAAATTACCATCTTTACCAAGACAATCCATCAACCATGATGCATAAGTGTGGATTTTTACCACTTTTACATGTCAAAAGTTTATATATCCAAAATACATGCATGAGCAATATTTTTAACCTCTTATACACAAAGTTGATTCTCCCAAATATGTCAAAGAATTTTTTTTCAGTGCTTGTGCACCAAATATTTCAAGTCCTTCCAAGGCATGTTGGAGTTTTGATTTTCAGCACTGTGACATAAAAATTAGAATATCCAAGATGGAAGGGCACAAATTTTCAGTGCCCTTGCACAAAATATAGATTTTCACTAAATGCTTAAAAATCATCCCAAACTACTTTATGAACTTTTTTCCCTCCACAAATGCTCTATTTTCCATGCTTCATAGCTCATTTTTGTTTTCTCAAAAATTCTTTCCCAAATTCATGCATATGCTCTTGACATCTAATAAACCCATGTTTCCTTGTAGTTGCTCTCAATTTCTCATGTGGTATTCTACAGAGGTACCTCTTAGTGGTCTTTTGTATTTTTAATGACAACAAAAGAATCTCCATCATATTCTAATAAAGATAAAATGAAGTACAAGTACCAAGGAATTTATCCTCCTACCGTTGTGACCTCCAAAATTAACGAGATCAAGGACACAAAGATGGGTCACTAGGAAATGGTTGATTTTGTAAAAATAATAGAGAAGAAAGCATTGGAAGAAGATTTGTGAGAAATCATCCATAGCAACCTACATCTAGTGGCTTCATTTCTAGTTGCTTCTCACTACTTAGAATTTTTCTTACAAGTTTCCTTGTACTATATCAGGTATGATAGGAGTGTGAGAGGTTATTCTAGGAATATTATGATGAGATTGGAACCAAAGTTCTTTGACATAGTTTTATGGGTTCCACACTTGGAGAAGTATACAACTATTTCCATTCAACAAGCACATGAGGTTTATGACAAAGATCCAAATAAAGACAAACAATTAATCAATTCGCAATGGTTGAAGACTCTAAGGTCCACCATATCTAGATGGCCCAAATTTCTTCCATGAAGTGATTTCAAGGAAGATGTTCAAGATATGATTACTCTTGTGAGTAGGGTGAAAGGCTTACCCATTTCATTCAATTTCTAAAATTGGATGTATGAGTATATTTGAATTATTAGAAGTAGAAAATCACATATAGACTGGGGTACACAAATTAGTGATTAGATCCATGGAAAAATAATCAATGTGAAAACCACCTTGAATTTTTACATGACCTCCTACCTGGTATATGTAGTTTTTATGAGATATTTTCTAGGCCTGATAACTAGAGGAATAAAAAGTATTGTATCGGTATATGATTTTTATTCCCAAATCACTTTGAGAAACAATATCAAGCATTTTAGGAGAGTCAATGATGCTTTATTTTCATGTTTTCTTTTCACTTTTGATCCAACTATAGAAAAGAAGAGGGTATCAAATGAAGCATTCAAAGTTGTAAGTTTGGATGTATCTTCTTGCAGTTTCCTACTTTTACATATTTGAGAGTAGGATGCTACACTATATGTCCATAGATGTTGCCCAAATATCCCTTTAAAAATTTTGTATTAATGGAATTATGCAGAAAATTAATTATAAACTATAAGGAGGGCTAGACAATTCACAAGATAGGTTTTAAATTTCCAATTCATATTGGAAGATATTATATTCATAGTGTGTAAAAAGAAAAATTAGTAGCAGCGAAAATGAAAATTATGACCATAAGGTTATATAGGTATAGTTTTGATTTTGATTATATAAATGTGAATTTAAAACTCAGGAAGGATCATTATAATGCCTAATATTTTGAGGAAATATGGACTGAATTTAGAGATGAAGAGGACATTGAAAGAATGGTATTTTGTAGGTTAACTATGGAGTAGATCAAACATCTAGGATTAGCTAATATTCCAGAGGATTTTGAAGATCCTGGTGATATTATAGATTTTTCATACGAAGGAAAGGAGATTTCTAGTAAGTCCTTATCTTTGATTCAGTGGTCCAAGAACGAGAGCATTTCAATTAGGGAAAGATTTGCTCCTATTCTACATAACACAAATACATGGTTGCAAAAGAATGGTTTTAATTTGAAATATTTCAGAACAAAATTTGAGTGAGAAACATCAAGAGTTGAAGGTAGTCGCCAACAAGAAATTCAAACCAAACACAATTTTTTTTCTCCCTCTTCTTCATAGAATGGGACTAAGATAAAATTCACTTGTGGAAAAGGTACAATGTAGATCACTGAAGAGGAACAAACATTTGGCGAGGAACAATAACTTGTATCAAAAGATAAACAATCAAAAGGAGAAGAAGAAGAAGAATGGAATGCATGTGAAGAATCAAAATATTCTACATTAGAAGAATCTATAGAAGATGAACTATCAGAAGAGGATCATAGAGAGAATAAAGGTAATGAGGAAGAAGAAAGGGATGATGAGGAAATGCAGATATCTCCCCATGAGAACATTGTTGGTAGTCCCCCTTATACATCATCACCTGTTAGTACCAATACTACTCACACTCCTCAAAATACCACTACTCCTCCACCTCCTCTTCCTACTTCACCTCCTCCTACAAAAACTTTACATGCATTGAACCTGTATCCATTCCTCCATCAACACCATCAATCCTTTCTAATCCCTTTGTGGGTTCTATCTTTCAAATTATTGATGTTTCTTCAGGTTCCCCATCATCTATCCCGAGTCTATCCTCACCATCATATGATATTTCTTCCCAATCTAGATTTGATCACTTTATAAGGGAATCATTGCAAGATCTACCTAGTTCACAAACTCCTACTGCAATCATGACAGATACAACACAAATTGTTATTATAACACCTATTTCTATAAAGGTGGATGTTACATAGGAATTAATAGTAATTCAAGAAGGTGATACTTAATTTATTCCACCTTGGTTAGTATAATAAGTATCTAAGCATAAAAAATAGATGGTTTCTTCATATGAGCTAGATGTTGAAGAGATAGTACTTCCGAAAACCAAAGGGAAAAAGAAGGCAAAGCTTAATTCTAGACTACATGTGGACAAATTAGGCCATAAGTGTGTGGATATTGGAATACCTCCACAAGATAAGGGTGATTTAATTATGGAAGATTACACTATAACTAGGGTCCAATGTGGGAGGGTGACTAATGCAACTTCTAAGGAAGATGCACAAGTAACTCTAAATGCATTGTCAGATAGACTTGATAAGATGGAACAAGAAAAGGATATGTATAAAGAGAAGGATGAATGGTATGCATCATTTTTGAAAAATATCTCAAGTAGCTCAAAAAATTTGCAGCTGATGGCTATGATAAATGTTGAAGAACTAGTAGTGGAGAAAGTGGAAAAGTACTACTCCAAAGGTAAAGTGTTGTATGATTTTGTTGATGAAATAATATAGCAGGGCTCACAACTCATAAAATTACTCATGAAAATACTTCCCAAGTATCCAAGATGAAATTGGAATTGGAAAAGGTAGAAGGAAAACTTTCCATGGAGAAAAAATAAATGGAGTAAAGTCTCACATTTGGATTACAAATGAAGGAGGCAAAATTGAGCAAGCTAGTAGAAGTTGGGGCAATTCCCGACAAAGAGAGGTATGTGGAAATAAAATAATCTCTTAGGAACCACATATAGGTTTTCAATTCTCTAATCAAGGACATACAAAAAGTGCACACATATTTCAAAGGACATCATATTGTTATGGTGAATGGGATTGAGGAGTTGTTGGGAAAAATCCTTGATGATGATCAAACCTTCCTCATAGTAAGTGATATTGCCTATATTTTGAAAGAATCTATCATAAAGTAGGTGGAAAATGAAGCCTTTTCAAATAATTCAATGCACTCCTTGTGTGATATAAAACTCTCTTTGGATAACCTCAAAATGCATCTGGATAGGTGCAAAACTATTTGCTCATTTGCAAGGAAGTCAATCACAAAAGTTCATATAATCATTGACTACACCGTTGGACTAGATGATGTGATCATGCAGGAGATTAGGGATAAATATGAAGACTTCCAAGACAAGTGCAAGGAACCAAGAAAATATTCTTACATCTACAGATTTAGATAGTTCATATATTTTTTTATGCTTTATATGGACAGGTAATGACATTTTGCATGTCATTTTGTAAAATGTAATTACATGTAAAAATAGAGATGTTTTCCTACATTCATGGACAATTTTTTTGAATAATTCAACTAGTTGGTTAGTTTTTTTCCTAGAGTATCTCTCCTCTCCCATCTATAAATAAGAGAGGATTATATTGTAATTTTTACCTTTATCTTATGCAATGAAGGGTTGCCCAATTGTGAAGCAAATATTGAAACTTTGAGTTCATTTTTGTGAATCTATTTTTTGATCAATAAAGAAGCTAAGTTGCACACCAAAATTTTTGTTGGGAACAATTATCTTTTTATTTTATTGAACTGGTAACAATTATTAATTGAAATTGAAAGGAATTTGAGTAAATTTGTGTAGAATCTGAGCTACACCCATTGTTTCAGATTGTGATATTTCTGATCTTATATTTATTTATGCTCCTCATAGAATTAATTGTGAAGTATATCAAAGAGTTTTTGCTTCTTTTACAATACTAGTTACTATTTTGAAGGATTCACTATCAAAAAATATAGAATGAAAGTGTGCCTCTATGAGCTTTCTTGTTTGTTACTTGTCTTTATCATACTGGTTTTCCTAGACTTTGCTTTGACAAGCTAGGTGTATTGTAATTACAACTTAGTTTTAATTTGAAGTTGTATTGCATCCAAATATTAAAATTTGTAAGACATTGTAAAACATATTCTCTAAAAAAAGAGAGAATCAGGTATGTGACACACCCCCATATCATTATTGTAGTGTACATTATTGTATATATCTGATTAGTTTTCCTTAGTTTCAATAAGTGGTAAGAAGGGATCCTCCTCTTTTCGAGAGTATATCTCACATAACTGTGGCATAAATTAATTTTTGTAATCTATTAAAATGGATTATAGAATTTTCACCCAACACAATGCACCATCTACATTTCAAAGTTTGATGAATTCCATCTTTAAGAAATTATTGAGGAAGTTTGTATTAGTGTTCTTTGAAGATATATTGATTTATAGGAAGACATGGGAAGAACACTTGGAGCATGTAGATCAAATATTACAACCTCTCAAAGATCATAAACTCTATGCTATGCCATCCAAGTGTACTTTTAGTCTCAATTAGGTTGATTAATTAGGACACAGATGGATCCTAGAAAAATTAAGGCTATCACAAATGGTCTATTCATAAATCCATTAATACATTGAGGGGTTTCTTAAGATTGACTAGATAATATAGAATATTTGTGAATAATTATGGTTGTATAGTAGCACCACTCACAACTTTATTGAAGAAGGATTCTTTTCATTGGAATGAATTGGCTAATTCAACATTTGAAATGTTAAAGGAAGCTATATGTACAACTCTAGTGCTTTCCACCCCCAATTTCATAAAGGATTTTACTATGTAATGTGATGCTTCATAAAATAGTATATGAATATCTCTAACATAGGAGGGTTGGCCCATTTCAATGGAGATTCATCAATTAAAGGGTAAGAATCAATTCAAACCTATTTATGAGAAGGAAATGTTAGCAATTTTTTATATAATAAAATAATGGAGGCCTTATCTAATAGGTAGAAAATTCAAGGTTAATAAAAATCATGATAGCCTATAATATTTTTTGGAACAAATATTATCTTGTAAAAAAAAACAAAAATGGGTTAATAAGATATTGGGATATGATTTTGATATTGTATATAATAAAGGGAAGGAAAATGTTGTGGCATATCTACTATCAAGGAACAATGAGAGGGATGAAGCTTTATTGTATATAATTTCAATATTATAAGAATATTAGGTAGTAGAAGCCAAAGAAAAGTGGAAAAATGATGTTGCTACAAGTAATCTCATTCAAGAATTACAGAGTGATCCTATTATTTTGGATAAGTTTTGTTGGAAGGGAGATACTTCGTGGTATAAAAATTTAATATATCTTTGTAATAGTTCCTCTCTCAAAAAAAAATTCTCATAGAGTACATGAGTCTCCAATGGGTGGTCATTCAATATTTTTAAATATACATCATTGGGTCAAGAAAGAATTATTTTGGGGAGGGCTAAAATGGGATGTTCAAAAATATGTGGTAAAATGTGTGTTTTATCAAAGAAATAAAAGGGATACAATTAAGACACTTAGTCTCTTGCAACCCTTAGTTATTCCTATCCAGTGTTGGGAAGAGGTCTCCATGGACTTCATCATAGGTCTTCCAAGATTTAATGGTAAGAATTACATCATGGTAGTAGTGGATTGCCTCACTTAATATGCACATCTTATTGCATTATCACATCCTTCTATAAAAAGTATAGTGGATTTTTTTTTTTCTGAGAATATTCAAAAGTTACATGGTATACCTAAGGTTATTATTAATGACCATGATCCTATCTTTACTAATAATTTTTTGAGATATTTATTCAAATTTTTGAGTAATCAATTGGATCATAGTTATTCATACGATCCTTAATATTATGGAAAAATAGATGTTGTTAATAAGTTATTGGAAGGATATCTACATTGCTTCCTCTTAGATAAATAGACTCAATGGGTAGATTGGATACCACTAGAAAAATGGTGGTATAACACTTCCTTCCATATTTCATAAAGAATGTCTCCATTTCATGAAATATATGGATATAATCCCCCTTCCATCACATCATAATTGAAGGTGTCAACAAGATTTCATGGTGTGGATAACCACATGCTTCATCAACAACAAGTCCTTGTAGGACTTAAAGAGAATCTATCCATGACACAAAATCAAAAGAAGAAACAAGTAAACTAAAATTTTAGTGAAAGAAGTATTGACATTGGGGATTGGTTTTTATTGAGACTTCAACCTTACAAGAAAATGTCACTATAGAAATAGTCAAAGAATAACAATTTGTCTGCAAAATATTATGGTCCATATCAAATCATATAGAAGATAGGTAGTTTTTCCTATAAGCTTGAATTTATATCAATAACAAGATACATCTAGATTTTCATGTTTATTTTTTGAAGAAGATAATTGGGAATAATATCCCTACTCAAACAATATTATTGAATCTCAATGAAGAAGGAATAACCATATTGGAACTAAAGTTTATTCTCCAAAAGTGCACAAGGAAGCTAAGGACTAGAATAATAACTTAGTATCTCATCCAATGGAAGAATTTAATAATTTAAGATGCCATATGGGAGGATGAGGAGTTCATTCAAAAGCATCAAAATTTTTGTAGCATTGAGGATAATTCTTCTCTGAAGAGAGGGGCATTCTACTCCTTTAGTATTACAGTACATCAAGTTATAAATATTCAAATTATGGCTATATTTACTCCTAATTAATTAATATTATCATTATTATATTGTTATTTAGTTAATTAGGTCAACCTAGAGCTTATATGTGGTTATCTAGGTTAGTTTGGGGGATATCCTAGGAATAAATAGGTAAATATTGGAGGTTGTGAGTCTTATTTCATCATCATATTATGAATTGTGTTCTCATTGGAGATATTTGGTGGTTTTCCCCCTCAAAGTGGATTGTTATTCTTGGTTATTATCAAGTATTTGAAACATATTCTCTATCATATTCTTCTATTACAAAATTTATTTCATAACAAAAAAATTCCATAATTGTTGATTGATGGATACCTTGATTGATTGTTAGACCTACAAAAGGTAAACATGGCTTTTTATAGATAGCATGTAGAGGATAACTCCATACTTCTCCATGATAATTCTATGATAATTCATAATATTTCTTAGACATTCTTCCTTGCCTTCTCTAATGTTCAAATGAGTATAAATTTTTTATATATGCATTCCAATTGATATTTTTGAATATAGGCCAACCTAGGATCTTTTTAAACTATGAATTATTGACACAAAAAGTTAAACTTGAATTGGGACCCCATTAAGGTAAAGGGAGCCCCACACCCCTTTGACCTAATGATTTTACCCCAAATTTATTGATAAATAAAGGAATTCAATACTTATTTATAATATGACCCCAAAATGAATAAATTAGTATTATAATTAATGTTGTAGGAAAAATAAAGTGTCAACATAGTGTGAAATTTTAAGGGGAGGAAATTTTTGATGCTACATTTATCCCCCACTTTAGTGAGAGTTTGATATTATGTTCATACTCACACTACATAAATAAAAACACTAAAGAGACAAGGTGACACCAAGTAGAGGGGTTTGCAAGCCCCAAACTTAAGATCTCACTAATTCAAAATGTTAAGACACAAAGAATACAAAAAGCATCCATAAAGAAAACACAATGAAGATACAACGAAAACATAAGAAAATATGCATAAGAAAAAAGGAAAACATAATACCATACACAAAGTAAACAAGCTAAACATACAAAGGAGACACATAGAAAACATAATACAAAAAATAAAAACACATTAAGACATAAACACAAGGTTAGTCCTAAATAGGATTCGAGTCGATAAGTCCAAAGAGACCGAAGTATTAATTTTTCCTCAAATCCGAAACATAATATCTTGAATATAATGTTAGATAGATAGTTCTCTCATGAGGGCTAGTAAGATGTGTTATGTTAGTTCACTCATGAGCTACATAAAACTACTGGATAGGAAGTTGTGTTATGCTATGTTTCCAAGAAATATGATGGGTTTCACAAGGCTAACAAGTGTTGTTATGCAAGGTGTCCTATGAAATACATGGATCTACTAGAAAGAAAGTTGTGCTATGCTAGGTGGCCATGTCAAAAATAATCAAGTACATAAATTTGTAAGCTCCATTACACCAAATCCATGGACTATTTTTCAAAATCATGCTTTAAGAAGCATATAAAAGTTTAACATCATGAGGGACTAAATTTATAGGTGATAAATTAACAACCATGCCTTAGTGAGTGCTCCAAACAACACTACCAAAGGGGTATGTCAATAAATCAATTCTCATAAGATTTCAATTAAATGGGTAAAGTGATATGGCCCCCTCTAAAATTTCAATATACTTGTGTTGGAGTGAAAAGGACACTAAGAGGGGGAAGGGGGGTGGGGGCGGGGGGCGCTGAATTAATGTCATGAACCAATTTAACAATTTTTAGAAAATGAAAAAAAAATGAATGATGCTCTCACTATTTCAATGATTAGATCATCCATAAATTGAATGTAACCATTTAGAACTGTAATGAGAAGTATTACATTAAAACAATACATAATAAATCATTCTCATAGTAAAGCAGTGAAACCAAAAATGAACAATGAGACACAAGATTTGCCAACTGGAAAAACCTCTTGGGGTCGAAAAACCACTCCTAAACTACTGCCATACTGGCTTGTATTTTAAAATCATTATATACAATGCCTTATAGGCTAATTTTTGAGCACCAACCCCTTTTCAGTTTACAAAATTACAATAACATAGAGGATCTCTTTGTTTCATTTTAGCTCACTCATACCTCTCTATCTAATAACCTAAAGATTCAACATTAATCCTTAAAATATTAAATAAATAATGTTTTTATCATTATACTTTGCATCATGTTTTCAAAATTTTATTAGAGAGATTTTTCACTATCTCTTTTTGAAATAATAACAATTACAATTTCAACATCTACATCAACATCTCAGAGTGACAAAACATTGTATATATCTACTTTTAAAAAGTATAGATCTACTAAAAAAGAGACTTCAAAAATTTCATTTTGAAAAAGAATCTTTTTACCAACTGGTTGCTTGAGCTATTTTTATTTAGGCACAACAGTATAATAATAGTCATAAAGAAGAATAAAGAGCATCTTTTTTTTGTAACTGACATATAGAAAGTCATACTTGGATATGAAACTGAAACAAAAACCCATTATAGTTCTTGTTCTCAAAACCCTCAAAACAACTAAATCTGCAACAACAATACCATCTGATACAAATAAAGTATGCACCAATAAAACACTTTCATTTTTGAAGTTTTTGATAGAGAAATAATACCCTTGAATATCATTGCAATAATTTGTAACCGAACCCATATTTTCATAGAATACTGAAATAAAAAATACTTTCAGAATACCCAATAGAAAAAATATGTAACCGAAACTAGGGAATGTTTATGACACAACAACCAACAACCCATATGCATTTTCAGATTCAAATCATAAAATTGTAACTGCCTTATTTTTTTTAATTTAAAAACTTTCTTCAGGAAAAGAAAGATTTTACCTGTTAAAGTTGCAAGTGAATCATATAAATGCCAGTGATATTCGATGCCAATGTTCATAGTTTCTCAGATTCATAACTACGTTACTCTTTCCTTGATAGAACACAACCTCCAAGATAAGCAAAGGTAAAATGAGTTAGAGAATCCATTTCTCATATATCTGTCATAGTAAGTATGAAACCGTCGACTATATTCAGCTCTTCAAGGTGGCAATAAAGATTTCAAAAATAAATTCCCATGTACAAAAGTTAACTCAAGACACCACCAAATAACGAAGTCGCCATTGCTAGAGATAATAGAGAGAGTTGAGAAAAAATTCAAAGAAGAGAGGAGACCACAATCATGGTAGTGGTTAGGGTTCCCAACCCTATCAAAGAGGATCCGACAAAAAGTATTCAGCCCTAACCTTTCTTCCAATAAGTCATTCGATGACTTTCCATAATAAAATAAAATTTGAATTCCACAAAAAACATGATGATTTTAAATCATAAACCTTTCAACAAATATGCTGACACAATTATCACATTGATAATTCCATCTAATGTGTCAATTCAAATTATCAACTTTATACAATGGCCAAAGAATTTCAAGAAAATGCCAACAAAAAAAAATACTTTGATCATTATTTCCAAGATTTCGTTACCACATCACACAACCAGTGAAAATGAATGGTCGCTGCCAAAGGTTATTTCCAAATTCCTCTACTCAAGGTCAAAAGAAAAGTGATCGATAGAAGAAAAACAATATCACCACCTTTATGATGTTGAATATTACAACTTCCAAACCAATGTGATTTAATGCCTTTGAGCCACAATATTAACTTTGAACATTATTACCAAATTTTCGATGCCATGTCAGTTCATAGTGACTTTTAAATAAGCCATTAAATTGACTTACACAAATATAATTGACAAATGATAAAATAAGATTCCGAAACTAGAATATCTATTGGTGATCCCACAATACTGGTTTACAATTTTTGGGCAAACTGGACACTAAACTGATTTTTTTTAACTAAAATTTCACTTTCAGGCTCCTATAGCGACTAAACCATGAGGAATTTGAAGATGATGAAAACTAGTGATTTGTGACATTTTATCTATAGATTCTAAATATATTTTTTTCAAAATTTTTGGAATCATATTGCACTTCTTTTTATATCTCCTTTGAAAACTAGATTTTATAAAAAAAAACATTTTTAAGGAGTGACACTCACCGTATACAACATAAATTATTTTGTATAAAGGATAAAATTCTAATTGTTTTGAATTTATATTTTTAACTATGATATCTATCACTTTCATTTGGTTTCATACTATTTTATTAATTTTTTTTGCCTTAATCAAGTTTTCAAGTCAAACCAATTACATTTGAAACATAGGTAAACTGTATACAACATAACTTTTTATGTATGTATCAAAATTAATTTTTTTTTTTAATGGATCAAGGAAATCAATACCCAGCCTGAACATATTTTTTTTAACTCTATTTTGATAATTTGCTATTTTTCCACATGTGCAGAACAAAGAGCTTGATTTTCGGTGAAAAACCTATGTTTAATAAAACTAAAAAACACATACATAATAAAACCAAAACATATTAAAATTATATTATTTGGATATCTCATACCAAGGACTACCATGATCATAATAAGTTTTAAATGAATTCATTTTATCCCCCAAAAGGTAAATCGAAAGTAAATTTTTATCAGCATTTTGATAGGTGTAAAGGAGACTCTATTGTAGGTATGGTTTAAAACTAGCGTGGTTATATCCAAGGGGGTTTGATCTAAGGTGCCTTGATCAAACCCTCTTTAATTGAAATCCTTAAAATAGAACTTTTAAAGACTTAAATCATTATATTTTCTAAAAATATTTGATTTCAACAAAAAACAAAATCTCCTAGAAATTGTAAACCAGCTTTGTGGGATCACCCCTATAGAAACCCGATAGGATTAATTTATATGCCATGAAAAATGATCACCTTTATATGCTGACAATGATGTCAAGGCTATATAATTGGAGTCTCCTTTGATAACCAATTATATTTTTAAAATCATAATCCATGTGTACCAAAAAATACCATCAAACAAATACGTTGCCTAAACCAATATGAATTCAATGCCTCCAAGTAATGTGAGTTCAAGATGGCTTTAGAGACTTTAGAAAAACATGAGTAAAATGATGTCACTAAGCCAAGATTCATAGAACAAAGTGAATCAATAACCAAAATTCCTAAATGAGTATAATTGCTTGTTAAAGCAATATAAATAAGTAATGAACTAGAAGTCATGTGCCATATTTATCAATGAATAAGTCATAACCATTTATATTGTGAAGATAGAAAGATGCCAAGACAATATAGATGCCAAACCAAGATCAATCTGATAAAAATCAACTGAAACCATATAGTTGTTTAAATTGAATATCCTCAACGTGTTGCATGATCATATGAAAAAATGAACAACAATGTCCACATTAGCATCACCAAATAAAATCCTGAAACAAAGAATCATGCCTTATCAACACTATCTGTCCAACAAAAACATAAACATATACAAATGAATATCTTGCATAACCAAAAACATGATCATCAATAACATGAATAATCTGAATGGGAACAAGCATGAAGATCATGTAAATGAACCAAACTGAATACCAATCCCAACCTATAAAATCTGAAGCATAATATGCAACATTAATTCAATGCAAGCATATGAGGACATTTCAATCAATCTCAGATACCATTGACAAATTTGTAAATATGAGAGCATCATTTGTGAATTTTTCATCGAGGAAAAACAACTGAGGGGTGAGAGAAACAACATGTTATGTTGTTATTTTAAGGAAACAAGAGATGAAGAGGGGCTCCTTGAAAATAATACACACATCTGAAAAATATTTATCCTTTCCCCTGAACTGTAAAGGAAAATAAAACCATGGAAGAGACTATCATGTTTCTTCTTTACAAGGAAATATTATTGCACACAAGATTGTACCACCACAAATGGAAATGAGAAAACATGTGAAGCTAAAAATGCCACATAGTGAAGACTAACATAATAGAAGAGAGATATTTAATTAGAACTATTAGGTACATCAACACATGGAAGAGTGCCACAATCAATAAGTTATGTTTTATTACTCAAGGCTTGTATTTCATTTATGAAATGATCATGCACTCTATGATATGCACAAAATTATTTTTGTATTAAATTTCTTATGATTTGGAGGAGTAAAATTAATCAATTGGGAATTTCGAAGACTCAAAAAATATTCTCTTTATTAGATAAATGATAAGATGTAGGATACAAGCCTTTCTCTTGTGAAGAAATTTTTTCTCACTTACCACATGATATTATAAATATAGTAGATGGTGGTGGATGAGATGAAGATAAAGAAGGTTTGAAACATAAACCCCTTTTATGAAGGTATAGTGTAGACTTCATATGATCCTTAAATCCTTATTTCATGTTTTCATTGTATCCACTTTAAGAAATAATTTTAAATCCAATCCCATAATACTTTTCCAACTCAAATGTTAAAGTCTTGTATAAATTCTTATCAGAAGAATTGATTCTTCCACAAGAATAAAAATATTTTGTAGGTGTTGAAATGTTAAGGTTATACATTGCCAACAAATGAGGGATGAAAGCTAAAGATACCCAATCACCATCATTGCATGATGTTTCCTGATTTTTTGATGTAGAACAAGATTGAGAAAATGAAACACAAGACTCCTTAAATTTTGATAGGAGGGTGTAAAATATAATGAACCCCAACATAAACATTTATTTGAAGAGGAGTCCATATTCTAATAATTATTTTAACTAGATTCAATTTATTCTATTCAAATAATTCAAATCGTTTGGTTTTGATGGCAAGATTTTAGCTCCCAAATGAAACGAGGTGTAAAATATAATGATGCCCAACCATCACCCAAGAGTTAATTCATGGTATAATTATCATCTAACAAAAATGGTTCAAATTTTGAAGATGGAATAAAATTATTAGGAGAGTTGTAAGTTTAATGTTCATATTCAATGTTTAAATAATAACCTTTTTCATCTTTTTTAACCATATATATCTTATTATTATATGCATACTTCATCTCAAAGTGAAGAGTAGATGAGACTCCCTTCATGGCATGAATCCATGGTCTACCAAGGATAATATTGCATATAAATTATATATGAAATGACATGGATAAGGGGTAGATAAACCATAGGACCTACCTTAATGGGTAGTGTGATTGTCCCAAGTGGTAGCCTACCAACATTATCAAATCCACGAATATAAACATTTTTCGGGTTGTATAAGATTCTTATCCACACCAAGCTTATCTAGAAGATCAATGCTACAAACATTAAGACCCATTCCATTGTCAATAAGAATACATATAACCAACATTCTATTAATGACTAGTAATATCAGTTCAACCTCATATTTTATTTGAATCTTAGGAGGAGGTAACTCACTATGATGGAAAATAATATCTATGTTTTTTTTGTTCATAACATCTAACAAGGTCACTACATAATTTGATTTAATAAAAAGTGATATTTAAATCTTCTCCAAAGCCTCTTGAGGAATCTTGTACTATGTAGGTAAGGTTTGAACTAAGTACCAAAGAGAGATCATGACAGGAGCATTATGAATTTTCTCAACATGATCATACTATTTACCACTATGTCGAGGAAGATGAGGTGTTGGGGGAATATATGGTTGAGGAAATGGAATGGATGTTGGTATTTGTTCTAGTTTCTTATTATTTCTAGCATTACATATGTGTGTAACTATGTGATAACTTGTTTGTTGCAGCACATCTTGGTGACTATAATTAATTTTGGTGAGATATTTTTAAAATTATAGGATATGGACATGTGGTTTTTGAGGTCCTATAATGAGAGTTGTATTAGAGGGAGGCCAAAAAATAAACTATGGGTTTATAACATCAGCTGAATTAACTACTTGTTGACAATCTTCTATCAATGGAGTGCCTAATGTCAATTTTGAATGTTTATCTATGTAAAACACCTTGAAATTATTTGAAGTAAATGTACCAATGATCGCATCCTCTTGCTCCATGATATATTCCCAAGAAGGAAAGGTATTGGGAGGGACAAACATGATTCTCATTATTATGAATGATTGGATCCTCTTGCATCAAGATACCCTCACAAGAAGGAGAGATATCGGGGGAAGAACAAACATGATTCTCATTATTTTGAATGATTGCATCCTCTTGCACAAAAATAACCTCACAAATAGGAGAGACATTGGGAAAGGGATCAAATAAAAATTAAAAAAAGGGAGAGAATCTTATTTTCACATGCTTGTAAGAAAATATTTTTAAATTTCTTAACAAAGTTTGACAATAAGATATTGATTATGATAGAACAATATTTTTTTAAGGAAAAAATTATGCTATCATATAAGTCAAACTAGTAATACACAACAAAATTAGAGAGTTACATGACTAACTTTTAGAAACTGAAACTAGAACTGAGTAGAGACCACCAACAAGATTATGCATATAAAATTTAAGCTCAAACTAGTTGGACAGTGACATTGGGAGCCTTATTTTAAAGAGTTGAATTTTGTTGTTTTAAAATTGTAAAATTGAAGAACAGTGTATAAAGATCTATCGGTGTAGATTTTTAGGTCTAGATGTACACATATTTTTGAAACTGCATGAAAAACTAATTTTTCTATATGAAGAACATAAGAATACATAAGATTTTGTATTTTTAAGGCAATGAAAATTGTTCAAATGATATTTAAAAAAAAAAAAAAGCTTTGTAGCTGACTAAATTTTTCTAGAAAATGCAAAAAAGTAATACTTTTTGATCTTTTGGAATGAAAATAAGATGTAATTATTCAATTTTTTCAATGTTATTGACTAAAATATGCATGCACCTTTGACAAATGAAAGCAACCTAGGATTAAAATTGGATTTCAAAATGAAATAACTCAGTTATAAGCCTTAAAAAAGGAAAATTTGATATGAAGTTATGCAATTTAATTCAAAATATTTACAATTAATGCATATGAGAAAAGAATACAAATGCATATTTTTGAAAATGAAACAAATTCATATTAACAACAAGATCTTCAAAGTATCTATATTTTTAAATTAATTTTCATAATTTATGCTATGATAATAAAAAAATTGTGAGTGTAGGATATGTCAAGCTCACCAAAATTTGATGTACGAAAAGTGATCTGAGATCAAACTAGTATTAACCTCTTTTCACTTGACACCACATTTGGAAACATTATTAACTAGGGTTGATGATTAGCTTAATGCCACAATGGAGAGACAATCTCCTAGGGTCTTGTGTTTTTTTTTAAGTTGTGAGGATGATAAATTTGATATGTCTTTTAACAATCCTATTTGACATATAAACCTAGACCAAAAAAATCCTGTTATCACACAAATACAAATAAAAAACCATAGAACAAATCCATGTCTCAAAATGTGATACAAAGAGGAACTTGTGACTAAAATTTGAGGTGGAATTGGGAGGTTGAATGTAAAGCCCTGCAATGTAACCCTAGAGGATGACGCAAAGCAATGAAAGCGTAGCAAATTTTTTTCTTCTTTTTTTCCTTTTTGAAAGTGCAATTAACCATAAGCAAAGTGAACTACACTTAATGCATACATCCTCTAAGGTACACAAAAAAGCTTACATTTGAAACCCATAACATACAAAAGTAAACTAATCCATAGCATATGAATTATACTCATGAAATAAAGAACATAGATATAATAAAATTAAACTCATTTCAAAACATTACAAAGTACATAATAAAACCATCCAAGATTGTAATCATTCAATATAGTAGTTACAAAGCTCATTTCCAAAATGAGGTAGATCATAAAAATATTATTACAATTACAATGATACAAGGATTATCCTTGAATAAAAATGAGGATTAGTACATACACAATAACATCCAACTGATCCAATAGATCACATAGGGTGGTACAAGGAATTAGGACACGTGAGCTCTCTAAATTGGAAGATCCTGCCATCACAAACATGAAGTGGAAACCCAATAGTATAAGGTGCACGTTCCACCCAACCAAGTGGTACCCGAAGGACCACCCCCCTTGCTAGGAGATAGTAAAAGGGATTCCTAGGTAAAACTAACAACCTCAAGACATAAGCAACTATAAGATTAAACTATACAAGTACAATACATAATATGAAGGTTACATTTCTTATAGAGCAAAAGAATCAAGTAAATCAACTAAATAATACAAAATATTATCATAGGAGGATTTCCATCACAAAGTAGCATGGGTTACCCTAGAAGATCTTCCTACGCCTCAACCCCCATCTTGAGTTACCCTGGTATCCTCCCACAATCCCCGACCCCACATGCAAACCGATATAGAATCAAATATCTTTCAAAGGGACAAGATAATGATTTTTCCATTCCAGGCCTTCTCATCTCATCTCAAGTCTAAACGAACCCTTGAGCTAATGAGCAAGGCACAATTAACAAGTTATGTGTTTAAAGCGACCCTTTCCCCTAATACATTTATTTAATTTCCACTAAATTATCTAACTCTCATATGAGTTACCCTGGCACCACTTTGTGCACTAGCCCCCATTGAGAGCCACTCCCCTCCTGACAACACAAGGATCTAATCCATAAAGCAAGCATAGACAAAGTGCATGAAAAATGGATACAAAATTCCAACCATAATGCAAGAGGCAACACATCTCGTTTGTAGTAATTAGGTATTTAAACTAAATCACAACTAGGTGCACTACCCAAGGAAAAGAAAGGGTTGAAAAAATTATGACAACAACCCCCACATAATAATACAACATCTGGAAGGCTTACACAATCACAACTAACAGATTTCCCGACTTACGTGAACAAATACATCATAATTAAATAAGCAATTCATGAGAGTAATAAAACTAGCATTATGATTTCCTTAATCTAATTTCCATTCCAAGAAAAACAATAATGTAATGCTAAAAATAATATAGCTTTAAACAATTTCATTTAAAGTCAATTAAGAAATTAAATGTAATTATTTAATTCAATTTCCCAATATACATCTATATAAAACTAAATTTCCTTCTTTCTAAATCATTTCATTTTGAAAACACTACATGCACCTATATAAAATTCATTTAAATATATATATATATATTTAAATATATACATAATTATATATAAATATATATACAAATATATATATATATATATATTATTTAAATTTTTAAAAATTAATTACAATTTCCAAAAAATCAAATATTAAACATATATATATATATAAATATACATACATACATATACATACATATAAATATATAAATATATATTTATATATTTATATATATATATATATTTATGTATATATATACGTATATATATTTATGTATATATATATATATATTATATTATATATATTAAAAAATCAGCCAATCAGGTTGACTAAGATCCATTCATGGCATCTATGATTGTCCTAATGCAATGTAAACCCATCATAAGTTCAAAAATTTATAGTGTACAAAGTAGAAAATTTCACCTCCTAGGACTTGAAATAATACCCTTATGAAAGTAGTCACAAAAAAAATCCATTAGCTTTGTGCTATGCCTTAGGCTCGAGATGTCATACACTAAGCCCCCATGATTCTTGTTCAGAACTACAAGTTGGCTTAGACTAAACCTACTTAGATAATTATTCATTGTATTGAGGGATGTTTGAACAAATCCAATTATCAATGCTTCAAGGATGTACATCATACTATCAGCCACATGGTTGATCAATTTGATATCAAAGCTGATACCAGAACCTACATAGTTGAAGGCTTTGATTGGTTACTATTCAATTGGGACTACTTCAATTTATAGATTTCTCTTTCTTGTGTTCCAATAGGTATGTGAAAAATTTATTGTTGTTTTTATTTTCATTTTTCCCTTCTTTGGAGGGCTAATACGTATCTTAATTAGATGGTTGCTATGTAGTTGTACTAGATATGGCTATTTTTTTCTCATATCCATAGTTCTCTATATTTTTCTCAACAAATTTAATTCAATAATAAAAAAAATTGTGCTATGCAATTGTTCAAATAGACCACTTTCACCAACAAAAATTATGTAACTTTAGAATCAAACATATAGAATTTAAAAATGCCATAATATATATTATGACAATTTTTTTGGAAAGAGACACTGCTAATATCATTTGGTGTTGTCATTGATGGAAACCCTAATCGATGATTGGATACGTACATCATCATTTGATCATACCGGCAGTCAGATTGAAGACAGTCAAGGAAGAACAAGGCATCCAGTAGTTTTGAATTCATCAATCCGTTTGAAGATTTTCTATTATTTTTTTGTGTTGTGCATCTTAGGAAATATTTTTTGGTGTATGATCTCTATTACTATTGATTCTTAGTGGCTCATATCGATCCATGTGCGAGTTTGAAAATTTGGTTAACTAATTTTCTATTTATCAGTGCATAGAGGCCGACTTTGTGGATATAACATGTCGTGGATGGTTGGGAAGTAATTATTCAAGAATGTTTGTGTTCAAGCATCTTTGTTTGGGTCCTAGCTAAGTTGTGGCCAGCTATTGTGGATACACATTATATATTACTCATGTTTTGGGCTGAAAGTTGTAATTATTCTTTTGTTCTATTGATGTCGACATATTGCAATTAAATTACTAATCATGGATATATATAAGTGATTGATCATGTCATTTTGAGATATGAAGAAGGTTTTTTGATGTGAATTGTGAATGTCAAAAGATCAGAAGAGCGATTATGCACAGTTTCACGTGTGCATTAAGGATTTTGTGATGCAAGTTTGAGAAAAGCATTGCAAAAGTGTAAAATCAGTCAAAAGGATATAAGATCAATTGTTGAGCCTAATCGGAACTATAATCAAGCATATGTAGATGCTAATATCTTAGTTCAATCTCTTAGATGGTTTTAATTTGAACATTTTGTAAGGCAGTGAGCCTTCCTTCTTAAGCAATGAGCTCTAGGAAATGTGCTTGAATGTAAGTGCATTTCCCATATTGTAAACTTCATTTGAGTATACTCATATCATATTGTGGATTTTCCATCTACCGTGGTTTTTCCCTAACAAGATTTCCCCATAGAAATCCTTTTGTTATGGTGTTGTGTTTATTTTCTTCATTTTCATGCATTATGGTTGAATGTTACTAATGCTTTGAAAGATAAAGGTTAATAAAGTTATTATTTCCACAACACTAATTCACCCCCCCTCTTAGTGTTGCTTGTTTCCAATAATTGGTATCAGAGATAGTTCCTCAGAAGAATTCTAACAACTTAGGGAGATGTTGGAAAGTGTTTCAATGGATTCAAGAAGTCTTCAACAACAAATTTTTGTGGCCCTAGATGATCTTCATCAGTCAAAGGCTGAAGTTCAGAAATTGCAAGAAAACCTCATGGATGTTGAGAAATTCATTGAGTCTTTGAAAGACACAATCAATAAGTCTAGAGAGAAGAGAAAGGAACTCTATGATCAGATTAAGAAGAATGATAGTAAGAGTATTGAAGATGAATAGCTCAGTGAATCCCTAAAGGAAAAGATAGAAGAATGTGAAAATCTTACCGAATATTATTTTTTCCTAAAGCATGAGATGGAATCTATCATGATGAGAATGACCAAGGAGGTTGAAGACAAAAAGAATAATGAAGAGAACCTAACACAATCCTTGAAAGAAAAATGAAGTATGTAGTCGATTGGACAATGAACTGGAATAATTTAAAAACAATGAGGAGGTGCTTGAAAAGTAGATTAATGATCTCAGTCATGAACTTGCTACTACAAATAAGTACAAGGAAAAGTTCAAAGTTAGCTCAGCCAAGCTTGACGAACTAATTAAAGGTCAGAGGATAGAAAGTGACAAGCGAGGTCCTGGATATGAGCAAGGAGAAATTTCAAGATCTGGACAAAGGAGATTCAAGCAAGGAAATCAAATGAACAAATCTGGAAGGTATTTGGTAAGGCAACCTAATGTTCAAAAATTTAATGGATACCATTTCAGTTGTAATAAATTTGGACACATGGCTACTCAATGTAGAAGTAGAATGAAATCAAGTGGTCCATCATTCTCAAGTTAGTGCTTTAATTGTCATAAGTTTGGTGATAAGTCAAATGAGTGCATAATTTTGATGAACAAATTTCATAGAAATATCAGATGTTATACATGCAATAGACTTGGCCATATTTCTAACCAATGCAGATCAAGAGAAAATCAGTGGAGCAATTGGTCTGGATAGAAAAATGTTGTGTTATAACTGCAACAAATTTGGTCACATTGTTATATTCTATTGGAATAAAAAAGGTCTGGTAAATCAAAATAAAAGCATGCAAAAGGATATTAAGGGAAAAGGAAAAGTCACTACAGATGTGATTAGGCAACATATGCAAAAGAAATGGGTGAAGAAAAATCCCTTTGTTGAAGGAAATGAGCCAACACCAGAATATTCCTTTAGTAATTCCTTTGAGAATTAGTTTCTAGCTTTTGGCCTAGGGGGAGTTTTCAATAAAATATTTTAACCCCCTAACCGGTAATTGAAACCAAATGCACAAAAAGTGCATATATGCTTTACAAATGCTGCTAAAACTTATTGAAGAGAGTAATATGTAGCATTGGTGGTCCACAAAAGAATTATTCATCACAGTGCATAGAAACAAGGTAACCAGATGAGTTAGGGTAAGAATAATTTATTGTGACAAAAAGGGTTAAGTGTGTGAGTGATAAAAATTCATTCCTACCTTTCATTTGTCACTTTCCATTTTGAATAAAATAAGTGTGGAGAGCTTTGAGGTGAACCTTCATGAATTGAGGTGAAATTCAAGTCTGAACATGATTTGGAAATCAAATTTTGATCTGACGAAAAGGTATTTATCAGAAAACCCTACAAATTTGTGAATTGGTAAAAATGAATACTCCTTTGGTAGTTGAAGTCAAGGACATACCCCATCCCAAATTCAAGTGGCATCCCTAAATATCTTTCAAGACAAACCCGTTAGGAGCATTTTTGTCTGTGTAGCATGGAATTTTACATACTGAAGATATTAGGGAATATATCCACGTGAACATTGAAAAATTAGGAAGCTCTTAGGTGCTGAATTTGTATAGCAATCATATAATTGGAGAATAATTTTGTGTCAAGCCGAAATTCAAAACACTAGAAGAGAAGACATTTACACAAATTATGAAATTCCGCGTCTTTGAAGAGAATGAATGGGTTTCATACATATTGAGTTGAGTTCATGCAAAATTCATGTGGTTAAACATACCTTGAAAGATAGAAAAAGAGGATATAAGTGTTGTTATAGGTTTGAGTTCCTTCGGTGGACTACTTGTTCTGAAATTAGTGAAGAAAGAAATGGTCATTGATGCAACTAGTTCTAAATATGATAGAAGGGAAATGAAAATTGATGACATTGTTGATGTACATGTCAAATTTGCATCTATGGTTATTGGGTACAAGATTCATCATTCTGGCCGAGACAACTCTGTGTCCCGTATAGCCATTTATGCAGCCTATCAGATGGTAAAGTAAAATGAAAAATATGATCTATGTGAGTCGCTAAGAAGTCAGCTAATGGATAATATTGGGAAGATCAAGAAACACAATAAAATTTCCTTCAAGTATGCTAACTTTCTATTATGTCTATTTTTATACTTCATGAATGAGGTTCTAGGATGCAGAAAGAATCATTGGCAAAAAGATAAACTGGTAGCTACTTATATCAAAGATCTCTTTCATATATTTGTAGACACTAAGGCAAAGAATGCAGCTATCTAGCGATACTTCAAGAGTTTTCCAAATATGATGCAGGCTAGAGAAATAATTCCTACTTCTATTGTGGAGAAGTATAAGGATACAATTTTCTTTATGGTAGATATTGACCAATGCATGATGGAAGACGATGATCCCAAAATAGCCTGGATCATTCCTATGGGCTATGAAGTTGAATAAAAAATTCTAGAAATGTATGCACAACACTTATTGAGTACACCTCTATATCTAGTAGAAGAAAGGTTTGGTACTTATGTTGAAAAGAACATATAGGTACACAATGAACTCAATAAGCCTATGTTAGCTAGGATAGTTAGAAAAGAGGTAGAAATATTTGGAGAAAGGATAAGGATATCCACAAAGAAATTAAGAGAGGCAAGAAGGAAAATAGAAGAAGTTGAAGCATCAAAAGAAGTAGCAAAAATTGAATCAGCTAGTCTGGAAACACCATCTTCCAAAACTTGATCAACAAGGAAATTTACACCCCTATCCACTCTTGCAACCAAGTCAATTCTTGTGAAGACATCTGGTAATGATGGAAATAGAAAGAAAGACAAAATCGAAAGAGTCTATATAATAGTCTCTGAAGATGAAGAGATAGAGTTAGATGAAGGTATTAGAGAAATCAACCATCAAGGTGCTAAGGGAACAACAGTCTCAAAAGATAAATCCTCTGGTGAAGAATTCAAAGCCAAGAAGAAAGCAAAATTTGACAAATCAGGTATGTCAGTGGAAGAAGTTGAGAAATCTTTGGTTAAAGATGGAAATCATTGTAAATGGTATGAAACTTTTGATGAATCTAGTCAAAGAACTCTTGAGGAGGCAACAATAAATTATTTGAATATTTTCAATAAATTTCTTATTGAAATAATGCCTAGCCTACCTAAAAGCTTATATGAGACTTTGGAAATGAGGAGAGTCAATGCTAGAATAGAAGAAGAACAAATGAGAGAAAGAATCCTTACATAATTGTGTCTGGTAATGTCTATTGAATATATGCAGACACTCCTAAATAAAGCCAAAAACGAATTCAAGAGAAAGACAAGAGTGAATAAGTTCATGATTGGTCTGACTGATTAAGGTACAAAAGAAATTAAGAAAATCTTGAGAAATATTTTTTTAAATGATAGAATTGATGTTGTTACTGAGGAAATATATGTTGAAGATGTTCCATCTGGTCCAAAAGAAGAAGTTGAAGAAGAAAAAATTGATATAGCTAAGGATACTTTGATTCCTCCCGATATGGACAGTACAAAAATACCTATGGAGATTAAGACACCTGAAATTGTATTTGTTGAGAAGGATGAATAAATTGAAATTGCAGAAGTTAAACAAGAACCTGCAACTAAAGAGATAATAGTTGAGGAAAAGACAATTGAGGGAAAAAAAAAGTTCAATTGGAAGCAAGAGACACTATAGAGGCAGTGAGTTTTTTTTTTATAGAACAATAGGAAGAAATTGATTCAGAATTGATTGAAGGTCCTATTGACCTATCCACTTTGTCTCCAATTCAGAAAATGAAGGTAGCATTATTTTCCTAGGCGAAGGCCAGAGAAGAATTGTTGATATCTCACATTGGGGACAATGAACTCTTGAAGCTTGCATCTAGAGTTCTTGAGAAGATAATTCCTAGACATGTCAAATATCCATCTGGTTCCTCCTCCGGTGAACTGAAAAATCTTATCAACTTTGTAAGTACTCACTTTTAGTCACTTTAGAAATCAGCTATGGTTAAAGTGCAGAAATAATTTGATGCCTAAAGGTTTAGTGGGCTAAAAGAAATGTTTGCTAAGGACAAACCTCTGTTAGCCTCATGTGTGAAGAATGTAAAAAATGATTTGTCCAAAGGTGGAAATATTTATAAGTCCTATTTGTCTTTGTCAAAACTCACTAAGGCCAATGAAAAGAAGGTTAAGGATCTACTACTATTTTCAAAGCTTTTGATCCTTTAGCTGGTGGTGTTGCAACACAAGAAGATCAAGTAATATCTCTAATTGAAAAGATAAGGATCTTGAAGCATGAAAATGATATATTTATGGAGAAAGAATGTGAACTTAGAGGCCTAGTTAGTCCAAAGATTGAGATAATGTCAAGTTCACTAAAAGAAGGTGAAGATACTATGCTAGTTAGTGATCCAACAAACTTGGAGTCTGTAGAGAAACAATCCTACCTATTCTATGGTCACATAACAATCTTGGAGAGTCTCAAAAGGGTTTGGGACACAAATTTGATCTAGCTGAAGAAATGTTTTACAGATATCTTTTAGTTTATGTAAGATTAACAAACATCTTTGTATATATGCAGTTTTCTTATAACAGTTTTGTTTGATCTTTTTGGTATGTGGATTCATGCCTTTTCCATTGATGTCAAAGGGGGAGAATAGTAGAGTGAAAAATGTATAACCATCTCAGGGGGAGATTTTTATTTTTATTTTTGGAATTTTGGAGATGGCAGTGTAATTCATGGCAGTACCGATCTGACATTTAGTCATTTTTAACTAAGTGTTTCCATCAGTGCCAAAGGGGGAGATTTTTGGAAAGAGACACTGCTAACATCATTTGGTGTTTTCATTGATTTCAACCCTAATCGATGGATACGTACATCTTTTTTTGATCATACCAGTACTCAGATTGAAGACAGTCAAGGAAGAATAGGGCTTTTGATAGTTTTGTGTTCATTGATCTGTAAAAATATTTTCTGCTATTTATTTGTTTTGTGTATCTCAAGGAATGTTTTTTGGTGTATGATATTTTCTAATATTGTTCTTAGTGGTGTGTATTGACTTGTGTATGATTTTGAAGATCCGGTTAACTAATTTTCTATTTTTCAGTGCATAGAGGGTGACTTTGTGGATATAACATGTCGCAGATGGTTGGGAAGTAATTATTTAAGTATATTTATGTTCAAGAATATTTGTTTGGGTCCTAGCTAAGTTGTGGCTGACCGTTGTGGATACACATTATACATTACTCATGTTTTGGGCTGACAATTGTAATTATTCTTATGTTCTATTAATGTCGGCATATTGTGATTAAATTCTTGTTTGTGGATGTATATAAGTTATTGATCATGTCATTTTGATATATGAAGGTGTGTTGATGTGAATTGTGAATATTAGAAGAGAAGAAGAGTGATTATGCACAGTCTCACTTGTGCATTAAAGATTTTGTGATGCGAGTTTGGGCAAAGCAGAGTAGAAGTGCAAAATCAGTTAGAAGGATATATGATCAATTATTGAGCCTAACCAGAACTGTAATCAAGCATATGTAGATGCTAATATCTCAGTTCAATCTGCCAGATAGTTTTAATCTGAACATTTTTTAAGGAAGTGAGCCTTCCTTCTTGAGCAGTGAGCTCTAGGTAGTGTGCGTAAATGCAAGTGCATTCTCCATATTGTAAAATTCATTTGAGTATGCTCATATCATATTGTGGATTGGCCATCCCCCGTGGTTTTTCCCCTAACAGGGTTTCCACGTAAAAATCCTTGTGTTATGGTGTTTTGTTTATTTTCTTCATGTTCATTCATTATGGTTGAATGCTACTAATGCTTTTAAAGATAAATGCTTACAAAGTTAATTTTTGGACAACACTGATTCATCCCCCCTCTTAGTGTAGTTCTTTTCCAACAAATTCTATAACATATATCCATTAAGTCAGTACAACAGTAGCCCAAACCTGATATTAATTTGACCTTCCATCAGACAAGTTCCTAAGAAGTTAAGTCCTCAATCCTAACCAAAACTTTACTCTACATAGCTATTGTACCATCCATATCACAAGAAACTCATTTCTATGCAAAAAGATAAAACAAGGTTATCATATATCACAAAGACAAATGGAACTTATATTTCATGGGTTTCTTCTGTTAGGCTATGGAAATCTACTATTTTTTTGGCATGTAAAATAGGGTCATAATTGGGAATCAATAACATGTAGCAGTATTAAATAGTCAATATTTATTCTAGTGTATACCCTTGTTCATGGACATATTGGATATGTGTATTAAGGTGAAGCTTAGAAATACTTGTACATCATCCTAGTTTAAGCTTAGCATGCCTTTAAATTCAAACTCCACATTGATACAACAAAGCAAGTATATTATAAGCTCTGATGTCTAACTTACATATTTGTATTCTAGATTTAAAAATTTGTTCTGGAAGTTGAAACAAGAAATATGAAACAAACAGTGTGTTTTTTGGAGAAGAGACATAAGAAAATTATTTAAATTGTTTTATAAATGCACCTGAGACTAGTTCCTGAGATCATTTTTCATGCATGGCACGGAGAGGAAATAGCAATATCAAGAAAAAAGTAAACTAACCCCATAAAGTGGTAGATTTATTTCAAAAGACTAATAATTTCATTCTAATGGAAGAAATGAATTAGAATACTAAAGAAAATCTTCGAATCTTACCTAGGAGGATATCGGTTGCTTCCCAATCCTCAGCCCATAAAGTTGTAGAGTTATCACAAAAAACTATTAGTAATACTAATATTTTCATTATAATGCAAGCAATAAAACAAACAATGAAAATGGTCTTTCAATATTACCTGATCACTATGGGTTACCTTTTAGTTTGTAGCCCCCAAAAAATAATAAAAAATGAAATAGAACGAAAACATTGAAGTGAACAACAAAAAATGCACTTCTAACAATAATTATGGTATGATGCATGGAAGGTTACACAACACAATATGTAATTGATCTTCGTTGTTAGGTTTAATTAAACCATAGACCATAAAATATCTACAACACTCTAAAGTAAATGGTCAAATACATATAAGATAATTGATAGTGTGATTGAAAGTTGGAAAACACAATGTGAGGTGAGTATATGTCGGCTAAAACACAATGACATGCCATAGATAATCAATCATACATAGAAATAGTTCATTTCCTTGTTTATGGCTTGTCATGTCATTCCAATCACCATGGTGTCGGAATTCCATGACAATCTAGATCTACTTTATACTTTGATAGTAAACACACAATGTTTTCCAACAACCATATACATGCATTCTACAATTGCAAGTTGGAAAGCATAGTGTCAGGTGAGTATATGTCTTCCAAAACACAATGGAAAGCCATAGATAAGCAATCATACTTACAAATAGATCATTGCTTTTTCTATGGCTTGTCATGGCATTCCAACCACCATGAAACCACATTTCTTTGAGTTAATTTTCAAACTATTCACTACCTTGTCTCTTTTGTTGCCTACTATTATGCTTACTAATATGCTATCATAGACAAGGCAGTGAACTGTTTGAAAAAATGCCTCAAACAAATGTGGTCTCTTGGAATTCCATGAAAAACAAATGCAATTTGTAGCTGCAATTATCACTCTACTATGAATGAATTAATATCTTTTACAATAGTATTTGGTTGCATAGGTGGAGTTCCCTATAGTTATTGGTATAGTTTCACAATATATTGTTGATACCTCTACTGCAGATACAAATATATATCTGTGAGCCAAACTGCATTGCTTAATAAATAAGGTGTTTCCCATTTTCTAAAAAAAATTTGGTTAGGGGGTCTAAATAACAAAATATTTTTAAAGACATTCTTATTCTTTTGTAAAATTCTAAGATTGAAAACACTAGGTTTTACAAAACCCACAACCCACTTAAATTTTCAAAACAATTTACAAACAAAAACCCTCATAACATTTTAAACCCCTTTGCAACTAACAACCCAAATGATTAGAAACCCATCAAATCACTTCAAATGTTTATTAGTCTCCCCTTGCTCTCTACCCATTCACTTGAAACTCCACTCTCCAAAATTGCACTTTCAACCTGTAGAATGAAAGAGAAAAATATACGGTGTTAAATGTTGTTGGAAAACAATAGGTGTTTATAAAATGGTCCACATTTCATTACATTCCTAATATTTTAATAAAAAAATCTTTTGAACACATTCATACTACTTTCTAAGATTCCAAGTTCCCAAAACATTGAGTAACATGCAACCCACAACAACAACACACCTATATACATACAAAAACATATGAAACCATATATAAGAACATACACCATCTACATACAGGTGGTTGGTCTTCTCCCCCATCTACAATGCACCCTTCCTCTCCAACATTTTGATTTCAACCTGCAAAAAGAGAAAACCCAAAGCACAATGTGTTTTCCAAGAACAATACTCGTTACAGTTTAAACTATTTGTCTTAATCACATCAATGCCCTTCTTGTCCACAACGAATGAATAAATTCTCGCACAAGGCATAAAAAATTCTGACATAATTTAGTAATAGGACATCTCCTTACTTTCATCATTGTGATGTTTCCTTTCGTTTCCAATTCTATCACTTCTATCATCCATCTAGCAGGTCCCACACTATGTTGTCTCTTCATGTTATGTATGTTTTCATGCATTTTTGTATGTACATAGGTGCTTTTTGTCTAGGATTTAGCCGGCTCCATATTTGATGGTCCATTATTTTTACTTTTTCCCTAAGAGGGAAGACTTATTGTACTCTCACAACTCACCTGGGTTTTGTTAAAAGCATCATCTAACATACAATGTGTAAAGGCCTTGGCCCACCTTGTCAAGAAATGGATGAGATGAATTTAATATGTGCTAATGTTTGGTCGAACTGTGGACTTCTTTCCTGACTAGGCAATTCCTCTTGTGTTAATTATTTGTTTCCTCATAGACGGTGGTGTTCTCTCATAGTTGTCCTATCTGTTATACGACATTATTCAATCATTTTACAATGACATTTATGGAAGATAATTTTCTAGAGTTGCACAATACATCGACCACTGAACATTTGAAACTATTAGTTTCATGACCACCATATACATGCTCTACTCCTTGTACCACCTCATACCATAGTTTAATGAGGATGTGACATTTAGTGGGTGATTTTCATGCCTTTATATATATTAGTCAAGATTACCTCATACCATAGTTTAATGAGGATGTGATGTTTAGTGGGCAATTGTCATGCCTTTATATATATTAGTCAAGATTACCTCATACCATAGTTTAATGAGGATGTGACGTTTAGTGGGAAATATCATGCCTTTATATATATTAGTCAAGATTAGTAGAGCATGTACATGTTTAATAATAACTTGACTGATCTCTATGAATTAATTATATGAGGTCGGTATTATATGTTGGTAAGAAGATAAAACAAAAATAGAGCGAATAGAAATAAAAAGCAGTAAAATTTGACCCAATAGTAAAAATCAAAGGCTAAGAAGTGTTCAATAATTTTGCATCGTACTCAGATGATGTCCTCCATTGATTTCTAGAAATATATTTCCTTATTTCAAATAGGGAATGCCTTCAATGTAGGGTGTTGGCAAGAAGTTGATTTCACTTCTTGGCCAAAAAGTGGAAGTGTTTTCCTTGATTTTTAGAATTTGACACATTTGACCTTAAAATTTGAAGCACTTAGAGATGGAATCTTCGAAAAATTCACAAATCATAAAATGTAGTACTCAAAGTCTAGTTTTAGAATATGTAATTTATTTCAATACCCAAATTGTACAAATTGAGTTTCAATAGGCATTTCTAAAAATGAGTGTTTGAAAGTAACTTTGTTTTACCATAACATGCATGTGTACGACATCCATATTTTGACGTAAATTATCATATTTTTCTAAATCCTTTTGGGAAAAGATTTTTGACTCACTGAAGCTTGTTCTAGATATTTTTTTGTAATTTTTTATTGATTTTTTTTTTTGTTAAATTTTTATTAAGCATATTTGTTGTTTTGAAAAATCATCATGTATGACACACATAAGATGAACTATACTTATCTTTTTTTTTATTTTTTTTTAAATTGAAAAGAATTGTCTAAATTTTGTTCTTGTGCAATCCGTTCGTCAAAATGTTATGTTGATCAAAAGTTATTAAAATAGTTAAAAACTCTGATATTTAAAGTTTATGGACCAGTTTCATCAGAAATTAATTGAAAAATACAAAAATAAATCCAATTGTAAAATAAATCACATATTTGGAATATACATTGTCTCATCTAAAATGGGTTTTAATTTCGTCAAAAAGTTCTACAAAAAAAGTTGTCAACCATATGTCCAAACTCGGTATTTTTCTTTGACATTGCTAGGACCTTAAACTTGTAGGTCAAACTAGGTTGAAGCCCTAGGTTTGGATTCCCAATGGTTTTTCCGAACCAAAATACAAGGCAAAAACCTGACCACAAAGCAAATCAAAATTCAAATTTTAGAAAATGAGATCCCATTTAGAAAACGGGATCCCATTTTGTAAAGCGAGATCTTGTTCCTAATATTTAATGTCCTGACTATTAACAAGGAAAGGAGATCTCGTTCCTTTGTCAACATTTCCCACATTTAAAATTGGGAATGAGATCCCGTTTGTTTTTCAAAAGTTAAACAACATTTATAGGGCGTTGTACCCCGCACAATGAGCCACTAGGGCCAAAAAAGGACAAATGGGATCCCATTCTATAAACGGGATCCCATTCCTTTTTAACCATTTTATTTAAATTTATTGACAAAATTTACCATGAAGTCTACAACTTCACATGTATGACTGAGAGAAGCAAAATTGTGCTTATTTTCATCAACAAGTGGTGACTTGTATTTTTGATTAATTTTTTTGAAGTGGAATTGTTATTTTTGTACTTGTTTGGATGAACAAAAGGTCTTCAACTTGCAATATGGATTGATTTTTTCAAAGGAGGCATGAAGAAAACAATTTTTAAAGTGGAATTGTGCTAGTTTTCTACTTGTTTTGAGGCACACAAGAGAAAGAATTTTGTCCTTATAGGTCTTCAACTTCCAAATTGGATTGAATTTTTTGAATAATTTCATTATTGACATTCATTTGTGCTTGAGAACTTTATAATTATGGGAGATAAAGCTCGTAAAAAGATGAGGAATACATTGACTCCTGAAGAAATTGAAGCAAAAAAAGAAATGGAGAGACAAAGACAAAGAGAAACAAGAATGTGAATTAAATAAATGAATGATGGGGGAGCATCCAATTCCACAACTATTGAAGATGAAAACATTGAGGAGACCATGGTTGTAGATGAAGAAAATTTGCAAAAAGTCAATTTGGAGAAGAATATGATTATACAAGCAAGTCGTATGTCTTCAAATTCATCTTTCAATTCAATGGAGAATGTTTCAATATGCACAAATCCAGGTACGTCTTCAAATCCACATGTTAGTGAAATGGTAAATTCGTATGTAGAAGTTTTAAAATATGTTGGAATTAACGATGTTGACATTGATAATATTCAGAGAGATGAAACTTTTATAGAATTTGTTGAAAATGAAAATGAGAATCATCATTTTGTTGAAAAATAAAACAAAAACCATTTTGTGAATGTAAATGAAAATGAAAACCATTTTGTTGATGAAAATGAAGATGAAAATGTGAATCGTTTTGAAGTTGAAAATGAAGATGAAGATGAAAATTTAGAATGTGATGTTGAATTTAATGAAAATATATTTTTAAAAATTGAAAGTGGTGTTTTCAATAATCTTCTTGGTCAAATTTCTCAGAGGAAAATAAGAACACATGCGAATAAATATACAACAATTTTTTTTATCATAAAAAATTTGCAATTCAATGTCAACTAATGATGCAATTGATGAGAATGCAAAAAATGAGAAAAATAATGAAAAGGTTAGGCTTTTTTGTTAAACCAAAAAGAAAAGATCAATCATTAAAACATGTTATCTCTATTGTTGCTAGTTCCATTCAATCTATTGGTAAAAATAGTCAATCTAAAGATTAAAATGCATCAAGAAGAGCTATAACAACTACTATAGTTAATAAAACAACTTTGAATAAAAGAATAGTAAGAAATATTAGTGAAGTTTTAAAAATACATCCTAAAACATTGCTAAGAGTGGCAAAAAGAAGAGAAAGTATAGAAAATGATCCTATCAACCAATGTTGGAGTTTCAGTGGCCGACTCTCGAGGTCTGATATGAAATTGAATGTTGAGATTAAATCTTTGATCAAAAAAATATTGGCATGATAATACTAGGGTTTCATCTAATGCTAGAGATGTTTTAAAATTAAGGGCAGGGTTCAATGTTAGTGATCCTCACCCAAAACACCTATTAGATACAACACAAAATGAATTTTATAGAAAATTTTGTGGTGATTTAGTGTTACCTAGTAATATTAAAATATGTCAAAGGTCTTTTGAAAAATTTAAACTGTGGTATGTAAAAATTAATAAGCAATTGTAAATATCTTGTTGTTGTAAAACACATGTTCAATTTCATTATTTTTATGATGTTTTTTGATATATATGTTGTACCTTGCATACCAACATGATTAGACACGAATGTGGTATTAATATGCCACCTGAAGCAATAAGGGATTTTATTTCAAGTTTGCTTTGTGAAAGATCTAACGGTACTTTTTTTTATTTAAGTTCTTGTATTTCTCGACAATGCATTGACTGTGGAAATGTTTCATTCTTAAGAATTTGTATGCATGAAAGTGTTGATAATGATTTTGGACAAAAACTAGTAGATGTTAAAAGATTTAAGAATGTTCACTATTCTTTAAAAGATGAAAAAATAGGAAAGCATTGTGATTTAGTTACATAAAAAGTTAGTGTGTGTGCATTCATGAGTGAATTTAAGAATAAGATTGTACCAAAATATATCATGCACTCTCAACATGCTCAATGGCTTGATGGCCAATTTTGCGCATGTAGAAACACATTTCCAATTGGTACTATACTTTAACTGGTTGATTTTGCGGAAAATTATACTCTAGCTCCGCAAGAGGAAATTCAATCACAATATTATAATTCAGTGCAAGTAGTTATGTTTGTCCATATTGTTTATAGACATGCAGATGATAGCACTGAGGATGATAGAAATTTTTTGAGGGAGTATCATTTTTATTTGAGTGACAATCGATTACGCTCGTCAGAGTTTTTTCAATATTGTTTCAATATATTTTATAGGAATTTAAGAGAAATAGGAATCCATATGAAATAACACCTCATATGGTCAGATAATTGTAAGGGGTAGTTCAAGAATTCTCAAATGTTCTATTGGTTAAGTAGGTTTCACAAGGAACTTAATGTCCAACATATATGGAGTTTTTTTGAAGTTGGGCATGGTAAAGGAGAACATGATGGAGCTAGTGCGTGTGTCAAAATAATTCTTCCTAGAGAACAATTAAAATTTGAAGATGCAGTAAAATTTAAAGATGCACATGGGATTGTGGATTGGCGTAATACAATATTATTTGCACCTATTTTGAGTGAGTACTCTACAATCCATCGATTATTTTGGTTGGTTGAAGAAGAGAACATTGTACCTAGAGTTGACTGTGAGACAATCAGTGGATCTACTAAATGGAATTCATTTAGGAGTTTGATAGCAAGCACATGGACTATCTGGACAAGGGAGCTTACATGTTTTTTCCAGTTTTGTATCTCAAGAGATTGGGAAGCATGTGAAAATACATAATGGGTTGAACACCAGAAGCAAAGATCATTGACACCTGCACAAGTACATGATCAATATGAAAGAACTAGTAAAGAAAATGATTAAGTGTTTGCATTTTAATACTATGACCATGTTTCATACCTTGTAAAAGAAGGTAATTTAATTAAATTTATTTCATTTTATTTCACTTTATTAATTTATTTTGTAATACTAAATTATTTATATGGATATGCACAAGTTATTAAATCAGTTTTTATTTGCAAGACATGTTTATACATTGTTGTTGCAGCTGAGGGGAATGAAGAGAAAACAAAATATTGGTTGGCTTGTTATGTGGAGACTAAACATAAGTTAATATCACCTCGATAAGATGATGATGGCTATCATTATCCAATAGGTACGATGATCCCCTTAAGATGTCCCCTTAAGAAAATTTTGATAGCAATTTTTTGATCCCCTTAAGCTATTTTTTAGAACAAGTCTTTGATACCATTAAGAAAATTTTGAGAAATTATATTTGATGGTGGTTTTCATGTTTTCCAATAGGATCGGTTGTGGTTGTTGGAACTTGGCTACGAAAAATACCTAGCAAGGAAGAATGGGCTACCTACATTCGAAGATTATGACATAAAAAAATTATACATTATTCACATTTGGTGGTGGCAACAAATATAAAACTAGATCGGTATTGTGGAAGACTTGCAAATAAAGTGTTATGGATAATTTATATGGAAGAGCATGAGACAATCATAGATGCATTACAAAAGAGAGAGGATGCAGATGGTACAATGGAATAAGTAAATACAAGTAAATATAGTTTAAGTTTTATATTGTCCTTTTAAATAGAGGTAATTATTACTTAAAATATATTTAAATACATGTTTCAATTACATATTGATATTGCTTGTACATTAATAGTTAAAATTGATTTATTATCCATTTTTTTATCCCTAAGCCATCATTGCATTGATCCCATACTTTGAAACAAAAAGGAGAGGATGCTTGGATTCAACCTACACATGTGTGGAATACTTTCAAATGCAGGTACTTGAGTTGTGTACATATAAATAGTTTTATATAAATTAAAATATGTATGTTTATATGATTTCATTGATATAGCTTGTACCTTTCTGATATCAGGTGGTGTGAAGACCTAATACATTGTAGGCATGAGTTTGAGATGTTCTTGAGATGGCATATCCAAATTTTGTAAACATTTTTTTGAGATGACATATATGTACTACTATATCTTCAAATCACTAAATGTCATGCATACATTATTGTTAAATCAATTATATCCTTAAGATGTTGTATTATGACCCCTTAAGACATCCACTTAAGACATTATATTATGCCCCCTTAAGACATCCCCTTAAGACATTGTATTATGACCCCTTAAGAAATTGTATTATAAACCCTTAAGACATCCCCTTAAGATGTAATATGACCCCTTAAGACATCCCCTTGAGAAGTAATATGACCCCTTAAGACATCCCCTTAAGATGTAATATGACCCCTTAAGACATCCCCTTAAGATGTAATATGACCCCTTAAGACATCCCCTTAAGACATCCCCTTATTTGTTTTCAATGTACCTGTTTGTTTTAAAAACTTATAAATTACTATTGGATGCCATTATTTGTTTTGACAGCTTATAAATTACTATTGGATGCCATTATTTGTGTTGACAACTTATAAAATAGTATTGGATGCCATTATTTTTTTCACAGCTTATAAATTGGTGTTGGATGTTATTATTTATAGAATTTATTGATGCTTTTGTTCTCTAATCTTGTATCGTATTTTTTATTTCTTAAAATTGTATCCTTTCTAGTATATAAATGAATTGCTTTTGTTTGTAAATTATGATTTATTAACTAATTATTGATTGACGTGAATTGAATAAGTTCATTGAATAATTATCACTAATTATTGAATGTACATATCATGTATATTGTAATGTCCAAAATTTCATACAAAGAAAAACACAACTCAAGATTTTTATTTTTTTTTAAGTTAAGCATAAACCCACTAATGAATACCAACCATGCTTAAACATGGTATATAACATATATACACATCAAACGAGCTTCTTGTATAATATGTTTGAAGACATGATGCTCACGAGCCGAGGGAGAGGGCTATTGAACAAGTGGGTGTAAAAAGACCACCGCACACACCCTCATACTATGATGAGGAAGGCCTAGTTTTTTTTTTTATAAAAATCATCATATGAGTACTCAACATTTTTTTTGACTACAGATTATTGTTAATGGTGTTAACACCAATGACACCCGATAGCCTCAACCTATAGTTTTCTAATTCAATCCAAAGTTAAGGTGATAATACCAAGTATAAATATGGTTCCCATAATCTTCCATGCCAGATTAAGAACGGTCCTCGATACCTATGCTACTTATGGCACCATTATTAACATTACTATATAATACCAAGGTCATGTAAACACTAATACCATTCTCGATATTAATATATATATATATATGACTATCGAGATAATTATAATTTAATAATCAAACCAAATCTCATGAAGAGACACTCATTAACCAAATATTTGCTTGACATTTGTATTAGTACAATTCTTAATATTACCACTATCTTCACTACTAAATTTATTATCTATGATTTTAATATTACTAATTACTAATATTTCCTCTTCTTTTTTTCTTAAGAATATGATAAATAATTAATATTTTATTTTATTGATTCACTATTATTTATTTATTTGTTTATTTGAATCCTCCTATATTTATATGTATATAAGAAAGATAAATAACCACTTATTTACCTATATATTTTATTTACTTTAAGAAGTAATTTAAAATCATAATAAAAACGATTATTCTATACCACTACACATATTATTTCCTATATATAGTTTTATACACATGACTTTACAAGAAGAAAATAAAATAAAAAATAAACAAAAGAAATTCCTTCTTCCTTTATTAACTAAACTTTATCTTTACTCATACTCTTGCTTTAAATTAATATGATCTTTTCTTAAAGGAGAGAGAATATAATCTCTTTTCTTTTACTGCATGAATATGTAACTTGAGAATTACGTAGAATTCTCTCAAAAGCTTAAAATATTATGGAGCGTGGAATTATCTTAAAATCTTGAAACGTTATGGAGGGAAAAATCCCATACAGAATGCTAAACTCCTCAGCATTAATCTATCTTATTATTTCCACTTATTTCGACCTTCAAGGAAAGTTAAATCCAGCTACGCCAGCCAAAGCTAGTGCTAATATATATATATATTTCCATCGGTTAAGTTCACTATTACCAGATTTATAATATTATTCGAATAGCCATATACAATGTAATTTATAGCAATACTTATGAGCATCTGTTAATGTTTTTTGAGTGTATGTGCTACTTTCAGGTGCATAGGTAGCATTATATTAATTACGAGAATTTTAACAAAGATTACATGACCTATTATGGTCTTCTATAATTTATTATTTGGATGCCTTATGCTGGTAGCAGACTTGGCTCGATTACTTCACATAAGTCTGTATGTTGCACTTGCATGTATTAGACGTACTGATAGTGCATGAAAACTCGTAGAGATGGGGCAACATGATTGTCAGTGGTACATTACTTAAACGAATTTTTTGATGCTGGTTGATAGGGACCTGCCCTTACATTGTTGTTTTTTTTTTTTTTTTAGCATTCCTTCATCTTGACTATGTCGATATTCAACTGCGTGAAGTGGATCTACCATTTTCTCATTGGATGTTGAGGATCTTGTTATACTTGTATCATACTTATCTACATTCAGATACTCATTTTATCTTTAAAACAATACAAAGTTCGCAATTTTAGGGAGAATCAGATCATTTAAAGTCCCATCTCCATTTACATACAACGATAACAACTGAATTGACATTACACAAATGGCAAGGTACGTTAAGATTAAAATATTCCTAAGAATGGATGGGACTTCTCATGGCTAGAGTCAACGTAGGAGGGGAAGGAAATAAATGAGCCGTGTAGTGCCTTTCACATATAGACAAAGCCAATCGCTTCCAACAGTCCATCACATTCTGTAGGTATTCATTTTACGCTAATGCGAGTAATTGGTTTAAAAGTTACACGGGCCTCCTTATCTTTTCATTGAAAGTGCAACCATAAAGGAGGCAGAGGGTTGTAACAGTCAGAACCCCCAAGGCTTCTGTATGATAGCTACCCAATAATCACCTCATGGAGTTGAAATCAATGCAAGAGGTGTTAACACGCTACCTACTGATTTGCCACACAGACTTTATAACTTTCTCAGGTTATTAGCAGAGGGTGCAAAGCCAAATCCCCACAAATCTAACTTGTTGGAAGAGAATGGTAGCTTGAAGTCTCCCTACTTTCTTCTACTGCACTCATAAGCTCGAGGCTCATTCACATAACTCTAGTTTTAGTCGGCCTGATCTATGGGATATAAAGGAAAATTGAAGCTGCTTAGAACAAAATGTTGCATCCCAAAATACTATGGAAAATACGTGTTACAGGTGAATCTCTAAGACTCAATATTCTACTATGGGGCAGAAAATATGATAGAATATCATTTCATTTGATAGCTATTGGCTTTGATAGCACCCAATACAAGGGTGTCCTGTGCAGAGGATGACATATCTCCTCGACACTAAAGGAGCTTAAGCAAGGAACATGTTACGATGATCACGACTAGGGCAGGCATTGGGGATTCATGTTGCAATTTCTGATCATCGCAACTCCTCTGGCTCAAGAATCTAGTCGATGGTACCACGATGCATGAAGATGAATCGGTACGCAGTGGAAGAGACACTGGGGGAGTCCATTAACATTATTTAGTTTGGTTATAAGTTTGCAGTCTTATATATTCTTTTTTTTTAAGCTTTCAACTTTCTGAATTGTTCCCTGAGAAGCTATTTGTTTAGCCCCTTTATTTTTGTGTTTTGCTACTACTTACTTTAACTTTCCTATTCCCAATAGCATGTATACTTATTTTGTTCCTATCCCTTAATGAGTATATAACATGATACCCTTCATTTTAACATTAACTTATTGTTGTACTTGAATAGAATCAATATCAATAATGTTTACTTATATAAAACAAACAAGTCAGACTGATGAAGATGTTTATATGATACACTTCTGATACAATATTTTATCTCCATATTACCCACATTTTATTCACACATAGATATAGTACAAAGATGTAAGAACTAATAACCATATCAATAAAATTTATCACACAAGTCTTCTTTTCTTCTTCTTTTATTCCTTTTTTTCTATCTCACATAGAAGCCTATAAAGAAAAAAGAAACATAAGCCATTTTAATTCAGCATTGTCCTTCCTTTTGTTCAGATACAATCAAAATGGAAAATAATAATTTCATACGATAAATATCTAAGTGCACACCATTTATAATCCTCCTATCTGTAGGAAATACAAAATTTTATAACAAAATAATGTGGAAAATAAAATACAGCACAACTCCTTACTTGCTCAATAGTAGGACCTTTTCTTTACACAAAGGTAACTCAGATTTTTCTTATTTTCAACATAAAGAACCAATTAAACAAAAAACATGCAAAACTTCAAAAGCCACCCTTCTCTTTTTCTATTACAACAATGGGGTGCCCAATAGCTATTCTAGATGGGTTTGCAACAAATTTTCCCAAGATAAGAAGTGACTTGTGGTGATGAAGTAAAGCTAACTGCAAGGTATGCTTAGTTCACCATTATCCTTCTAACCTGTGCAAATAAACACATACTAGGATTTCTTTCCATGGCCATAGATAAGCTCACCTCCCAACATTTGGTTGGGAAACCAACCACTCTCGAGCTAGGAGGTAACCAGGGGAATTGGGTATACACAAAGACCATTCAAACAAGCCATATAAACACACATGAAACATACAAAAAATTTACTCCCTCCCAAGGGGTTTATCACATAACTTAAGGATTCATTACAAATCCAATATGGGGAATGGAGGGTGGACAACACACTCCATATGGGGACTCAAAAGAGAACAACTAGAATAAAACCATTATCATACTTTCATTTCTTCACAAACAACTCTTCCACCACAACTCCTCTTTCACAAAACACCCATACCACCAGACCATTTCTACCATTTCATAATTTGCATATGGGTACTCATAACCTTTTTAAGCCTCTCCTTTTTAGGAGGAACTAAACATCCCCAAGGAGGTTCCTACTCCATACCATCCCCAACAAGGGATGCTCTGCCCAACTTTTGGGTGAGCCTATCCCTATGCAACCCTTTACCCATCACATTAACCGTATTCAACAACACAAGAAAACAATCACCAAAATCATCTTGAAATAAACATACAAGCAAAACACAAGAGATAAAATACCAAGCACATTTTTACATACACCTATAATCTTTCAAATAAAACATAAAGAAACAGAAAAGGTGGTGAATCTACCTCAAAACCAATCTTAGGGAAGGATGAGTTGAGGATCCACACAACTCCACTTCTTCCAAGTTTTTGCTTCAATCTCCTCAACCCCCAAAATTCAACCAAAATCAAGAATGCCAAAAAAATCCCCCCTCCCCCTTATTTTTTTTTGAGTTTGTTTTATAAGAACTCATGTTTTAATTCCTTTGAATAGGGACCTAACATTTGTTAACCTCCAATTCACTTTCCCAGGCACACTTACCCATGTGTTCTCACACATGTGTGAGATTTTGGGAGCCTTTCAAGACAACTTCGAGAAGTGGGGATGGAAAGAGACTAGTTCCCATCCCACTTCCCAAAACCTTATTTTCGTCAAACCTCTTTAAGGCCTCAAAAAGAGTGTCCAATCTTGAGATTGACCCAATATTTTGAGCTAAAAAGGTACCTAACCCATAGGTACCTTCCCTAGGGACCTTCAACCCATAAAAACACTAAAAAAATTCACTTTTCAATCCCCAAAAAGTGCCTAAAAGTTAAAATCAAAGTTTGTCCACTTGGATGGACAACTCACCTCCTAGATGGAATGACATGGCAATTAAAATCAATTTAATAACATTCAGATTTTATATTACAAATAAAACACATCACAAAATGAAACTATAGTCCCTCGAAATGGACTATAGTTTGGTTTAACTAGTTAAATAACTCAAGGTTCCCAAGGGTCACCTCCAATTTCCATTGGCCATGGAAAGTGTACCTACACACTCGATGCAAACATTAATCCATCCAAGTAAATCTTATTCATATAAAAATCAAACCATTGCATTCAAACAAGTTTCATAATTTACATAACATAAAGATCCAATAACATATTTTACATAGCATAAAGGGATTAAATGGAAAATGGGCAATGGGAATCGAATCAAATTCTAGGATGATACTTGGCTAATTGACACCCCTTTGGATTTCTCTGACTTTAGGGCCTTGATGGGTCTGGCCCAAAGATTCTTTGGCATCCATATCAGTGATTATATTTCTGGACCCCCTGGAGCTAGGATTTGGAGAGACCTTACCCTCTGCTGCCCCCAATCTCATGACCTTTGTTATCTAGCTCAGTCCGTTCAGGTGTTTCTCTCTAGCATTAGGTTCCCATCCTATGACGGAGAGGATGAGTTCTTTTGGACCTTTGACAAACAGGGGGATCTCTCTATGCAGTCGGCTTACAAACTACTGACAAACCAAAATAGTATTGTGGAACCCTAGAAGAAGATTTGGAATCACCACATGATCCCTAAAATTAATTTCTTCTAGTGGAAAATCTGTCATAATAGGATTCTTACCTAGGATAATTTAAGGAAACGGGGTTTTTGTTAAATCCCAATAGATGTTTTCTTTGTAAGAATGGGGAGGAAATTGTCAGTCACCTTTTGTTAGACTGCCCATTTGTTGCTGAAGTTTAAGGGCTGCCATTTGAGAAACTTGATGTCCCTTGGGTTATGAGCAAGGATCTCTTATAGTTCATTCTAGGTTGGTATGGTCCATATTCCCACCCTTTGACTAGTGAAATCTGGAATCAAGTCCCTCATGTTTTGGGTTGGTGTTTGTGGAAGGAGAGAAATAATAGGGTCTTTTAGGAATGTTGAGAGGAGCCCTAAGGTTGTTTTTGGCATTGGTACTCGGCTCATTAAGGAGAATATGTCTCTCTTTAATGGGAAACTCCTGGAGACGGGTACGTTGGATTTTGAAATAAGAATGGCCAAGGCATGACACCAGGGTTTAGAGGCTAACTCTTTTGACAAATTGAAACTCTTAGCCAAGAAAAATACTAAATGGGAGCCTATGGATAGAGGCTAGTTTAAACTCAATTTTGATGGGACTGTTAAAGGCAATGCAGGTAGGGCAAGTATTGGTGGAGCAATTAGAGATCCCAAGGGGGATCTCGTGGCGGGATTTGCTGGAGGTATTGGGTTCTAGTCTTCTATAGTGGCGGAAGCTCGTGCACTCCTAATGGGCCTCAAAATTGTTGTCTCTTTGGGGATTGCTAATCTCCAAATTGAAGGAGACTCCAAGCCTATTACGGATGTTGCGAATAAAGATAGACTAATTGGTTGGAATACTAAGGATATATTGTTGGATGCCAAATTCCTTTTATCAAAATTTAGGGATAAAAATGTGACATGTATTTTTAGAGGAGGCAATCAATTGGTGGGTCCCTTGGCTAAACTTGGCTCTTGCTAGGATTCCGCTAAATGTTGGAGGAAAATGGAAAGGTTACCTCCAAAAACTCACGCTTTCATCGTGAGGGAACAAAGCAACCAAGTTTTGGAATGAATTTAAATCTTTGGATGGCGGGAGCTGAATGGGGGGTCCACCTGATTTTATGGGGGTTTGGTGGATGAGTTTCAACACTGAGATGGTGTACAGGTAGAGGGACTCTGGATTTTTTACTCACTATAGGTTTGGAAATTTTTCATGTGTGGGGTACGGGTTAGAGGTTCCATGCTTCTGTCCTTTGGACCTAGTGGATGGTTTCAAGTACTATAGTGATGAAAAGGTGGTGGGGTTTAAATTCTGAAGGATCGTAACATGAATAAAATTGGTGGCTTGAGGAAGGAAAGATGGAAGGATGTGACTTCAATGAATCTGAGGAGCCATACCGTACGATCTCTTCTCTTGGGGATCATGAGATATCTTGTTTTATCTCATCCTTGCTTCAGCTTGTGTGAGTTTTTTTAATGATTTGACTCTTCATTATGAAATTTTTCCTCCTTCTAGTGTCTTTGTGCTAACTAGTTTAGTGTGAGTCTCATATGGCACCTTTAGGATGGTTTCTATTTTTAGTCATTCGACCAATTTGCCTTTTTTTTTGTGCATTTTATCCAAGAAGATGGAACCCTACATGCCCACCAATTCTTGCCTTGTTCACTGCAATCATCCCAAAATCCTCATTAATTTCATTGTCAAGTCACCCTATGGTGATTTTCCCTTCAATGCATGCAACCTATATGCTAGTGTAATTAACCTTTGTTGTATACCTTGCCTAAAAGATCACAAAGTGATAATTATCTAAGGCTTCTACATTTGGTATCTTTTGCAAACTCTTGGGCTTCCTGTACAGGTTGGAAAAATGGGTGGTGAGCAGGTGAGGACTGAGTCAAATAACTGTGACAAGTTTCAAAATAATCATTTAATTTGGCACATCTGTGTGGAAGGTCGCATTGCTCTGCTTATGGAGATTTTGGTCGGTCATGACCCTAACTTGTTAGGCCAGTTTTCCAACTCTTGGAAGGATCGTAGGGTCTCTATTAGAGGAATTTCATTTGAAATTAGTGAGGAAGTCATTGCGCAAGCCACAAGATTACTATGTACTAGGAAAAAATATCCAAAACATACGTGTTGACGTGTTTTTATGACAACACCAACACAAAATCTTAGAGTCCATACTTGATCTTCTGTCTGATCACTAAGGGTCACGGGATCCTTATTTTCCACTGCGGGCTCAGTTTTCTCACTTTCTACCCATTCCTTCATCAAGGAGCCTTTCTTCTCATTTACTTCTTCTAGTTCTTGAACCAAAGAGGCTTGTGGAACTTTCTTTGAAACCTATTCTATGGCCATCTTGCACATGGCACATGTGAATTCTAGATGGAATGCCTCATGAACCCTACACCAATTGGGCATTAACATACTGCTAATTGAGGCACTCTTTCCTGATTCCATTCTTTGCTTGACATTTCTTATCACAAAGTTTCTAAATTTTTTGAACATCCCCTCGCTCTCACTTGAGTCATCTTCTATCAATACCTTAGTAGAGGAGGATGTATTTTCCAAGGGTTTCTCTTCCTTTATGCTCTGTAGCATAAGAACCTCCTGCTTGACTGGCTTGTACGAGCCCATTTTTTTTTTTCAAATAATACCTCATTATTGTCACCATACTCGGTGATCATCAACCTGAGCCGTGGTGTACTCTCCACTCTTATTTGATTAGGAATCCCCCTCCAAGGCAGCCACATGCAATAAAAGTCGGTGGCGATATATTCGTTCAACTTCCGAGACCAATCCCTACTTAGCAGCATGCCATACCCATCTGGTATATCCATAACAGAAATATCAATATGGCTCTGGATTCTAGGATCCGCAACTAGCTGCATGTGAATGTCACTTAGTTCCCCGATAATGGGAACTTCTGTTTTATCCAGGTGTGTCACCTTCTTGTTTGTGTGGAGTGGGATTAGGCC